>APFE031304253.1:162545-234343 GCA_000404065.3 Pinus taeda | reverse complement strand
TGATCCAAAAGTAGGTTGAAAAATATAAAATCCATCATAGAATCACAACTTATCATCCACAAGCAAATGGCCAAGTGGAAAGCACTAAAAGAGTCATTGAGGGGATCCTTACGAAGACTATGGCCAGTGACCAAAGGAATTGTGCCGACAAACATCCAGTAGTGTGGGGCCATACAGGACTACATTGAGGAATACCATGGGATTCTCACCATATGAACTTGTATATGTGTTATCGAGAACTCTAGTGTCCATGCAGAGCTGCTAGTCCCACTATGATAGGTAGTTATCTTAGAAAGAAACAAACTAAAGTTACTTTCATTTTCCTTTATGAGAAGTAGATAAGAGAGGAAAAAAGAATACCAACCTCAATCTTTTTCTTGGTTCCTTGCTTGTTCCTTCTCTCCTTTGACAGATATTTGCTACTCCTTCCTTGCTTACCCTGTTTCAAAGAGTACTTGTAAAGTCAAAGCAGAATAATACCTTCAAAGTACTGGGATCTACAATCATAAACAATATAGGACCAGATATATATTGACCACACAAACGCATATATCATCAAACATACAAGAATGTGGAGGAAAACTTGAATAGCTTTATTAATATCAAGGATAGCAAAGAGGATTACAACCAATTGTTTGACCCAGCATCATCCTCTCAGCATGAAAGCCCTTTTTCACCTCATGAAAAGCTTAGATCACCCAACACTATGATGTTTCAATAGGAAACTAATAGCACTTCCTTACAAGATGCAAAATTCCCACCTCTAGATCTCTAGGATGAGGGATCCATATATAGATGTTTGCAGGGGGGTGAGTCAGCTTCTAGGATTTTGATTAGTGTCCTCTCTCTGATAGTTCTTGGCTCCACTTGGAGATTCATGATCTCTTACTCATCCCTGGGCAAATTCAGAGAGGCAAGTGTCAAAGGAGAAATTTCTGGAAGATTCCATGATCATCCACCTTGCAAACTGTCTATGCCATTTGTCTACTCTCACCCATTGCACCCTACAGAAGGGATCTTCATTATGCATCGTAATTTTTGCATGTGGCGGGTGAGATGCATCGCACCCTTAGCACTGAGCAGTCTATATGGTCCAGTGTTGACCAGTTCTGAGCAGTTTTCTGTGGAGAACTTCTGGGAGATTATGTAATCAGTTGACCTTATTCCTTTACGGTGTGAAAAAACACTTTTAGGGATCTAGAATCCCTTGGTTTATGGAAATATATGATTGGGGTTGCAGTGCCCAAATATGTCTATAACAGTTGCCCCCTAAAGCATGAGGTCTTAAAGCTTTTGATATCGGGTGAAATTCTTTACCATGAGGATCAGAGGTTTTTCGAACTGGAAGGCGACCTGTAATAAGATACAATACAATACATTATCTTCATAATATTTTCATGATCTAGCTGAGGTGGGCATTCCCATGCTTAGCTTTATAATTTCATTTTGATGTACATAGGACAGACAGCCATTTGTGGTAGACTGATGATTCTGATAGAGCCATCATCCTTTGATTTGGATGATCATGTGTGCAGCAATGATGTACATTTGATGTCTTTATTTTCCTGAATATATCGTAGCTCGGATGGATGAAACTAGATCTGAGGTCTTCAAAATCGTTCAATCTTCACCTGAAGTACAAGTTGATCCATGTGAAAATATGTTTTGGAGTCGAACATGGAAAGACATAACCTGATTACCAGCCAATGATGTACGTTGTTAACAGGCATGAGAGGAATCACCAATAATGATGATGACCCTCAAGGTACAGCAATACAATTCACGTGGTGTGAAAATGGGACTTGGCATCGAACACCACGCAAAATCTTTCGGTTGAAGGCCATTGATGTAATCCTGTCGCCGGAAGTGAGAAACTTTCCATTGAGGCATGCAAGCTTCAAAGTACTAAAAGGGTTGTTCCTAGGTCGACTTCTTGGATAATGAGCTGACGTCGACAAGAAGTGACCCGTCATAGGAGGGACTTAATGAATCCCACATCTATGACACGGAACGGAGCAAATGCTTTTGTGGAGGTGAAAACAATCTGTTGATACATGGTTCAGGGTGGTAGTCATGAAAGAATGAAGGGTGAAGGTATTGCAGTGGATGAGACACAAGCTGGGTTGGTGCATTCTTTAAGCGACTTCTCTTGAACAAATCAACGACACTGAAATGGATTGGTAGCATTAACCCCAAAAATGGATGGTACAGTGGACCAATTGTGATATGACCGGTGAACGGAATAACTCAACCCAACTCAATCATAGTGATGGATTGAAAGTGTCATGTTCAAGAGCGACTTGCTACCGATAAAGTTTCTTCAAGTTTTCTTCCCAATTTTTCCCCAGTCATTGCTGAATAGTACCTCTTTATTTTTGTCAAGCTTGAGGAGGATAACATATTCTTGTTCTATAATTTTCCCTTCGGGAAAACCCGTCACTATTTTTTAACAAGACTAGCGACAGTGAAACTCATTCTTGTCTGCATCGACAAGTTTGTTGCTATTGGTTTTAACGAGTTTAACGACAAAGACAACTCAGTCTTTTTTCAATTTTAGAGAGTTTGAAAAGGTATGGAAAGGAAACTCCAGTGATCCTTTTTCATCATATAATCACTTAATTTCGAAAAAGTATAAAATAATACGAAAGGGATGAATTTTTGATAGTTTTTACGAGTCGAACAAGACAAGTGCTCGATCTTTTTGTGTAACAATCCCTCAAGTCCAAAAAGATTAAGGAGGGATAGCACTTCTGATAGCTTTAACGAGCTGGAGAGGCCAATTGCTCGGCAATATTTTCATATTTTACGAGTCAGATGAAAAGAGCTTAAAGGAGACTCGTTTTTTGAGGAACGAGTGAAATTTTCGGGTAGCAGCTGGTTCCAGGTAAGGTTTGGAACTTTTCAATCACGATAGCGTTACAAGGATGGCTAACAAAATCACTCGTCACAGTTGTTCCTCAAAAGGGTAAACAATTAAATGGAGGTGTATGATTGGCTAAAACATAGTGGAGGTTATGGTAAGAACATGACCAAGGCTCAAAAGCTGATGATAATGCATTGGCAATGGTTATTTACCAGAGGTTGGTTCATTTTTTAATGAGCTTAAACTCTGGTGGAACATGTGCTCATTGCATAGGTTTAATTTTTAATGAGCTTGAACTTTGTGTAAAATTGCTGATGATAATGGTCATTGATATTCAATTCATCATTAACGCTATGTTCTTTTGACGGTCATATTACCTGTTCAAATGCTCCATCAAATTGATTAGAAATGAGAATACATGCTTGAAAAATGAGTTAAAACACCAATATCCTACTCAAATTACGTGAAAAGTAATTTAAAAGTAGTTTTTACCCCTCATTTTACCATTTTATTTGAATTTGGGATTGTTGGAGCTTTGGAGGTGTTTTTCCCCTTGATTTTCACTAGCTGATTCCGGGAGATTCTGCGGATGATTTTCAGTGCCATCTGGACTAGGTAGATGCTCAAGCTAAGCTCTTCAGTTGCATTCTTTCCTTTTTGAATTCTGAGCATGTTTCCTTGTTTTCCTGAGCCTCTAAGGTTTGAAAAATTTGTTCCGCCCCCATCACACGCTGTGTATATCAAAAGGTACGATGCATACTGGGCTGGCCATTGGCCAGTCAGTATGCATCTCACCCAGTACACAGCTAGGGTGCGATGGGTGCAAGGAGGGAAACTTGTGCACTATTTTCTCATGGAAAGTTTTTCTGTTTTTTGCCAAATCAAGATCCTAACTCTTCTCTTGTTTATTTTTCAGAGTTTCATCAGAGTAAAATGGTTGTTACATGGTGAGAATGCGAGCATGAAGAAGAGGACATGGTTTCCTTACACGATTGTTATAGACATATTTGGGCACTGCAACCCCAATCACATATGTCCATAAATCAAGGGCTTCTGAGTCCCTAAAATTGTTGTTTGATGCCCTAAAGGAACAAGGTCAACTGATTACATCATCTCCCAGAAGTTCTCCACATAAAACTGCTCAGAACTGGTCAAAACTGGACCATATAGACTGCCCAGTGCAGAGGGTGCGATGCATCTCACCTACACAGTGTAAAAGGTGTGATGCATACTGGAAATCCCTTTTATAGGGTGTGATGGGCAAGAGTAGACAAATGGAAGAGACAATTTGCAAGGTGGATGATCATCGAATCTTCCAGAAACTTCTCCTGTGACACTTGCCTCTCTGAATTCGCCCAGGGATGAGTAAGAGATCATCAATCTCCAAGTGGAATCAAGAACTATCAGAGAGGACACTTATCAAAATCTCAGAAGCTGACTCACCCCCCTGCAATCATCTATATATGGATCCCTCATCCCAGAGATCCAGGAGCTGGAATCTTGTATCTTGTAAGGAAGTGATGTTGGTTTCCTGGTGCAATATCATAGTGTTGGGTGATCTAAGCTTTTCATGAGGTGAAGAAGGGCTTTAATGCTGGGACGATGATGCTGGGTCAGATCAATGGGTTGTAATCCTCTCTTCTAACCTCTATATCAATAAAGCTATTCGAGCTTTCCTCCACATTCTTGTATGTTAGATGATATATGCATGTATGTGTTCAATATATATATCTGGTCCTATATTGTTTATGACTATATATCTCTGCACTTTGAAGGTATTATGCTGCTTTGACTTTACAGGTACTCTTTGAAGAGGAGCAGTCAAGCGAAGAGCGGAAAAATTTGTCAAAGAGGAGAAGGAACAAGAGGAGAACCAAGCGAAAGATCAAGGTTGGTATTCTTTGCTCCTCTCCTATCTGATTCTCATAAAGGAAAGCGAGAGTAACTTTAATCTATTTGTTTCTAAGATAGCTACCCATCTTAGTGGGACTAGCAACTTTGCATAGACACTAGATTTCCCGATAACAACGATCTGGGTATGGTAACTGCATTGTGGAGCAATGCTTTGCTCAAGTTCTTCCGCATATCTAGCATGAGGCAGTAAATCAACTTGTTGTGATATTTCCTCGATGCATGGGATCCTACCAACCAAGTGTTCCAGATCATAGGCAAATCCATCCCCTTGATTGTTGTGGACATCTACCTTTTGACCGGTTTATTGAGGTGTGGTGCCCCTCTCTCACTATCAAATTCCGCCCGTGGGGGTGAATCCGTGAGGGATTATATTCACCGATACTATAGAGAAGGATCTCAGCTATGCAGGGATGGCGAGATTAACATTCGAGATGTCACTGACCGGTCCTTGAGGACTATCTTGTTCACCTTTACTAGACTGGCTAGTAGTGCAGCTTTTCACTTGGCCAACAAGTCCTATATGCAGTATGCCTTGGAATACCTTGAACCAAAGGTGTTCAACCGGTGTGATGCGGTACTTTTAATGATAAAAGAACAACTTATCAAGGTGAAAAACAGATGTTCCAAGAACTTTGGCTATGGTTCTATTTTGACTACGTTTGCCTTGGAGAAGTGCAGTCTTAACATATTTCACTTAGTTTGCCAGCACCGACTGAGCCACAAATGCAGAGATGGGTTGACCTTATGGCCCAACATACTGGTCAACCATTGGTTTCTTTCTCTGACGCCTTCTTGGAGTGGTTCAACCGTCAAGGGATGGTTTATGCTGAGTGTCCGTACGCTGGTATGGATTTCTGGGTGACCTAGATTCGGCACTGCCGGTTGGTGAGCAGTGGAGTGTTATAGGTAAAATCTCTGACCATATCCCTGTTTATTGCTTTTATGATGTTCCTGTGCTTTCTTTTATCAAGAATAATCAAAACTCATGTGCTCATTCAGATATCAGACCGGTGCAATGAGTAGTGTGCCTGAGAGCACCAGCTGTCGTTCCAACAGGAGAGGCTATAGGGAGGGCTATCCTTCAGGACCTAGATGTGGCCAAGACTCTTGCAGCATTACAGGATCAGATCGAGGGTCTCACCCTTGGTATCCCAAATGTGAGGACTAATGAGCTGCCTCTAAGATTACAACAACATACTACTGGCATGCCAAGTCAATGTACTAGGCTTTTACGCATGATTACAGAGGCAGTGACTTGTTATCACCAACACCATTAGACTAGGGTTCCCCCTAGCATTTTGAGTCTTTGGGTCATTTGACCAATTTTATCTTGGACACAAAACACTATGTGTAAACAATAAACAGTTATATATATTTTTTATTTTCGTAGCTTTATTTTGGTTAAGTTATATGATCCTTATGCAAATATTGATGAAATGCTTTTATTTTATAAATGTCACAAATGTTTATCTAACACATAATTTTCCAATGAATCTATTAATGTTTTTAAGTTTCTGGAAATATTTTGATATTGGATATAATCAAACTGTCTTTCCAAAATCTTGACCCTTAGGAACATGTGATAGATAGCTGGATTCCACACGGAATAGATGCCGGTGAGCTGTAGAATAATGAGTTATGAGTCTAGCCTGACAAGAAGTCGGCGTATGCCATGCACAATGGCAACATAGAGGAGGTCTATTAGTGTGTTGTATTCAGCGATGTTGTTCGATGATCGATCAATATATACCCCTCTGAAACTCACCAACTCGCCGCTTGGATCAAATATGGCCCAAGCTGCTCCAGAAGATAGGTTCTGCGAACTATGACTCACTCCGTCGGCATATCCAACAAATGATTCCAATAGGTTCGACATCTGCAACAAATGCAAAAGTGGATTACCTAAACAAAACCATTACTCTTAGCAAAAACAAAAACGTAAAAAAGCATTTGAAGAGGTTACTACACTGAGTCAAACATAGTAATTCTTAAGGTAAAAAACCGTTTCAGGGTTGCGACAGTGGAATCCCGTCATAGTCCACTAACTCATAGGCTCCTTTTGCTAATACATGCTTCACAATATAGGTGCCCATGTTGAAATTTGGTACCGAAGGACAGGTGGTTCCCTAAGGCTTTGATCTTTGGCCTAGGGAAGAGTATCCAAAAGAATTTAATATTTCTCCTAAAGTGACTTTATATTTTTTATAAAGTCAAATTTAATTTAAAAGTGACTTTAAGTGATAAAGTTACTAAAGTCCAATTTTAAACTGACTTTAATAAAGTCAATGTAAAATTAGAAAGGAAAAGTGACTTTGGAAATAAATGACTAAGTGGGTCTTTATTAAAGTGGGGTGAATTAAGAAATAAAAGGTGAGATTTAAATGAGCATTTAATCTCAGCCCTAGATTTCAATCTATTCCAGCCATTAGATTTAGAGGTTACCCAAAAGTCACTTAGGATTAGATTAAAGAAGGAAAAGGAGGAAAAAGGTCATTAATTCTTTCATGAGCAAATTGAGAGAAGGAGAGCAAGAGAGCAAGGGAGATTTTTGGACAGTGAGGAGAAGGAGGTTGCAAGTCCGTATAGCATAGTTTCAGCAGTAGAGTTTCAATAAGTCTCTACAGCAGAGTTTCAGCAAGGCGGAGTTTCAGCAAGGTTGAGTTTTAGCAAGTCTGTACAGTGGAGTTTCAGCAAGGCAAAGTTTCAGCAAGGCAGAGTTTCAACAAGGCTAAGATAAGTTGTAAAAGTTTGCTTGCTGATTTTTGCTGAATATTTCTCTTACTGTAAAGAGCATTTTCCATAAATAAAACAAGCTTTTGAACTGCTTCTCCCCAAGAGTTGTAAGTGTTCTTTCCAGGGTCACATTGACAAAAAATCACTGTGTTCAAATGTGTTAAATGGTTGTTTGTACCTGCTGATTTTTATTTCTGCATTTTCCAACATTCTATAAAATTTCCAGAATTTGTGTTTTCAGCAAATTTATTTTTTCAGTTGTTGAATGTATGGATATGGGAAAGGGAATTTAACTATTTTGGAGAAATAAGGTGAAACTAAAAAATAGGGTGGGAAATGAGAAATTTTTACATGGTATCAAAGCTTGAGTGCTAAAGTGCAGTTTGGGACAGCAAGGAGGAAAATTACAGCCTGCTAATTTTTCACTCAGAAAATTCCAGCAAGTTGATTTTTCACAAACAACAGTTTTATCTTTACTACAACAGTGCTATTTTTCAGTTTTAGGACAACAGGATGTCATTGTGATTGAGGGTGGAGGATAGGTTGGATGGGCATACAAATTACAACATTTGAAAGGAGAGAATGCAGAGTATCTTTGAGGAGGCAGAAGTCTGGGACATCATGGTGCATACCACACAGAACCTTGTTGTTGTGTCTATTGATGCTACTCAGTTGGTTGATTATAATAAAAAGAATAACAAGGGTAAGAGCCTAATTCTAGATAGAGTCAAAGACCATTGCATTTCTCATGTGAGAAGAAAGAGAAATTCCCATGAGATGTGGATAGCATTGTCCAATCTCTACCAAAGTACCAATGAGAACTGGAAAATGGTCCTGAAGGAGAAGCTGAAGACCATTAAGATGGGTAATGATAGTCTAGCTGGATATCGCACAAAGATTACTAATGTGAGAGATGAGTTGGCAACAATTGGAGAGGTCATTCCACCCACTGAGTTGGTGTAGATTGCAGTAAATGGCCTCACCCGTTCATAGATGAACTTTTCTGATGGGGTTTGTGCACGTGAGACCCTTCCCACATGGGAGAGGTTTTGGGATGATTGCATTCAGATAGAGATCAGGAAAGGTTAGCTTGGGGCAGCCAAGCTAGTTGAGCAGGATGAGGATGTAGCACTGTCGGCAGGAGGCAAGGAAGGCAAAGGGAAGAAGCAGGCTTCCACAAGCAATGGTGGGGGCAAAGGCAAAGATAAAGGTAAACATGGTAACACACAGAAGGACTATTCCAAGGTGAAGTGTTGGAATTGTCAAAAGATGGGACACTATGCAGTTGTGTGTCCGGAGAAGAAAAAGAAGAAGGGGAAAAACCAGAGAGTGGCAGCTTCACCAGAGGTTGAGGAATTTGCAGATCGTTTTGACCAGGAGTTTGGGTTCACTGCGTGTGAGTCCTCTAGTGCAGGATCAATTGCCACACAGGTTCAGAGGGAGCATGCTTTTCCCTCGATTATCGGAGCATCTTCGGGTATTTGGTGTGTGGACAGTGGGGCTTCACGTCACATGACAGGAGTCCATCAGTACTTCTCAGAGCTTTCAGAGAGTGGAACTGATATGGAGGTAGTACTCGGTGATGACAGAGTTGTTAGAGCAGTCGTTGTGGGGACACTGACATTTTAGAGGGAGTCCAAACCTCCCTTGAAGGTGTCAAATGTTCTTTATGTGCCAGGGATGAGGAAGAACCTCAAATCTGTCTCAGCTTTGGAGGACAGAGGATATGAGGTACTGTTCAGGGGAGGACAGGTGTTGATGTATCCCAGGGGCACTCCTGCTGATTCAGCTAGAGTGATAGGTGTATGCCATGCAAAGGTGTACAAGTTTGCATTCCAGTCCCTTTTGGCATTGAGCAGTAGTACTGACAGTAGAGCTAGCAGTTCTGAGCTGTGTGAATTTTGGCACAGCAGGATGGGGCATATGTATCATGGAGCCTTGAGGACCTTGCAAGAGATCAGTACAGGTGTGACAGATTTCAGTACTAATCACTTTGATACTTGCAGAGGATGTGCGATGGGCAAGTTTGCCAAATCCCCTTTTCCAAACAATGAAAGCAGAGCGACTGGGATACTTGATTTGATTCATACCGATGTGAGCAGTCGAATGTGTCATGTTTCCTTGAGTGGATATGAGTACTATGTTTTATTCAATGATGATCACTCTAGGAGGACCTGGATTTATTTCTTAAAGACCAAGAGTGAGGTCTTCAAGTGGTTTCAAGAGTTTAGAGCTCTTGTGAAGACACAGACAGGTCGGAAGATCAAGTCCCTGAGGTCGAACAATGGGGGAGACTACACCCTTGGAGAGTTTGTTGGCTATTGTGCAGAGGCAGGCATTAGGAGGGAGTTCATTGTTCCTTACAACCCCCCGCAGAACGACGTTGCAGAGAGGAAGAATAGATCCATCGTAGGGGATGCCAAAGCCATGTTACATGATCAGGGGTTTCCATTGTTTTTGTGGGCAGAGGCCTACAACACAGTTGTTTATTTGTAGAACAGGAGTCTGCATCGTGCCTTGAGGCACATGACTCCGGTGGAGGCGTTTTCTAGGAAGAAGCCTAATATTGGTCATCTTCGTATCTTTGGGTGCATTACATACTCCTACATACCCAACGAGAAGAGGACCAAACTAGATCCCACTGCAGATAAGGGTATATTTGTGGGCTACAGTGAGACCTCAAAGGCCTTTCGGATTTACATTCCTGCACACAAGAAAGTTGTTGTCAGGCGGGATGTGAAGATTGAGGAGGACAGGGCCTTTAGGAGATCACGGGAGTTAGAGTATCTGGATCAGCCAAACCCTCAGTAGCAGTTGAGTCAGTCGCAGGGATCCAGTGTGTAGGGATCAGGACGATCCGGAGGTACATCTATGAGGATGTCACGGCCGTTAGTGAGCAGTGGCTCGACGAGCTAGAGGGGTGGTGCTTCGGGCAGCATGCAGAGCAGTCCACAGAGCAGTTCACTAGGGAGTCCACTGATGGACAGTTCACATGGTACCTCATCTTCTACAAGTTTAGGTGCAGGGAGGAGGACAGCAGACAGGTAGTCAGGAGTTCAGGCTACTGATGGTGATGAGTAGGAGGAGTTTCATTCTCCCATGGGACAAGCATGCTCAAGGAAGAGGAAGCCCAAGTGGCTTCAGGACACCTTGAGAGATGCCACATCTGTTGCTAAGCCTAAGAGACCGGTCAGAGAGAGTAGACCACCTGAGAGGTTTTGTAGCTATATGGAAATGGCTACCAGTATCCTTGACTCTGAGCCTTCTAGCTATGAGGAAGTAGCTAGCCAACAGGTCTGGAGAGAGGCCATGCAGGAGGAGTATTGTTCTATCATGAAGAATGATGTTTGGGAGGTGGTGCCGAGGCCTGAGGGAAAATCCGTGGTTACTTCCAAATGGCCTTACAAGGTAAAGCATGCTCCAGATGGCAGCATTGAGAAATTCAAAGCAAGGTTTGTGGCTAGAGGGTTCTCCTAGCTAGAGCGAGTTGATTATGAGGAAACCTTCGCTCCCGTGGCTCGATATACTTCGATCCGCTCCATTATATCGATAGTATCAAAGATGGGTTGGAAGATCCACCAGATGGATGTGAAGATTGCATTTCTCAATGGATTCATACAGGAGGAGGTGTACATTGAGCAGCAACAGGGTTTTGAGGTGCATGGGAAGGAGTCCCATGTGTGCAAACTGAAGAAGGCCCTTTATGGCCTGAAGCAAGCTCCCAGAGCTTGGTACTCCAGGATAGATACATACTTGCAGGGGATGGGTTTCACAAAGAGTGAGGCAGATCCGAACCTTTACTATATTGTGATAGGTGAGGAGCCTCTCATTTTGGTGCTATATGTGGATGACTTGGTCAGTACAGGTGTAGAGAGACTCATAGAGCACTGCAAGAGAGATCTTGCAGCGGAGTTTGAGATGAAGTACATCAGCTTGATGCATTACTTTTTAGGTTTGGAGGTGTGGCAGGAGGAGGTTCATTTCTTCCTGGGGCAGGGGAAGTATATTGTGGACATCCTTGGAAGATTCCACATGGAGGATTGTAAACCCATGTCAACACCGATGATCACCAACTAGAAGAAGCTTCATGCTTCGGATTCTAAGTTGGTGGATCCCACATTATACACGCAGCTGATTGGTTCCTTGATGTATTTGGTCAACACTAGACCAGATATTTGTTTTGTAGTCAACACGATGAGTCAGTTTATGTGTGAGCCTAGGAATGTTCACTAGGTGGCTGCAAAACACATTTTGCGATATTTGCAGGGGATAATGGATTATGGTTTGGACTACAAGCATCGAGATGGAGTGAGATGGGAAGGTTATACTGATTCTGATTGGGCAGGTTGTGCTTCTGATAGGAAGAGCACTTCAGGGTGTTGTTTTAGGTTGGGTTCAGCAGTAGTGTAATGGTTCAGCCAGAAGCAGCAGTTAGTAGCATTGAGTTCAGCGAAAGTAGAGTATATGGTAGCCAGTCTAGCTAGTTGTGAGGCCATTTGGTTTCACAAGATGTTGTTTGGCTTATTTGGTCAGCCATTGAGACCTTCAGTGATTTACTATGATAATTAGAATTGCATTAAACTCACGGAGAATCCAATATTTCATGACAGGTCAAAGCATATCGGGATCAAATATCATTTCATCAGAGACTATATTAAGAAGGGAGCTGTGAAGCTTGAGTATATTCCCACTGATGAGCAGGTTGCAGATATTCTTACAAAAGCCTTACCACGGGGCAAGCATGTCTACTTTAGAGACAAGATGGGCGTGGTGAGGAACACCTTCCTCGGTAAGAGGGAGTGTTGAAATTTGGTACCAGAGGACAGGTGTTTCCCTAAGGCTTTGATCTTTGGCTTAGGGAAAAGTGTCCAAAAGTATTTAATTTTTCTCCTAAAGTGACTTTATATTTTTTATAATGTCGAATCTAATTTAAAAGTGACTTTAAGTGATAAAGTACTAAAGTCTAATATTAAAGTGACTTTAATAAAGTCAATGTAAAATTAGAAAGGAAAAGTGACTTTGGAAATAAATGACTAAGTGGGTCTTTATTAATGTGGGGTGAATTAAAAAATAAAAGGTGAGATTTAAATGAGCATTTAATCTCAGCCCTAGATATCAATATATTTCAACCATTGGATTTAGAGGTTACCCAAAAGTCACTTAGGATTAGATTAAAGGAGGAAAAGGAGGCAAAAGGTTATTAATTATTTCACGAGCAGATTGAGAGAAGGAGAGAAAGAGAGAAAGGGAGATTTTTGGATAATGAGGAGAAAGAGGCTATAAGTCCATACAACAAAGTTTCAGCAGCGGAGTTTCAGCAAGTCTGTACAACGGAGTTTCAGCAAGGCAGAGTTTCAGCAAAGCTGAGTTTTAGCAAGTCTGTACAGGGGAGTTTCAGCAGGGTAGAGTTTCAGCAAGGCTAAGTTTCAGTAAGGCGGAGTTTCAGTAAGGCTGAGATAAGTTGTAAAAGTTTGCTTGTTAATTTTTGCTGAATATTTCTCTTACTATAAAAAGCGTTTTGCAGAAATAAAAGAGGCTTTCGAACTGGTTTTCCCCAAGAGTTGTAGGGGGTTTTTCCAGGGTCACATTGACCAAAAATCATTGTGTTCAAATGTGTTAAATGGATGTTTGTACCTGCTGATTTTAATTTCTACATTTTCCAGCATTTTGTAAAATATCCAGAATTTCTGTTTTCAGCAAATTTATTTTTTCAGTTGTTGAATGTATGGATATGGGAAAGGGACTTTAACTATTTTGTAGAAATAAGGTGAAACTGAAAACCGTTGTGGGAAATGAGAAATTTTTACTGCCCATCCATAAACACTGGAACTTACCTGCTCCCAAATTATCAGACTCGTGGTCGTAAAGCAAGACCAGATAACCTTCTGAGAAGACACGGGGTTTGACATTCTTGTCAAACTATGCCTTGAATCATTTCTTATGGGCTTCGTTAGCCAAGGCCGCATCATGACGGGTTTCATCCAATTGGATTAATTCCAAGAAACAAGCCTCTTCTTCTGAAGTTCTAGGGAGAAGATCGACTGCGAGTTTGAGGGACAAGATTTCACATTGAATTGGTGAGATTTCTTCCAAGCCATACACCAGCTGAAAGTGTGTAAGCCTAGTTGCATTTCTCACCGATGTCCGGTATGTCCACAAGGCTAAGTACAGGATTAGGTGCCAACTCTGTTTATGGACTCCAATCATCCTTTGCAGCATGCGCTTCAGGACTTTGTTGGTTGCCTCAACTTGCCCGCTAGCTTGCAGATAATACGGAGTAGAGCTGTCGTGGGACAGTGCTAATTTGGCAGGCAACTCAACCATCATGTGATTGCGAAAATGTGATCCATGATCTGTGACTATAGTTTGTGGAGCACTGAATCTGGAGACTACATGATTAAAAAAGAAAAGAGTAGTCGTTTCGCCACTATTGTTTAATGTAGGCATCACCTCGACCCATTCATAAAATAGTCAACTACGACTATGATATACCCATGCCCCCCGACCAAGGTGGAGTTACATGTCATAAAAGCTATGCCCCATTTGGTGAATGGCCCAACAACAACTATTGGCTGCAGAGGTGTAGGTGGTATTCTGGTTTTGCAGTCGAAGATTTGACAAGCATGGCAACTTCTTACTATGGTTATGCAATCTTTGAACATAGTTAGCCAAAAGTATCCTACTCGTAAAATATTTTTTGTTGTAGCATAACTAGATTGATGCCCCCACACGTGCCTGAATGACAATCATTCAGGACTTTTTCGGCCTCCTCATGGGTGAGGCACCTCCGTAGAACTGTATCGATGCCATGAGAGTAAGGTGTATCACCAATGATCATGTAGTCTTTTTCTTGGTATCAAGTACGTCGTTGCTCTCATCGGGCCTTATTAGACCTATATGTTTGGGTCTGGAGATAGATGATTATATCTCCATACCACGGATCAATTGAAGATATCAGAAACAAAGATTCATCCACGATTGTTGCTTTGGATGTTGAATCACTAGATGACGATGGGAAGTCACATAGTAACTCCGCAACAACCAGGGCTTTCTTTTATTTGGATTTTACGAATTCCAGATCAAACTCTTGCAAAATTGCTATCCATTTGGAATATTTCCCCCCCAGTAATCATCGCGACAAGATATAAATCATGGGGTTGCAATCTGACAAAATGGTAGTTTTTCGAAAGAGGATATAGTGTTGAAATCTCTGTATCGCTTGAATAGCTACGAGAGCTAGCTTTTCAACATAGGAGTACTTGGCTTCCGTATCATTTAAGTTTAGAATTAAATAATAGATAGGATGTTCAATTCCGTTCTCTTCTTGAACTAAAACCATTGCTATGGTCATATCTGCTATAGCTAGATACAGGTTAAAGTGTTTTTTATAATCACGAGCATACATTAATGATGCCTTTATTAGGGATTCCTCTAGAGCATCAAGGGAATCTTGCACAACCTGATTATTATCTACAACATTTTGTTTGGCCGAGATATTGATGGCGATAGTCTCTTCAATATTGGACAAGTTTCACTCAGAAACCACCATATTTACGATATTTGATAGGAAATCAAAAATTGAAGGATGATCAAAGTCATTGGAACAATCGTCTTTGTAATATGGAAGATGGGAATGATGGTGTTAATCTTCCAATGGTGCCCCGTCAATTATCATTGACTGAAAAATTCCTTCATTTGTAGAATGTACACGCAACCAAGGATCTAAAGAGGTACCATGTTCCTTAGACCTATCTATCCAAACGCTTGATGAGCGTTGATTTGGGTTTGCCTCCCATGTCAAAAACATTGATTTCTACAATATTTCTATTGGGCTTGGAGGCAAAACCTCGCGATGATCCATGCTAATATCATGATAGGACATCTTGTGAATAGAAGACACCATATTGCAAGCTCGCACCATGGCCACTTCCACCAGACTGTTTGGAGGCAGTAGGGAAAAATTACCCATCAATGTAGGGTCTCTTAGTAGGCCTACTCCAATATTTTGAAGTGACTGAGAGCTTCCGTGGATCATCGGAATTCTTCCCGTAACTTGTGAACTATTGTGGAGAAATGTTTGTTGGTCGACGATTGTAATTCCTCCTTGGAAAGGAAATGTAATCCTTCTGAAGTATGTCGACACAACAACAACCATAACATATATCCAGGGCCTTCCCAGTAGGTTGTTGTAATCGAGACTTTCATCGATAACTTCAACATTAATTTCTATTGTTTTCCCCCCAGTTCGATTTCCAATTTACTTAAAATCCTGTATGGAGTGTATGTTCATCCATCAAATGCTTTTAACGTCGTTGACGATCGCTACAAGGGTGGTGAGCCTAAATTTTTCCAACAACTCGTTGACATAATACATGTAGATGCCCCCTCTTCAATAATTGTTCCATGAACAGTTTCGTTGAGGGATTTCACTTGAATAAGGAAAGTGAGTTGAGCCGGTAATTAACTAAGGGTCATATCCTTTATGATTAAAGGTCACAAGATTGGAATCTGTTGGGTCAATCCCACCTATCGCTGATAATAGAGCCTCCTTCTAGGAGGGGAAATTTTAGAGTGCCTCAAGTGTTGACATAGCGAATGGCAATTGGGCTAGGTCCTCTACAATATTATAATTCTATGCTGCTTTGGCACGAGGATTAAATGTCGATTTGTGTACTACTCCCTTTGGCGGCTTTATCATTAGCTCAGGAATGATGGGTGCCACAACTTCGGTCAAAGTTGTTGTCAAATTACTAGGCTGATCAGTAGCCTTGTTGTTCGACAGCTGTGGATTTCCATAATATTTGTTCCTTGTCGATATCAAAGCATCATTTTGCTGTTTTGAAATGGACAACATAAGCACTTGGAATGGGGAAGCATTATCAGTAGCAAACAGATTGGTTCCTGGGTTTGGAAATGGATCAATAAATACCGCTGAGGTTTTTGAATTTTTTAAGAGTTTCCTAAGCTCAGCTTTATGTGGACAGTCTTTCGTCCAATGGTCATCATCGCATATAAAGCATGGATGAGTTGGTTTCATTTCTCCAGAAGGGTTTGCTGAAGATTTTTCAAGAGATGACTCCTCCTGTTTCTTCTTTTTCGATTTCTTTTTCTTCTTGCCCCCTGGTTGCTTTGGTTCTTTGCCTTTGTTAGCTGACACGACATTTACCTCTAAGGCGAGAAGTTCTTCATTTGCATTTTGACTGGAAACTGTTCGAGCTTTCTATGATGTAGCCTTTATGGTTTTCGTGCTAGTTGTACCTATCACATCATTGCTAGCATGAGAGTCTCTATTTGATTTAGGAGGAGGAATGGAAAACTCCAGTCTAGGAGCATCAGGGATTTTGTCATAGAGCATGCCAGACTGAATATAGATCAAGTCTAGATATTGCGCACGAGCAATGACTTGCTCTTCAGTGACGACCCCTTCCTTTGCCACATCTTCTATGATAGAAGGTAATAATGACTTAATAAACCATTTAGCTAGCAGCTGATCAGGAACATATGTTTTTACCACTCTACGACGATGTCGCCACTCATGAATATGATCAGATATGTGAGTGGTTGTCGTTTATTTGAAATTGGTAAGAAGCTATGTTCCTATTTTGTACCTTATTGGTAACTAAAAATGGGTTAAAGAGGTTGTGGCAAGGGCATTGAAGTTATCGAATGAAGCTCTAGGCAATTCAATGTACCATTTTGATGCCGGACCAGTTAACGTTCGCTGAAAAAGGCAAAGCCTAATCGAATCATCATTTGGAGTGTTGGATGAACACCATAGATGAAAGGTCATCACATGATTCGACGGGTCTTCACCCAGATTTCCATTAAATTTAAGAATATCTGACGGAAGTTTATGAGGAATCACTAGCCACCAAGGGGCATAAGCAATTGGATCGTTTGTTATCTGATTTAGATCCGGTAACTCTAAAGCGCCACGAAGGGAAACTGTTGATTCAAGTTCAGCGAAGCATACCCATGATAAGATGGGATTGCCTGAGTAGTGGGTCTTTGCATACCACCATAATGCATCTAATGATGATAACTTTGGTAAGGTTAATGGGCATAAACATTATGATATGATTGATGTTGACCGTTTCGAATATACAGCTACCCATTACTTGCAAAGATTTGTTGCTCAAATCTTTGGTAATCTTGTTGGAATTGCATTTGTTGATATTGTACCAGCCATGGTTGTGAAGCCAATTGTTGTTGTCCAATACTGGCTATTTGACCAAGATGAGGGGTAATAGTACCTGTTTGAGCCTGGTTCACTCCAGTTAAGGAGCCACTAATAGGTGATTGTGGTTGCATCGTGGAGACAAGAGGCTGTTGTATTGCGACCTAAGAAACTTGAGGTTGGAATACAACAAGCAATGCTTGTACTTGCAATACTATCACAATAGACAGTGTAGTCGGGATGTTTGACACAGGTAGACCTCGCTGCATTGAGTATACAACTCTTGGTTGTTGAGGCAGTATTGGCACCCTGTTGGACACAAATTTTCATTGATGTCAATATGGCAATATTCAAGGAAGGAGATAGTGCCAAAGAAGAGGAGCACACAGAGCCAAGAGGAGCCAAGAGGAGCAAAGGTAGTTAAGCATTGTATGAAGTTACTGGTGAATGCTGGTGAAGGCTGCTGTAGCTGTTGAACACTGTTGAAAAAAGTTGGAGAAAAGTTGTTGAAACACCAATTTCTTCATTGCTGAAACACCGGTACTTGGAAAAAAGTTGCCGATACACCAATTTCGGCATTGCTGAAACACCAATTTCTTCACGACAACATTATATTTTCAGCACATCAATCGAAGGTAAACATGAGGAAGCTAAATCGAATGGACGAGGGAATCTAGAAGGTCGAGCAAGTGTTGAGGAAGCCGAAGCTCAAGCGAGCGAGGAGGAAGCCAAAGACCCATTGAGTAAGTGGAAACAAATGGACAAAGGCATGAGAATGTATAAAACAATAAAAATAGAGAACTGTTGTTGTTGTTGGTGTGGTGAAGAACCAAAGTGTGAGGTAGTAGAAGCAGCAGAGGCTGTAGAGGCAGTAGAAGCAGCAGAGGCAGGAGAGCAGGAGTGAGACAACCTCAGATGAATAGTGTGCAGCAGCATTCCTATTTATACCAAGGTTGGGTTGGAGCCCAAGAGATTGGAGCCTCAGAACTGAACTGGATTCAAGTCATTGGGGGTAGGTGCCCCTAAGTGCATAACCACTACAAAACAAAGTTGGTGCTCTAGAGGTTGGAGCCTCATTGAAGTTCAAGTTGGAGCTTGGCAACTATTCGCAATCAGATTTATACTTATATTTTATTTATTTCATTGTGTTGTTTTGAGTTTTAATAAAATCATTAATTTCAGCTGTTGATTTTTGTGTTCTGTGTATACATACACATATCTATATATGTTGTTGGCAATCACTCGAACAATTAAAAAAAATAATAAGAAGAAGAAATACTAATTCACCCCCCTCTCAGTATTTCCAACAATTGGTATCAGAGCAGGCTTCTTCATACTAGCCTAACAAGTTGAAGAAGGATCTGCAACCATGATGAGAAATCATGAAGCATCAGGAAGACCTCCTTTGTTCGATGGCACTAACTTTGATTTCTGAAAGAAAATAATGACCTACTACTTAATGTCCCTTGGACCCGCAGTCTGGCATTTTTTTCAAAATGAATGCAAATTGACTACCACTCTTCCAACGAACCAAGACGAGAGGAAAGCCTACATCGTAAATGCAAAGGCCATGAACTCCATCACTAGTGGAATCACTAATTCTGAGTTTACAAAAACCATGCACTGTACATCTTCCAAAGAAATGTGGGAGAAGCTAGTTAGCTTGTACGATGGAGACTCAAAAGTAAAAAAGGCAAAGCTTCAAACTCGCCGAAGACAATTTGAAAGTTTGAGGATGGAAGATGAAGAAGACATTGCAGCATACCTCCTCCGAGTAGCTGAAGTGGTAAATTCCCTGAAAGGATCGGACGAAAAATTTGAAGAAAGTACCATTGTTCAAAAGGTATTAAGGTCTCTTTCAGACAAATTTGACTCCAAAATGATCGCTATAGAAGAAGAAAAGGATCTAGATACCCTCAAAATGGATGAACTCCATGGAATTCTCACTGCCTATGAAATGAGGAAAGGTGGCACAAGCTCCAAAGATGCAGCATTCAAGGCCTCAAAGTCAAAGAAGGGGAAAGAAAGGAATGACTGTAGTGATGAGTCTGATGTGGAATTCGAATTGGCTCAATTTTTACGAAAGCTGAAGAGAGGATATAATCTTAGAGGCAAGTATCCTCTTATCTGTTTTAAATGTGGTAAAATAGGTCATTACGCAGCAAAATGTCCTCATAAACAACAGTTATGATGAAGGAAATTCTAAAAGAATGGCACATAATAAGAAAGGGTTCAATAATAAAAACTTCTTTTCCAAGCAAGATGAGTTTGATGAGGATGAGTTTATGGTCATCAAAAAGAAATCAGATGAGGAAAGTGATCATGATGAAAGCCAAGAAGCATTATTCATGGCACTCGTAGATGATGATGACTCAAGGATGGAAGGAAATGTAGATGAACTGTTAATAAGCGCCATTGAAGAAAATGAGAAACTATGAAACAAAATCATTTCTCTCAAAGTGGAAAATGAGGAAATAAGAAGGAGAGAAGATCTCTTGGAAGCAAAGCTTAAAGAAAAAGAAGAGACTTGTGAAGAACGTGAGGTCGAAATAGTGTCTCTAACAAAGGAGTTAGAGAAAATTAAAAAGGGTTGTAAAATCTCTCAAATACTTGAGACTATTCTGAAAAATCAAAAACCTCAACATGACAAGTCTGGAATAGGTTTCAAAGGAGAATCCTCAAGCACTAAGAATAGTGTGAAAAGTTATGCCGATGCACTTTCTTGTAGTCCAAAAGATAAAAAATATGTTATCAAAAGTGCGTCCCAGACCCCAAGAATGAAGAGACAATTACTCCAAAGAAAAATGTGGAGTCGAATCATGGAAACTACAGCAAATACAAAACTATACTCCACCAAGGGCCCATCGTAAATCCGAAGAATGAGGGAGGAGTAATTCCCAGGATGGAAATCGACTCAAATCGTGGTTGCTTCAACAAGTACAAAAACCATCTTTCTTGGACACTGCTTTCACTGTAAAAACTTCGATCATCATGCCAGACATTGTATGGCTTGCAGAAGTGAAAAGAAAAATTTAAAGGACCGAATAATCAACTCATATGCCCCCAAAAGGCAGGGACAAATCAAAACGTTCAATCCATTTGATCCCTTGACCAAATTTCATCTGATTTTCTCTTTCTGCTACAATAATGGACACTATGAACAAGACTGCCCACTCAAAGGAAGAAAGACAAGTAGCAAGAACCCCAGCATGGACAAATGCGGCCTGGCTCTATATGCTCAAAATAATGAAAATCAATGTTTTGTAGATAGTAGGTGCTCCAGAAACATGACAGGAGACAGAAGGAAGTTTTTCTCACTGAGAAAAAAGGAAGGGAATGTGTCCTTTGGAAGCGGATTAGGCAGAATTATAGGAAAAGGAATAGTTACTCTAATCAATGGAAAAGGAAAAGCTCAAGATGCTCTGCTAGTTGACGGACTCAAACACAACCTCCTGAGTGTCAGCCAAATATGTGATCAAAGACATAAGGTTGTTTTCAACACCAAAGACTGTGAAATAAGGAACTCTGCCTCAGGGAAATTTGTGGCAAAAGTGGTGAGAACACCAGACAATATTTACATACTGAACAAGATTTAAGAAAATAAATGCTACGTGAGTCAGACAGATGAGAGTTGGCTATGGGACAAGCGACTTGGACATACAAGCTTCGAAAATCTGATCAATATCAGCAAGATCAAAGCTGTACGAGACATCCCAAAACTATTCAGACCAAATCAGGGAATATGCAGTCCTTGTCAACATGGAAAGCAGACCAGAACCAGCCACAAGACAAAGGAACACTATACGTTGAAGCCCTTGGACATCATCCATTCTGATGTGTGTGGGCCAGCTAGAAATCAAGCACTCCAAGGAGAAAGGTACTTTGTGTTATTTGTTGATGATTATACTAGAATGATGTGGATATATTTCATAAAGTATAAATCTGGAACTTTTGAGTGTTTTAAGAATCTAAAAGCCCTTGTAGAAAATGAAAAAGATTCAAAAATTAAGTGCCTCAGAACAGACAGAGGAGGATAATTCACATCAAACGAGTTTAGTGAGTTCTGTAACATTCATGGAATTAAAAGAGAATTCTCAGCTGCCATAACACCTCAGCAAAATGGGGTAGTTGAAAGAAGAAACCAAACAGTCCAAGAAATGGCAATAACTATGCTATTAGCAGCAGAATTACAGCCTAGATTCTGGAGAGAAGTAGTAGGGACAACTTTCTATACACAGAATCAAATTCAATTAAGACCAAATTGTGAAAAAACTCCTTATGAGCTATGGAATGGAAGACCTGCTTCAGTGAAGTATTTCAAGATTTTTGGAAGCAAGTGCTTCATAAAAATAAATGATGGTTCACCAGGAAAGTTTGATTATCGGGTTGATGAAGGGATATTTCTTGGATACTCTACATAGAGCAAGGCTTACAAGTGCTACAATTATTGACCAAAGAAAATAGTGGAAAGCATGATGTAAAGGTTGATGAAGAACTTCTAGTAAAGTAAATTGAGGAACATGAATATGACTTTCTCCTTGAAGAAGAAGAAGAACCTAAAGAAGAAGAGATAGACGATGAAGAAGAAGAAGAGAAAAGAGAACCACCTTATACCCCTTCAAAGATGAAGTATGTCGAAAGATATCATCCAGAAGAACAGATAATTGGCGATAGAGATGAAGGTGTGCAAACCCGAAGAAGGATAACAACCTCACCCAAGAGAAAAGTCATTGCCATCCTATCTATGATAGAACTAGAAACATTTGCACAAGCAAGTAAGGATCCTCATTGGGGAAAAGCCATGGAAGAAGAAATGTCCTAAATTGAGAAGAACAAGACATGGGAGCTGGTACCTCGTCCAAAGGAAAAAAACATAATAGGAACCAAATGGGTGTTCAAAAATAAAATGAATGAGGAAGGGAAGGTTATCAGAAACAAGGCAAGACTTGTCTGCAAAGGCTATTCAAAAATTGAAGGAATTGACTTTGAAGAGACATTTGCACCAGTGGGCCGTATGGAAGCTATCAGGATGTTCTTAGCATTTTCTTGCTGAAAAGGATTCAAAATCTATCAAATGGACGTGAAATCAGCATTTCTAAATGGGGAACTCAAAAAGGAAGTCTACATGGAGCAGCCAGAAGGTTTTGATGTGATAGCAGGAAAGGACCTAGTCTGTAAGTTGAAAAAGGATTTATATGGATTGAAACAAGCTCCTAGAGCTTGGTATGCAAGATTAGATGACTACCTACAACAACAAGGCTTCAAAAAGGGAGTGGATGGAAGTAATCTATACATAAAGACATATCAAGGTAAGTTACTAGTTGCTTTTGTTTATGTCGATGATCTGATTTTTTCTAGTAATAATGATGAAATGAGCCATGAATTTTCTCAAAACATGTCAAAAGAGTTTGAGATGTCAATGATAGGAGAGCTGTCCCACTTCCTTGGACATCAAATATCTAAAACCAGAGTAGGATTATGTATATCTAAGAGCCAAATATCTAAAAGACGTGCTCAAAAAATATGGAATGGAGGACTGTGCACCCATGAGCACACCTATGACCACAAACTACAAACTAAGCAAAGATGATGACTCCCCTCTAGTGGATGCAACTCATTATAGGTTAATGATCAGAGCCCTTCTATACTTAACAACTACACGACCAGACATAATGCAAGCAGTAGGAATGGTGGGAAGATTTCAATCTGCTCCCAAACAATCCCATTTATTAGCTGTAAAAATAATTCTCAGATATCTGAAGGGAACTTTTGATTTCGGTCTTTGGTACCCAAAGAACTCAACACTGATTGTAACTGCATACACCGATGCTGATTGGGCTGGAAGTATAGATGATCAAAAAAGTACTACTGGAAATGCATTCTTCCTAGGAGACTGTTTGGTATCCTAGCTCAGCAAAAAAAATCATCCATATCATTATCCACAGCCGAAGCCGAGTATATTGCAGTAGAAAATTGTTGTACTTAGATACTATGGATGAAGGAAGCTCTAAAAGATCTCGACATATGTACAAATCAACCAATTACCATCTATTGTGACAACACAAGTGCTATCAGTCTTAGCAAAAATCCAATGATGCACTCAAGAACCAAACACATACCAATCAAGTATCATTTCCT
This sequence comes from Pinus taeda, assembly GCA_000404065.3. NCBI lineage: Eukaryota > Viridiplantae > Streptophyta > Pinopsida > Pinales > Pinaceae > Pinus > Pinus taeda. The sequence goes on along the minus strand of APFE031304253.1, from coordinate 210,518 downwards.
CCATGAGCAAGTAGTTGAACAAAACATTGTCCTAGAATATATCAGTACTAAGGAGCAGATAGCTAATATTTTCACAAAACCTCTTCCTCGAGAAGCATTCGAGCATCTGCATCAAAAGATCGGGGTTATTTCTTTATCATCACTCAAGTTCATTCATAAAGATGTAGCAGGATAGGGGGAGTAGGTTGACAGGGGGAGTCTGTATGCATTCCTTTGTCATTGATGTCAAAGGGGGAGAGAGAGAAGAAGGATATTGCCGTCAATAACAAAGGGGGAGATTGTTGGACACAGATTGTCATTGATGTCAATATGGCAATATTCAAGGAAGGAGATGGAGCCAAAGAAGAGGAGCACATAGAGCCAAGAGGAGCAGAGGTAGTTAAGTGTTGTATGAAGTTGCTGGTGAACGTTGCTAAAGGTTGTTGTAGCTGTTGAACACTGTTGAAAAAATTTGGAGAAAACGTGCTGAAACACCAATTTCTCCGTTGCTGAAACACCGGTACTTGGAAAAAAGTTACCGATACACCAATTTTGGTGTTGCTGAAACACCAATTTCGGTGTTGCTGAAACACCAATTTCTCTGCGACGACATTATATTTTCAGCACATCAATTGAATATAAACATGGGGAAGCTAAAGCGAATGGAGGAGGGAAGCCAAAAGGTCAAGCGAGTGTTGAGGAAGTCGAAGCTCAATCGAGCGAGGAGGAAGCCAAAGAGCCATTGAGTAAGCGGAAACGAATGGACAAAGGCATGAGAATGTATAAAATAGTAAAAACAGAGAACCGTTGTTGTTGTTGGTGCGGTGAAGAACCAAAGTATGAGGTAGTAGAAGCAGCAGAGGCTGTAGAGGCAGTAGAAGCAGTAGAGGCAAGAGAGCAGGAGTGAGACAACCTCAGCTGAATAGTGTGTAGCAACATACCTATTTATACCAAAGGTTGGGTTGGAGCCCAAGAGGTTGGAGCCTCAGACTTGAACTGGATTTAAGTCATTGGGGGTAGGTGCTCCTAAGTGCAGAACCACTGCAAAATAGAGTTGGTGCTTTGGAGGTTGGAGCCTCACTGAATTCCAAGTTGGATCTTGGAAACTATGCACAATCAAATTTATATTTATATTGTATTTATTTCATTGCACTGTTTTGAGTTTTAATAAAAGAATTAATTTCAGCTGTTGATTTATGCATTCTGTGTATACATACACATATCTATATATGTTGTTGGCAATCACTAGAACAATTAAAAAAAAAAAACAATAATAAGAAATATTGATTCATCCCCCCTCTCAGTATTTCCAACACACCCAACCGCTGGACGTAATTCCAGCATGACCCGAATTCTGTTGCGAACTTTCATATATTCGTTCTCCTGGAGGGAATAATGAAAGGGCATACTGCCACCCATACGGCAGCAGTCTAGTGCTCAAAGGAATGATTTGCCTCTAGGGACCGGGTTGCCCAAATTGATACTACCGTGAAGGATCAATTTGCTGAGACTCAACATAAGAGATTCCAGATATTATTCCAGACGAGAAAACAGGAACAGACCATACTGTCGAAACAATCCCTGGTTGGACTCCATCTAGAGGTTGAGAGCTAGTTGGGATAGATGGTACCACAATGAACATTGTTGGAGTAGCAACAACAGGTTGCTGCTACTGTGTCAGATGACACAGTCCTCGATGTCGACGGTTGTTCAGACATATCTAGTCTATCCAAAAGATTTCCTATTGATTCTACAGGAACTTGCAATGAAGGGAGACTAACTTCTGATGAAGAAGGATATAGGGTGATCCCAGTTCCAAAATGCAATGGAGTACTGGATGGAGGATCCTCCACAATCTCTTCTATAGCAATCAATCCAGGTAGGAGAGGTAGACCGTCAGGTCCGTAAAATATTTCTGGTGCCAAAGAAGGTATAGACTCTGCAGCGACAAATGTTGGAGGGGTAACACCTTCCGAATCAACTGTGGATGGAGCCAGTTTTGGAATAGAATCATTTACCGTTACACTAGGATCAGTTCTAATGTCCTCTTGTGGACACGGAACTTCTTCTGTAAAGGCAGGGATGCTAGAAATGGTTGGAGTAACTGGAGTCCTTGAGGATGTTGGAACACAAGTTCCAGGCAAACTGGGGGACTTCAATCCAGTTAAATGAGTTCACTTTGTCCAGAATAGTTTCATTTCCAGAGTTAAAGACGGTTGAATCGTTAATCTCCATGAACGACAAGGTTTCAATTGACTTTCTTCCACGATTGTGGATTACTCGATCAACTCAAAATAGGGGAAAAAGTTATTCTGAATTAAATGATTTTTAGACACTTTGACACAACTTTCTTTTTCAATTTTTAAGAGTCAAGAAAAAGCTGAAGATGACTCTAGTCACCTTCGATTTTTAATGAGCCTGACGTGAAAAGTGCTCAGATGGACCTTTTCCTTTAAGGAGTTTGAAAAGGAATGAAAAAGACCACTATGGAAATCTAGATAAGGTGATTACCAAACCAATCATAAAACTATAGAATACCTTTTACGGTACAACAGTCAATCTTCCTGAATGTTGTGTTTAGTGCATTCTGATCTATAGGGCGGTAGACACGGCTTCCTAAGGATAAAGGATGTAGCCTATTGTGGTCTCCCAATATATACTTGACGGTACGTGGGAGCACAAGTCCATACTAGCACTTGTCATCTCAAAGAGGAAGAATCACCCAACCTACGATGAAAGCGATAATTAACATGCTTTATGATGCCGAAATACATCTCTAGCCTAGACTTCTAAATGTTGTCTGTTAGGTTCCAAAGCGTTTTTATGTTCATTGAATTTATTTTACAGTTGATCCTTATTAATAAGTTTTCCTTTAAAGTTCACCGCATGATGTAGATATACAATTCCTAAAATGCAATATGAAATGATAAACAATCGTTTATTCTTCTTTTTGCAATGAAAATCCTAGCTACTAAGGAAAGAGAAGCGAGATTCTTTCAACATAGAGCAGAGAGCACACACTAGATGCATTGTTCTAAATCAAAATCAACAAGCAGTCTAAATGCAAATGCACATGCATGTATTTGTTTTCTTCTTTCTTAATGTGTGAATGACAACAAGAATGCTAAGTACAAATCTGAATTATCTTTTCAAATCGATAGTACTAACAATTTTCTCTTCAAAAGGCGAAAGGAAGATAATGATGACACTTTCCGATTTTGAATAGAAAATTGCTTTCGACACTTGAAAAACTATGAATTCAAATCAAATACAAGAGTAACAGTGTAATCGACCATCAAGAACAATAGGATTCTTTTCTTTGACTGAAAACGACACTTGCGACACTTCCAAATCAAAAGATGACAGTTCGACTAAGCTACTTCTTTCTAAAGGAGAACTGTAAATGACGAACAATACATAAAGACATTCACAATTATTTATGCAATGGAGGCTGAGTAATGCAAATGAAGGGAGTTTCCACTGTGGTATACTGATCACAAACAATAAAACTCCTGAATAAAGCTGAAGAGAGTGAACAAAAACCAAAATCTGGAGGCAGAAAGAGTCTTATGTGATCATCGCACCTATAACACAGGGAAATAAGGATGCATGTCACCTACTACACACGGGAGGTGCGATGCATCCAGATTGCGCAGAGGAGAAGGTGTGATGGTCCAGGGATGGGACTTCAACTTGGTTCCTTGTCATAGTTTGCAACTTAGTTTAGGGATTTAGGCCGAGCTAATGATAGTCAGTAAATGCGAATCATAGGGGCTAATCTAATGAGGCTACTTGAGCCACCACCAGGGAAATTAGGATGTTTGCAAATCAATTATTCAGTTTATAAACAAAACCCGTAGATAGACTGAAGGAGCATTGATCTACTTTGCACTTACATGGCAAATGCAGTTCGAAGGCTAGCTGGCTTAACTTCAAGCTTTGTCTGTAGCTTATAAAGCAAACAAATATAGAGAAGCAAACAAGCTATTCGCTCCCCAAGGGAGTCTCCATTTTGTTATCAGGAAATCTAGTGTCCATGCAGAGCTGCTAGTCCCACTAAGACAGGTAGTTATCTTAGAAACAAACAAACTAAAGTCACTTTCATTTTCCTTTATGAGAAGTAGATAAGAGAGGAGAAAAGAATACCAACCTCGATCTTTTGCTTGGTTCCTTGCTTGTTCCTTCTCTCCTCTGACAGATATTTTCCACTCCTTCCTTGCTTACCCCATTTCAAAGAGTACCTGTAAAGTCAAAGCAGCATAATAACTTCAAAGTACTGGGATCTACAATCATAAACAATATAGGACCAGATATATATTGACCACACAAATCATATATCATCAAACGAACAAGAATGTGGAGGAAAACTTGAATAACTTTATTAATAGAAAGAGTAGAAGAGAGGATTACAACCCATTGATCTGACCCAACGTCATCCTCCCAGCATGAAAGCCCTTCTTCACCTCATGAAAAGCTTAGATCACCCAACACTATGATGTTCCACTAGGAAACTAACAACACTTTCTTACAAGATGTAAAATTCCCGCCTCTGGATCTCTAGGATGGGGGATCGATATATAGATGTTTGCAGGGGGGTGAGTTAGGTTTTGGGATTTTGATTAGTGTCCTCTCTCTGATAGCTCTTGGTTCCACTTGGAGATTCATGATCTCTTACTCATCCCTGGGCGAATTCAAAGAGGCAAGTGTCACAGGAGAAGTTTCTGGAAGATTCCATGATCATCGACCTTGCAAGCTGTCTCTGCCATTTGTCTTCTCTCGCCCATCACACCCTACAGAAAGGCTTTTCAGTATGCATCACACTTTTTGCATGTGGTAGGTGAGATGCATCGCACCCTCTACACTTGGCAGTCTATATGGTCTAGTTTTGACCAATTCTGAGTAGTTTTTTGTGGAGAACTTCTGGGAGATGATGTAATCATCTGACCTTGTTCCTTTAGGGCATGAAAAAACACTTTTAGGGACTTAGAAGCCCTTGGTTTATGGACATATATGATTGGGGTTGCAGTGCCCAAATATGTATATAACAATATGGAAAAAACCCCTTATTCCCTATTGAGTTTGAAATCAAGACACTCAGAACAACATTGCAGGTAAATTTTGATCTATCTACAGCACAAAAGTAGAGATTGAACCAGCTCAATGAATTGGAGGAGAAATGGTTAGTTGCTACCCAACAAACAAATACTATCTAGCAATAGAGAGCTAAGTGGTATGCTAGATTCATCGAGAAAAATAAGTTCCATAAAGGATATTGGGCTCTTTTACATCACTGAAGATTCAAAGACTTCAAGGGTAAGATCTGCACCAAATGGCTAGGTCCCTATGAGGTAGATGTCATTTTTGACAATGGGACTGTAAATTTAGTGACCATTGATAGTGCGAGGACACCATTACTAGCAAATGGTCACTTTCTTTAATTATATCACAAACCTTTTCTAAGGGATTCATTTTCCAACATTGTCACAAATTCAGATCTTCAGATTACAGAAACAGGGGAAAGCCCCCGTATGCTACAAAAATTCTAATTTCTCCAATAAGTGTAACAACTAAAAACCAACCACTATTGCTAGTTTTTACACCTTCAAACCTCTTAAAAACAACAACAACAACAAAAACAACATACTAAAACAATCTTGTTGTGAAAACATTTTCTGGGTGCACACAGACAATTTCTGTAGTAGTTGAAAACCACTTTGTGGTAGATATTACACATTTTGTAACAACATTTGTTATTTCAAAAAATAATTTACAATAATTTTGTTACATGACCTTGTTTTTTTCATTGTGTTTTTGTAAAAATAAAAAATACATAATAGTCATCTTGGTTGTTACACCTATAACCATTGACGACTTCTAGAAATAATTTGAATAAGATATTTAATACAAAAGACAACAAGCATCATCGTGGTTCTCGTCACTAGAGTTACACGTCTCGCCACCAAAAACTATGCCCCACATCACCAAGGTACGTTATACAAAGGTAATATCATTATATGTTTTTATTAGGTAATTATGGAAACTTAACACATTTTCCCTTTTCACGGCCGAGATCAACTGTAACATTTAAGCCAGGGGGTGAATCATATTGTGACATGACCTTTGGATGACCTGTAAATTGAAATTAAGGCATGGTGATTTGGTAATCGTTGTCACTTAATGATATATCATACCAAGAGAAGGAAGTGTACCTTCGACTAGACCTCCCATAACTTATCATTAATAAGGCAATGTTACTGTGCAGTACGAACCATGATTTTATATATTAGTCTGAAACTCTCAACTACACCACCCTATCATTTACCCCTACTAGAGCATTGCATGCCCCTTTAGAGTGCTCATAGAAGTGGAAAAGAAGAGTTGCAGGCTATAACAACTAAGTAGTGTGTCGAATACTTCAGGAATTTCGAAGGAAGGGAAAAGGAAGGAAAACAACACTAAGTTTGTGTAGTGATGGGTCGAGAAGAAATCTGGCATGAGGCAGGATCTAAAAATGCTTTGGAGAATTTCCCTAAAGCATGCCATAAGTTTAAGGATGTAGCATGGTTTGAGTTTTTCTAGAGGCTAGAGGGATCATATGAGGGAGTCGCCATGGAATTTACGAAGAAATTAGAGACGAACAAGATGGAGGTTAGTGGTTTGAATCTAGAAGTTACAGAGGAAGTAATTGCCCAAGTAATGACATTACCAGTGGAAGGACATAGGTTGTTTAATAGGAAATTCAATGATCACTCCTTGAAGGGGGATTTACTCCAAGAGGAGGAGCAGCTAGTGAAGAAAGGGAGGGGGATTGATAGGTTTTCACTTCCCTAGCCATGGGCTGATGTTTCACTTTACCTCATCAAGTGCATCACCTGAAAGGGAAGGGAGACAATTATGTTCAATTACCACTTTCCATTACTAAAACACCTTTGGCATCGACAACTAAGAAACCTTCCCTACTTCTTGTTGGGAAACATCAAGAATATGACCAAAGATGTGAAAATAGCTACACATCCAGAAACATGCGTCACCAACCATGGCATCATCAAGCTCATTATGATAGACACCCTAAGCTGCCAAGGCAAGAGTTAGGAGGATTTCATGAGGAAAAAGGCCAGCACCATATGCAAGAGACAAATTGGGATGGTTGACGAACCTCCAGTAGCGACAAAGGAGCAAGCTCAACCTTCGAAAGGAAGGGTTGGTAAGAGACCAGCCAACAAACTAATTGGTGATAAGAGGTGAAAGAAAAGAATAAGGGTTAGTGGGCACCCAATTTCCCCATCCATGTCAAAATAGAATGAAGAGGTAGAAGAGCAGCAGGACAAGGAGTAGGCTTAACTCGAGGAACCTTCCTCACCTGCTAAGAGCAAAACTCAATCCTTGCTATTAAAAATCAAAAAATTAGAAAAATAGAATAGAGAGCTAAGGGAAAAACTAGCAGAGGGAAAGGCAGACACAAGAGCCCTAGGGTTAGATACTTTGGCCAAGGCCATAGATAGGGTTGGGAAAGGAGATGTCTCGGGTGCTATGTGCACGGCCTATGCCGAGAAGCTAGTGACAACAATGTTTAGAGTCTATGTAGCAGACACCATCTCGAGGGAAATGGAAACGAAAACCTAGGAGGGTGACACACAAAAACGTATTGAGGACATTGCTATTACATAAGAGCCAGCAAACAAGACCGCACAATCCACAAAAAGTCATTTGGTAGCAGATACAAAGGAGCTCTTGGCTGACACTATTGTTACACAAGAACCACTAGTGGAGAGAGAAGTCAGCCAAGGAAAGGAAGAAAAAGTTGGCACCCTTGAGCCTGTGGTTGATAGTGCTATTACAAAAGAAGCAGAAGTGGAGATAGAAGCCTACCAAGGGAATAATGATATACAAAAAAATGTGGATGACATTATTGTTACACAAGGACCAACAATGGGAATGGAAGCTGATAAGGGAGAAAAGGAAACTATAACACAAAAATCCATTGATGACGTTGTTGTTACACAAGAACTAGCGGCTGAAATAGGGCAGTTTCACCCTCAGGAAGTTTTTACACCATCAATTGATATTTCATATGGAAGAACACTGGGTCCTAATGAAGTATGGTGTTCTGAAAAGATGGTGTTGTTACCAGAGCTAAAGAAATGGAAGAAGCAGGTAGTCTCTCTACAAGAGGGGGTGATCTCGCTCGCAGCATACAAAAGGATGATGGATTCCCTTAGGGAATAGTGGTTAAAGTAAGAATGGGACAGAGAATGGGAAGCATGGAGACACAAGCAAGCCATGAAGAAAAAGGATGAACAGTCATATCTGTTACAGCAGCAGGTCTTGGGCCTGATGAATGACAAGACAAAGCTCTATCATCTCGCCCTAAATCTGCTAGCATGTAGGTGGTTGTACCCATTGTATCCAATGTTCCTTTGGGAACGATATTATTTATTTCAGTTGAAATAAGTTTTTAAGAATAGGTCTTATTCGGGTTCTTCTACCCGAACTTTTCTTGATATTTTTTGCTCTTGCAATTTTGATGAACAGAGCTTTCTTTGTGACCTGTTTTTGGATAATATCATGTGTGAGTATGTCAGCATGAAAATGGTAGCAAGTGTCCTCTCTTATATGGGATATTTTCAATTACGTGCCTTTCTTTCGTTCATGGGGAACCAGATTGAATGGCACCTAGCCATGAAATTAGCAGAAATTAATGAAGAAAGGACAACATTATGGGTCAGAGCAAAACTAGGGATGGTTTATGAACTCAGGTGTGAGTTTAAGTTGTTCCTAAACACTCCAAAGATCAGGGAACAATTAGCCACCTATAGGAAAACGCTTGTGAGGATTTTCCTCAATTTGCATGCACAGATGAAAATTCAAGCACTAGCAGGGTGTCTTAAACACATTGAAGCTTGTAGCATTGAGTTGCAAGAAGGGGATCCTTTTGTATACAAAAATTTTATGGCTGCTATTACACAGGTGCTTGAGTATGCTCAGATCGTGCAAACAATGAGGTTGTTCTCGATTGGGCTCAGGTTTCAATTTCCTCTTATTTGGTTACTATTAGAAGAGTATCAGTCGAAGTACCACCTATGTGATTATCAAAAAGACTCTTGGCCACATCAGTTGATAGAAATTCAAGTGTAGAAATATCTAGGTGAAGACACTGTTGGTGCTTACAATTTTACAGACTTGCATTGAGGGTATAGGAGGAGAAGCTGAGATTCTCCATGGGGACATGTACTTGCTTTAGTTGGGAGGAGATGTTGGGTTTGACTTTTTACTAATTTCATTGACCTTCTTTCCCCAGTTTTGATCCTCTTATCCTCTAGGCCCATGAACTTTACATGATTAACCACCCTCTTTCTCACTTTTACAATGTATTCCATTATTATATTATTTTGCCATATTTTACTGAATAATACGATACTTTATTCCTTTTGTAGCTAACTGGGGTGAGATTTGGAGGAGTGCTTTGGAAGTTCTCCTCCCTTTCAGGTGTTTCTTGAGGGAACAAGGCTATGAAGTAAACATGTAACGTTGATCAACTTCAAAGCAGGATAGAGAAGTTTGTTGTTACACTCTACATGTTGTTACAGGTTGTTGTTACACATTGAATGTTGTTACAGGTTGCTGTTACACTACACATTGATATAGAGGACCATTTTTACACTAAGGGTGATGTCGCTAGTGATTTTTGTTACATCCCAAACCGTCATTCACTCACAGGATGTTGTTGCACCGAAGCTGGAATGTTTAGGGTACTATTCCACATAACAGATTTCAAGCATTTAGGAGTTGTTTATTTTAGAAGAAACAGACCCCAAGTGGTTGCAATCCTAACCAATATATTTGAGAAGCATTTTTATTTAGAAATAGGTTGTAACTACTTTTATTTTTTATCAGCATGAGAATCGTGAGATTCTCATGAATGATATATTCCTAATTTAAGGCATGTAATAATTATAAAAGAAAATCAATTTCCTATGTATAACGATGACATATAGAAAAGCAATGTTACTTTTCTTCTAAAATTTTGGACTATTTTTAATATTAAATCACTGTGGTGATGTTGTTACTTCTCTTCATCTGATTCGTTAATTATTCTCGTGTTGTTCGTGCGCCCCTGGTAGAGAGGAAAGGCCCTCCTCTTTACCCGGGACTTCAGTAGTAGATGCAGTGTACATTATTTCTTGGTTTATTAACATATGGTTTTCTATTGTTGCTGTACAAATTGTGAATTAGGTCCGTTTCTATTCTGGATTATATTGTGTTGTTACACTGAGTTGAATAAGAGAATGATAGTGACCAACTGGTGTAGTTGTTATTCACTGTGTGGCGAACCCTTACTATGGTAGTTGAGAAGTGTCATTTCAATTCTATGGAGTGTTTTTATTTCTACATGAATGATTTAAGTTTTGCAATTTCATTCAGTGACATCTTTTACTATTCTTTCCATTTTTCATGCTTGGTTGTAGTATATTGACACAAACAACATGAACTCCATTGAAATAGCAAGACCTACCTTGGGTTGACAATCAAATGTTGCAGTCATGATGAATTAGGATTTATTGACACAACGCTACACCTTCTTACAAACTTTTTTTGTTGTTTCTCAAAAACTTGAGCGGGCCATAAATATCACATATGTTGTCGGATTAAGGTGTCATTTGGGTTGTTGAGTCTATAACAACGAGATTTTTGATTTCAGAAGGTTTCGCTACATTCTGGGGACATTGAAAATTTGGCCTTTTAGGATCCTCTTGGGTCATACGAAAATCATAGAATGCTACAAGAAGAACATGGAGTATTACAAGAAGCTCATCTCTAACCAGAATTGTTATCGAACCTTGAAGAATAAAGGAAAATCCTTTGGAAATGTGTGAGTACAATTTCCCCTCATTGATATTTGGTATAGGAACTTAAGGAACCACATCAATTCTTAGAAAAGGACTTTTAATTGCCACAGTTTTGAATTTCAGTAACAAAACTAGTGAACTGACTAATAATTTACTTCAAAGATGTGGTTTATTGAAAGAATATGTGTATTGCTCAAAGAGGAAGTGCATTTTTAAATTTTCCTTCCCCTTAGCCTTGTAGAACAAACTTTTCAATTTTCCTATATTTCAACAACTTCCACTGCACAAAAAACCCTAGGATCTTGTACCAATAAAAGAAAAAAAAAAATGTTCTACTCTGATTATAAATATATTAGTCCATGGAAGATTTAGTAGAAGAACAAGTTGATATGGGAAGGAGGAATCAGAGAATGAAATGGAACAAAAGACAAGAAAATAACAAAAATACAAGTTCAGCCAAAGACAAAGGAAGAAATTTAAGAGCATGTAGGATCCCTTCCAGTAGGGAAAGCTACATCCATATTAGAATGGGAATATAGAAATGTCTTCATAGGCATACATGAAGAGAAACAGGGAAATAAAATGATTAGGTTTCTTATAGGATGTGTAACAATTTCAATAAAGGGGAATGATTGACATTGAAATTGGATACAAAATAAGGCCCATATAACCTTTACTAGGAACATTATACATTTCCTAGTACATATAATGATGTATTTTTAGCTTTAATATGTTCTTAAGAAAATTTTAAAGATCTAAAAAATGAGAGAATTTAGAGACTGTCTCCTTCCTACAGTATGGATGAGGATTGGATAATAAATAAATACAATATTATGAAAGTATTGAACAAATATCAAGACTCACTAATTGAGAAAATCTAAGGATGTGTTCTCTACTATAGCAGAAGTTAGAACTCAACATTTAATGAAGATTTCTACCGTTGGGGACTAGATCCACTTTTTGAGGAATATTGGAAGGGAAATTATCCCTCCTTTGAAGGAGGCTTCCTCTCCCATCAACTTGTATACGTAATAATTTGAATTACCCTCTCAGGGAGAGAGAAATTTTGTTGTTTTTGTGAAGAAGACCTATTATTTAGCAGTTCTACTGTCATTTCTAGTAGGGATGTACTTTACTTGATTTTGTTAATGAATATTGGTTTCATTTTCAACTTCTAATGCTTAGTTTCATTCATAAGAATATGAGTATCCTTGGGCCTGAACTTTCCAAGACCCTCAATGCCCTTATGTGTATTTTATTTCTCTTCTATCCAACATTTCATTGCTTATTTACATTTATCATTTCTACACTTAGTGTTCATACTCCATTTCCTATAGGTTAGATTGATTGAATGATTAAAATGATTTTATTTTCATGTTAATTAGATAATCAATAGTGTGATGCATTGCTAGAATAATGTATAAAATTCATTTTCATGATTGGGTTACTTAGACTAATTTTCTAGTTCACTCATCTGAAATGTTTGGTTTTAGTAGTAAATTTCTATTGAATATTAGCATGTGTCAATGAATATCTTCTATGTTTACTCCAGTTGGATGGAAGTTTCAAAACATTCAAATTAATAAAAAAAATTACCCCACTATATTTTCATGATCCTTAAGGTTCCCTGGATATTCAACTCAAAATTTCACCACAATAGATATGATAATATTACATTAAAAATATGCAAATTCTACACTATTACATTTTTACTATACTTCATCATTTGTAGATTTAATTATAATTAGTGCATGCATGCAAATGGAAATTGTGTAGAAAAATAGAGAATGAAAAATATGCTCACGCACACACCTAGGACACAAGATATTATCTAGAAAACCTGTTTGGCAAAAAACCCAGCTGGAAGGTGAGGTCACTTCATTCTTTTTCTTAGTCTAGAAATATGGCAGCAGGAACAAATAAGTAAGGTTTGTGACCCATGGGATACTACAGTACATAGATCCTGTCTTTTTTCTCTACCTCCTATCTCTCTTGGTTATCTTTGCTCAATGATGGAACAAAATTCTCTCGAAAGAATGGAATGGTTTTCCCTCCTAGTATCCTGGTTATAACACTACGCGATAGCCTACTAGTGGTTAAGTTTGAATACATCAAATCTTAACTATAGTTAAAATATAGACTCTTCTAGAGTATTTTACATCAAAAACACGTGGCTATTCCTTTTTCCATTAATAATGGTCATAACACTACATTCTCTCGAACCATGGTCTTGAAAACAGGTTGGTCAACTTCTAAGTGGCATAACTTTCATATACAGACTCTAGTTGATGTGATTCATGTGTCATTGGAAAGGTATATATGTGAATAATAATACAAAAATGTATTGAACTAAAGAAACAAACTTTTACCCCCCAAAAACGTTGTTTGATGCCTCAAAATTATCCCAAAAGGTTTTAGATCCCATTTCTAAAAATAGGGTCTCATTGGTAAAACTGGTCCCATGAGATCATTCTTGCACCTTTTCCACTCCAAACGTATCAATATGGATGAAAAAAAATATAATGATCTAGTCCATATCACACCTCCCCATTTTTGGAGGATTTTAGTCCCCAAATGCTTGTAATGAATGAGGTCAGCAAATTTCCTCCACCTTCACTTTGGTGTACCATTTAGCTTTTCCTGGAAGTCTTCCCTTCAACCCAATATTCCAAAGGTCATGCTACCCCTGTCTTGTTGTTTAAGGCCTCTTCTGCAAAATTATATCTTATGTTAACTATGCTTGAGAATATGGTGCCAAATCCTCTATAGAAGGTAAAACTTGTTCCTCTTCCTGATCTAGAATAGAAGACTCATATAGTTTCAAATTCTCTACATTCACAACTAATATTGTGGTAAACTGAGTCAATAGGAATTATCACCCACCATTTCCAGTATGTCAAAGGGATCATACTTCAAATACTTGATTTTCTTGCCAAGCCCTTGTAGCCCCTCATTCAATTGTAGCCATACTTTGTCTCCCACCTTAAATGATTTCTCTGTTATGTGCTGATCATGGTTGGCCTTATAATTCTCCTACAACTTCTACAGGGTCTCTTGTACCTATATATGGATCCTCGTGATCTTCCTTAGAAATTTTTCATTCCTCAAAGCATCTCCTATAATATCTTCCCTCACTCCTTCTTTCTTCCCATATGCAATATCCAAAGGTGAAGGTGGAAAATATCCAAAATAAGTTTCAAATGGGGACTTTCCTATAGATGGTTGGATTTCTCTATCATAATAATGTTATACATATACTAGGTTTTCATCCTAGGTCTTCGGATGCTTGTGGTTATATCCCCTCAAAAGTTGTACCAAAGTTTTATTGACTACTTATGTCTACCCATCTATTTGTGGATGGAATGTTGTAGATATCTTCAACTTTGTGTCCATTGTATCCCAGAATCTAATCTAGAATGCAATGATAAATCTCGTATCCTTGTCTAAAACAATTCTCTTTGGTATCCCAAAGTGCATGTAAACCTTTCCAACAAATAATTTTATTGCTTCTTTCCTATTGATAGTCTTTTTATAGGGCATCATAACACACATCATGTTGAACCTGTCAACTACGACGAATAAGTAGTCATGTCCCTTCTTAATTGTTGGTCAACCTCCCACAAGTCCATGGAAATGCTTTCCCAATGACTAGTAGGTACACATAAGGGATGATATAGACCTTGTTTCCTATTGCTTGGATTGATAGTACAAAAAACCATGAATCCTCTTATGAACCTAGCTATTTTTTATTTCATATTAGACCAATGCACATACCTTTGAAAGTTAGCCATGGTCTTCCATACACAAAACTACCCTGTAACATGGGCTTGAAACCATATCCTCCAACTTGTTTATGTTTCCCTTCTTATACTTGATCACTAAATGACATTGTTGTAAAAACCACAACCACTTGTAATGTCTGGTTTGTTGTAGCTTACTCTAGGCATGTAAATACTGTAACAATTGATGATCTGAATGGATTGCTATCTCCTTTCCCGTACAATAGTTCTTCCACTTATTTAGAGCTTTCACCACAACATAGAGCTCCTTGTCCTATGTAGGGTAGTTAATAACTGCCCCATGAAATACTTTAGAATGGTAGCATACATGTCTTCCACCTTGCATCAAGATCACTCCCATAGCATACCTAATCACATTTGCCTCTGCCTCAAAGTTTTGTTGCAAGTTCTCTAATGCTAGAACTTGTGCTTGGTGGTTCTTCTTCTTTATCTCCTTGAAAGCCTTCTGCTAACCTTTCCCCTATTGGGTTGTGTTATATTCTTTCCATGACTAGCTCACGTAGTTAACTGGGGGGTTCGAGGGGGGGTAGAGCCCCCTCCCCGCCTTCATTCTGCCGATTGCGTAGCAAGGGGAGTCACAGGGGGTTTTAGGGATGCATGTAACCCCACTCTATGGGGTCCGAGACAACGCCCTAGAAAATTTTGGTTTTAGACCCTATGTTAGGTTGGGCCAATTGACCTATGGTTTTCTGCATGATTTTCACACACGGTTTTGGACGCGATGGTTTTCAGCCCATGGTTTTGGACACAATGGTTTTTGGTCCATGGTATTGCATGCTTCGACATGTATAAATATGTATTGTAGCATTGAAAGGAACATAATGAAAAATCAAGTTGGTAGTCCTGGTTTTGGGATCTAGTGGGAAAATCTCAGTGTATATGTGTTTTATGTGTTATGCTTTCACATTGTTTATTTTCTGTGTTTTAGAATTTGTATGTAGGTAATTTCTGTATGGGGTTAAAATCTACATTTTGTATCAGAGTTGTTTTGACTTGAAGGGGACACCTTTGTTTCTTAGGGGTTTTGCTCGGGCCTGTGGTAGACCTTGTTCAGTGGGAGATCTGCGAGATAGATTCTGGTGGTGAAAGAGGATGGTGAGCAATGGAAACATAGAGATCGAGAAACATAATGGTCGGAGTTTTGAGTTGTGGAAACTCAAGATGGAAGATCTGTTGGTGGATAAATGAGAGTGTCCAATGAAGAATGGAAGAAGTTGGAACGGAAGGCAAAGAGCACAATATGATTATGTGTCTCAGATTCAATATTGTTGAATGTATCAGGGGAAGCTACGGAAAAGGCTTTGTGGGACAAGTTAGGGAATTTATACCAATCTATGTCTCTGGTGAATAAACTGTTCCTACGGAAAAAGCTATATAACCTAAGGATGAAAAATGGAGACTCAGTGACAGAGCATCTAAACGGATTTAATACTATGGTAAGTCAGTTAGCATATGTTGATATTAAAATTTTAGTTGAAGATAAGTGCATCCGTTTGTTGTGTTCTCTACCAGATTCGCGAGATATTCTGGTTATTGTAATAGGTAGCAATGCAACTGCTTTGTAGTTTGATGAAGTAGTCTCATCCTTGCTAATGGAGGAGATGACATGGGAAAATATGGAGAGCCAAAATGGTGATTCCTTTTCTGTATGAGGACAATCCTAGAACAGAGACAAAAATATGTCATTGAGTGGGAGATCTAAATCTCCAGGAAAACCTGTAAAGATGGTGTGCTGGAAATGCAGAAAGGAAAGGCACTACAAAAGGGATTGTAAATCTAAAGCTCCTAATAAAGGAAAGAGATCTGATGATGCTCCCTCTGCGGAGATGAAAACCATATCAGATGAAGGTGGTGATGTGTACTTCGCTTCTTCAAGTACACATGTAAATCATGAGGCATGGTTGATTGACTTAGTTCCATCCTTTAACTTCACTCCCCATAGAGAGTGGTGTTGTGAGTATGAGAAATACGATGGTGGTGATGTCTTCTTATGGGATGATAGGATGGCTAGAATCATTGGTCGTGGAAACATAAAGTTGAAGTTGCAAGGTAGATTGGTTAGAACACTTCCAGGGGTTTTTCATATTCCTACATTGGCGAGAAAGATTTTTGTAAGCAAGTTGGATGATACAGGTGTAAAAATAGTGTTTGAGAAGGATACCTGTAAGATGGTTTAGGGAGCACTAGTATTGATGCAAGGAGTTCAGATTGAAACTTTGTACAAGCTGCAAGGTAGCATGGTTGTTGATGGGTGCAATAGCTCTGTGGTTCCTGAAAGTGGAGCAGAAAATCTAGTGGTCTCTGGAGAGAAGACCACGTTGTGGCATCAAAGACTTGGACATATTGGAGAGAAGGGTCTTCAAATACTTCATGGTAAAGGTATGGTAGAAGGTATGAGTAATAGCTCTCTGGATTTTGATTTTTGTGAAAATTTTGTATATGGGAAGAAGAATCGGGTGAGTTTCCCTCTGGTGGTAAGAGGGTGAAACAGATATTAGAGCTTGTGCACAGTGATGTGTTTGGACCTGTGAAGGTTCCATCATTGGCTAAGTCTATGTACTATGTATCATTTATTGATGACTTCTCAAGGAATACATGGATATATTTCCTTAAGGAGAAATCTGAAGTCTTTGATAGGTTTAAAGAATTCAAGGCTCTAGTGGAAAACTAGACAGAGAAAAAGATAAAGGTGTTGAGGAAAGATAACAATGGGGAGTTTTTCAATAAGGAATTTGAAGAATTATGTAAGAAGTGTGGTATAGCATGGTAGAAGACTACTCCATATACACCTCAGCAAAATAGAGTTGCAAAAAGAATGAATAATACGTTGATGGAAAGGACAAGAAGCATGCTCAGTGGCGTCACGTTAGGACAACAATTCTGGGTAGAGGCAGTGGAGATAGCATGTTACCTGGTCAATAGATGACCTTCATCAGCGTTGGAGGATAAGACTCCAAAAGAGGTATGGACTGGTAAGAAACCCTCTCTTTCACATCTGAGGGTATTTGGATGTGATGCATATGTACATGTTCCAAAGGAGAAATGAACCAAGTTGGATAGTAAATCTAAAAAGCACATCTTTATTAGGTATAAGGATGGTTTAAAGGGTTATAAGCTTTGGAACACAGTAACAAGGAAGGTTGTGTACAGCCGAGATGTGGTGTTCAGAGAGGTGAAAGATGTTATTAAACATGAAGTCCAACCAAAGGAATCTAAGAGGATAGATTTTGAGCTAAAGGAGGATGAATCATAATCTACAGCAGAGGAGGAATTAGAATATGAAGAGCCACAAACTTCGGGTCTAAGAAAATCAGTTCGAGAAAGAAGGTAGCTAGAAAGGTATAGTTCGTCTACTTTCTGTTCAAATTTTTCTTTATCTATTACTGATGATGATCCTAGAACTTTGAAAGAAGCAGTAGATTCAGAGGATAGAAAACTCTGGAAAGAGTCCATGGTTGATGAAATGGCATCTTTGCATAAAATGAGGCTTGGGATCTGGTGGAGTTGTTCATTGGAGGGAAACCCATTTGCAGCAAATGGGTGTTCAAGAAGAAGACAAATGAAAAAGGAAAGGTGGGGAAATACAAAGCTCAGTTGGTAGCAAAAGGTTATTCCGAGGTGTCGAGAATTGATTTTGGTGATATTTTTTCTCCTATTGCAAAGGTAACTTCTATTAGATTACTTTTATCTATTGTTGTTGTTTTTTCTTTTGAGGTAGAACAGATGGATGTGAAGACAACATTTCTTGACGGGGATCTGGAAGAGGAAATCTACATGAAGCAACTTGAAGGCTTTATGGTGCAGGGTAAGAAAGAACTGGTATGCAAGTTAAAGAAGTATCTGTATGGGTTAAAACAGTCACCAAGGATGTGGTATCATAAATTTGATACATTTATACGGGGACTTTGCTTCACCAAAAGCAAAGCAGATCACTGTTTGTATTTTAAATTAATTGGTGAGAGTGTTATTTATTTGGTCTTGTATGTGGATGATATGTTGCTGGTTGGAAATGACAAAGAAATTATGCAGGGTTTGAAGACCTAATTGTAGTCCAAATTCGACATGAAAGATCTTGGTGTGACAAACTATATTTTGGGCATGGAAATTAAAAGAGATCATGCAAAGAGGAAGCTCTGGTTAAACCAGAGGAAGTATGTCGAGACAATATCGTAGAGATTTAATATGCAGGATAGTAAACCAGTGAAGGTTCCTATTCCTGTAGGGGTAAAGTTATCTACTTAACAGTGTCCCAAGACATAAGAATGGGAAGAGGACATTCTCATCTTCCATATGCAAGTGTAGTCGGTAGCCTGATGTATGCAATGGTCTGTACTAGAATAGACATCGCACATGTAGTGGGAGTATTGAGCAGGTTTATGTCAAAACCAAGGAAGGAGCATTGGACAACAATGTAGCGGGTTTTTAAGTATTTGCATGGCACTAGTTATTATGTTTTGTGCTATCAAGGAAGACTAGGATTGGACATATTTTTTGATATTTGTGGCTTTGTTGATGCAGACTGCGCCAGAGATTTGAATCAGAGAAGATCTACAAGTGGGTATGTGTTTAACCTATATGGAGGTGTAGTCAGTTGGATGAGTAAGAAACAATTTGTAGTGGCGCTATCAATTACAGATGCAAAATACATGGCAGCCACTCATGAAAGCAAGGAATTATTTTGGTTGTAGAGATTGTGTTCAAATATGGGGTTAGTACAAGAAGCTATAAGGATAGAATGTGACAGCCAAAGTGCAATTTCCTTGGCCAAGAACCCTGCTTATCATTCAAAGACAAAGCACATTGATGTTCACTATCACTTTGTGAGGGATATGATAGAAGACAAAAAGGTGTTGCTATAAAGGTGGCGACTTTGAAGAATACTGCAGATGCATTGAAAAAAAATGTGAGCTTTGAGAAGTTCTCTTGGTGTAGAAAAACAATGGGCATTGCAGGGCTGGATAAATGATTAAGTTCTCTTGTGGCCCCCTATGGAAAGAAAATAACAAGTGGGAGACTGTTGGTTTGCATTATATTCTTTCCACGACTAGCCTGCGTAGTTAACCGGGGGGTTAGAGGGGGGGCGGAGTGCCCCCTTCGTTGTGCTGATTGTGTAGTGAGGGGAGTCACAGGGGGTTTGAGGGGTGTAGGTAACTCCACTCTATGGGGTCCAGGGCAACGCCCCAGAAAATTTTGGTTTTGGACCCTATGTTAGGTTAGGCAGACTGACCTATGGTTTTGTGCATGATTTTCGCACATGGTTTTGGACCTGATGGCTTTCAATCCATAGTATTGGATGCTTTAGCATGTATAAATATGTATTGTAACATTGAAAGGAACATAATGAAAAATCAAGCTCGTAGTCCTGGTTTTGGGATCCAGTGGGAAAATATATGTGTATATGTGTTTTATTTGTTATGCTCTTGCATTGTTTATTTTTTGTGTTTCAGAATTTGTATGCAGATGATTTCTATACAGGATTAAAACCTACATCCCCCACTATATAACACTTGCCACTTTCTATTACGGTGTGGAGTGGTGATGATACCATTGAAATTGAGGCTATGCATTTCCTCAAGTATTAAGCTACCCCAATGAAACTCCTCACCACAAAAACATTAATAGGAAACGACTATTTCATGATGGTCACCATATTCGAAGGAGCTATATTTACTTATCCTCCACCAATCACATACCAAGGATACACCAAATACTACTATGCAAAATTCACTGCCTGATATTTCCTAACAGTTGGCACTTCTTCAATCTTTCTATCACCTACGTTAAATGTGAAATATGTTCCTCCTAGGTAGCACTATGTACTAGAATATCATCTCCTACGTTAAATGTGAAATATGTTCCTCCTAGGTAGCACTATGTACTAGAATATCATCCAAATAGACAATAAGAAATGAATCTATACAAGGGCATAGTACGGCATTCATTAATCTCATAAATATAGATCATTCATTACATCGGCCAAATTACAAGCCTAACCACTCATATAAACCTTTCTCGGTTTTGAAGGTGTTTGTCCATGTATCTTCTTTTGTGACTTGAACCTGGTCATCTTTAGACTTCAAGTCTACCTTGGTGAATAATTTTTCTTGTTGCAACTGATCCAAAAAATAATCTATTCATGGGAGGGGGTATATGTTCTTGAGAATGATTGTTTTCAACACCCTAAAATCTATACACATCTCCCAAGTCATATCCTTGTTTGGCATAATGATGTTGGGAGAACCACATGGTGAGTGTACTCTAATGAATGGCACGCCGTTCTAGAATTTTTTGAAATTTTTTCTCTACCTTACTTGCTTGTATAACAAACTTCTTGTACAACCCAATATTTGGCAATGTGGAATCTGGCAATAGTTGGATCTCATGCTCCATGTCTCTTTTAGGTGGTAACCCTTTAGGCTATTGAAACACATCCCTGTATGCCTATAATAACTCCTCCAATTATTGTGTGTCTTTATTAGTACACCCCTCTAAGGATGTATTACTTCTTATTAACTCTTCCACATATTGACCTTCTCTTAAAATAGTACTTGTGAAATTTTTTATTAATTTCTTAGCTTAGGTGGCACTTACCAATGAATATTTCAGTTTCCTTTGTGCACATTGATGATGAATGATTTTACATCCTTGACAAGATGGTATTGGTTTTCTCTCCTCATGAATGTTTCATCACACATATACATGTGTGGACTCCCAATAATGACTCAATATACATCAAGGGGAGCCACATCTAGATATACTTCATCAATAAAATCAACATTGATAGAAAATCTAATTTTGCACTATTTTGTTACCTTCATATCTACATCTTTATTTACCCATCCGAGTGGATATCAATTTGGATAATCATGAACATTTTTCCCCAACTTCTTCACTATCTCTTCTACAATGAGATTATCCTAAGATCACTAGTCAAACAAAGCATCAATCTTTGTCCTCTTGACCTGTATCTTTATATGGAAGAGTTTGGTCATTTATTTCTCTTCCATGTCTCGAATGCTACTTAGGTTGACCTCCTTCTTCATTAATGTACATGCAATCTTCTCATTCACATATGCGCTGCTTTCAACTTGGTTTCTCAAATCTATGGCCATGTGATTCTTCTTATTATTATATTTCTTCTTATTCTTTGGTTTTAGCTCTGGATGCAACTTCCAACACTTATCCTCTGTATGGCCATCAATGTTGTAGTGCTTGCTATGATATTTGAACTGATGTGTTGTGGCTATCATATTTTTATATTTTCCCCCTCTTTTCTTCTTATTCCCCTCCTTAGAAGCGTCTTGTTGCTCCTTCTGCTTCGATCCAATTGATTATGCTTTCTTTAGGCCTATGTTTTTGAGGCATTGCACATGTACACAAGCCTCGTCCATTGATTTGGGTTTGAACCACATCACTTGCTCACACAAATGGCTTTACAAACCCCCCAAATACTTGAGGAGTGCATCTATGTTCTTTGGAGAGATACCCAACATTATAGCCATGTTTCTTAATTCCATAGTGCACTTCTGCAAGCTTTTCCCTAACTTTTGCCTCATGTAATGACACTGGACCCACTGATCCTCCGTGCACCCAATGGGATACAAATGTGACTTAATGAGGGTTGTCAAATCTTCCTACTTAGTCACTCAAGGTCCTCCCTCTAACCTTAGGGTTTCCATGTGTCTCTCCCCCCAAGTGAGTGCATAACCCTTGAATTTCAACTGCGCAAACGAGATTTTTTTGTCCCACTTCAATATAGTGGATGCTAAAATAAACTTCCAGTTACTACAACTAGCAGTTCAACTTTAAAGCATCAAAATTGTTGTGGTATGGCTTGATATTGACCTTTTCTTCCATTTTAAATAGGGACTATGATTGGTTCACGACACTCAAACTAGGTTGATCTTTTCTGGGTTCTTTGATCAGTTGGTTCTTTGTTTCTTCCGAATATCTTGATCCCCCTTCTAATTTTTCATCTACATTTGAAGCCCAATATTCTCCAAATAACACATATTATTGTTTACGACTCCCATGAGAAGGTTTACATTGCGTTTTATATCAGTGACTGATTATTTTTAGTCACAAAAACCTCACCTCTATCGGATCACAAGGGTCATTTAGAGATTCGTCGACCATGATTTCGGTTTTAAACTGAGATCCACTACAAATATCCGTAAAATACCCAAATAAACTAGCTCTGATACCAAATTATTCGTAAAATATCATGGATATTCCAGTGGAAAGTTCTCCACAATACATCTAATAATATTATATTAAAAATATAAAAATTCTACACTATTATAATTTTATTATACTTCAATATATGTAGATTTAACTGTAATTAGTGCATGCATGCACATGGAAATTATGAAGAAAAATAGAGAATTAAAAAATAAACTCACACACACACATAAGACACAATATATTCTCTGGGAAACTCTTTCTGGAGAAAACTGAACTGGAAGGTTAGGTTGCTTCACTCTCTTTATCTGTATAGAAATATGGTTACATGTACAAAGAAGTAAGGCATGTGGCCCATGGACTAATACAATGCATATATCCTCTCTGTGTATGCTCTACCTCCTACCTCTCTTGGCTATCTCTTCTCAACTATGGAACAAAATTCTCTCGAAATAATGGAATGCCTCTTCCTCCTAGTATCTCGGTTATAACACAAACCGACAACCTACTAGTGGTTAAGTTTGAATACATCAACTCTTAACCATAGATACTATATAGGCTCTTATAAAGTATTTTACATCAAAACATGTGGCTATCCCTTTTTCCATGAATAATGGGGGTTAACACAACATCCTCTCTAACCATGGTGGGGAAAATAGGAAGGTCAACTTCTAAGCGGCATAACTTTCACATATTGATTGTGATCGATGTAATTCTTGTACCGTAGGAAAGTTATTTGTGTGTACAGTAACATGAATATGAGTTGAATTAAAATGGTAAGTTTTACCCCCAAAAAACATCATTTGATGCCTCAAAATACTCTCAAAAGTTTTCAAACCTTGTTTTGCCAAACTGGGTCCCATGAGTTAAAACGCTCCTGTGAGATGATTCCCTCACTTTTTCCACTATGAATGTACAGAGAAGGATGACACACAATATAATGATCTAATATGGATCATTTAACTTGATTAGATTAGGAATTTGGGTACTTATGTTAGCTTTACTAGTTCATTGTTATGAAATTTCTAATTTTCATAGTAAATTTTTGTTGAAGTTTAGAATGTGTTTGTGAAACTCTTTTAAGTTGATTCCACTTGGATTTAAGTATAAAAAAAAAATTATATTAATAATAAAAATTTACCCCAAAATATTTGAACTTGACTAACATAGGAATTTTGCAGGTTAATCAGCAAATAGGCTTGTTGGAATTTTCCTGTAGTAGAACATGGTTTCCTATATCAGCCTATTTTTGAGCTTACCCATTGCCGATATTCACTCCAAATTCATGGAGAGTTATGTATTAGAATATACTATGAATTCCTTGAGAGAAATTTGGTCAAGTTGAGGCATTGGTAGGTCGCCAATGAGCTTTTCCATTGTTTATTTTTTGAATATTGATTTCTACAACTTTCCTAGATTTCGTTTCAAATTTACTTCAAGGAAGGTGTGATTTCTTTCCTGTAAGAGTAGTCTAGGACTTCCATTTTCTTAAAAGTAGAATATATTTCTCTTATTTTAATCTCCTTTCCAGCAACATATATTAGATTTCCTTTGTTGTTATTTTCTTATGTGTGTTTTACATTTTTGCAATTAGAATAGATTTCCTTTCTGTAAATTACTTTGCAACAAAAGTAGGGTAGGTTTTCTTATTACTACTTTCCTTCTCTGACTTAGGATGAGAAAATTACCTTTATCTTCATTTATTTGAAGTTTTGTCATCTCCTTTCATTTACACCAATGGGAGTCATACTAGGAAGAGGAAGGTGAATTTTTCACATACAGTGTCAACCCCTCTTAAGTTTATGCAAATCTCAGGTTGATAATTAAAGCTAAGCCCTCATGAGTTATAACATTCTTGTTGTAATATTGAAGGTAATCAAAAGGAATATTTGAGTTGCTTCAACAGTTCTATAAGGACAAAAAGGATCTAATCGACCAAGCATAAGGTAATTATAAAAATTTTGGCTTCTATCCAAAGATCATTCCTATTGTTTTTTAGGCATAATCACAACACAACAAATTCTTTTTGGGGGAGTTCTTTCAAAATTTTCGATGCTTTATCACCTTCCAACATTATTTCGGGAAGAAAATGTGGGGAGAGGGATTCCATAAGACTCCTAAGGCCCAATTATTTTCATGGTTGGACAAGCCCACACAATTTACACATAAAATTGTGATGGGGAAGCTCTTATTGGGATTACTACTTTAAGGGCCCCATAAAGAGATTATTTGCACATTGGCTTGGCTTTTTCCTATTGAGAGATAAGGCTATTTTCCAATAGTGGGATAGTAATATTTAGAAACACCAAAAGCCCATTAATCACATCCATGTAAGGAATATGAGAAAATAGGCTCCATTTTATTAGAGTCTCGTGAAGGGGAGGAATTAAATATAGAGTGAAGATTTTAATTTAAAATTTCAAGAATAGGGATAGTGGAAGTCAAGATATAGCCTTTTTGAGAGGAAGGGATAAGGGGATTGTCTACAGATGGAATTACAAATGTAAAATATGAGCCAAGGGAAATAGGTGAGAGAACATGATGGGAGAGGGAACATATTGGAAATGACACAATTGAGCTAGAAGTACAAACCAAAGAGTAATTACAAAAAGGGGAATTTGATAAAATATGCCACTGAACCATGGAATTACACCTTGCTTGTTTTGTCAAGATGCAAGATACCCTAGGTACCTCCAGATCTAAAAAAAATCATACAGATCAGGTTTGCAATCCACAACGTTTATCTCCATTATGCATGTTGTAAACTAAGTAGAAGGGAATGTAGGGGTGAAGGGTGGGAAGTCCATTGGAACCGAAGGATGGGAGTTGACGCCCTACAAAGCCAAGGGCTAGGGTTTCATACCTCAAATGTGTGCTGCTACGGATTTGATAACCCATATTCTATTACATGTAAAATTTTCTCATGTCCGCCACACATTCAATGAGAAGATTTATAGCAATTGTATGAATAAAATCATTACTTGTATGTGAATGTCTTTTATATTTAAGACTATTTTCATAATATTTTAATGAAAAATAATGTAATTTTAATTATAATAATTTTGTAATATACTTTATTAACCATGTGGAACATGACATAATTATTTACTAGCTCAACCATATAAATTAAAATAGTTGGTAAATGTGGGATAGGGGTCAAAATCTTATGTCATGATAGGTCTCTTATTGCAAAAAAATTTAAAAATCATGAAAATTAAGTAAATTATAATTTTTTTAATATTATTATTATTTTTACTACTTATAAAATATGTTCATATATGAGTTAAACATATATGCATTTAAAAAATACATGTAACAAGATTATTAATCATAGAAATCCATGCACACTTTACCACATAGATTCTTAATTTGTAAATAGACTTCGTTATAATATCTTGAGCCAATATCATGACTTACTAATACCATATGTCCAAAGAGCTATAATTCACGTTCATAAAACATATGTTCATATAATATATTTTTTTAATTAATCAATTTAATTAGAAAAACAAAAAAAAATATAGTGACTTTTAAGATAAATCTCAACCTCTTACTAAAATATTTTACAATATTTTTTAGAAATTAAATCCCTACTATCTAATTAATATTCCAAAATAATCCAAATTATAAAATAATTATTTATTACCCTATCCAAATGAGTTACATTACACATCCCCCTGACATATTCGTTATTTGCTATTACACATCAAAGTTATTGATTTTTGTTATTTTCTATGTTTATATTCTTTAACTTACAATCCATTGGAAACAGATAGAAAGCCAGGGAATACGGAGGGGAATGCGATTGGTAGTTACGTTTGAGAGAAAAGCTATATGTAGATTACCAGTTATGTATCTTTTGCGAAAATTCCCGGTTTTTAATTCCGTCGGTCACCTAAAACAAGTACACATGTTACACGTCAACATAACATGCGAGAATCGATTCCAATAGTAAGGGCCCACAGATGGGAGGCAAATTGCCTGAAACATGTGGAAGTATCCACCAGAACAATACATTCTCGGAACATCATGCGAGGGATTGCCTCGTATGCCCGGTATGTGTTCACCAAACAAGACAGGTCTGGACATCACGGTGGGGCACATGCCATGTATGTTGATTCTTCTTTGATCATGTTCTAGTGATGTTTGTTTATGGAGGCGTAAAGGTTTCCCACTGCAGAGTCGCATTTAAAAAAAAATCAATGTCTAATATTATTTACAGAACGTCGTTTGTTTATAGATTTATTTCCAGAGGTGTAGTGGTTAGGACAACATCTCCTTCCTATTTAATTTAGAGAATACCTTAAAAAACAAGTAAACTTGCATATTTATCATTACACCAATTCCAAACCAATAACAACATCCCTAATAGGGCATTCCCAAAGCTGCAACAGTTACAGGAAAATCGTAGATATAGTGTCATAACTAAACTTGCATATTTATCATTACACCAATTCCAAACCAATAACAACATCCCTAATAGGGCATTCCCAAAGCTGCAACAGTTACAGGAAAATCGTAGATATAGTGTCATATCTTGTTGTGTCAGCTTTTGCTCGTGTACGTTTAGAAGCACCTTGGTTTCCACAAAATTGTGGTGTTTTCATCAAATTGCTGGAAGATGGAGCAGCGATTAATTTCGTCAAAGAGCATATGTTCAAATAGAAAATAGTTTTGCAAAATAGAAAATAGTTTTGCAATTTATCACAATGTGCTAAAACACGTAGTTAGAACAAGAGGACTCGTTACTGTGGCAGTGATAATCGGAGACTATTCTATCATTATCACATGTTGACAGTCGAAGTTTTCATAGACCTGATTAAAATCATTATGACATGTCGACGGTTGAAGGTTGAAGTGTACATAAATCTAATTAAAATCAATGTACGAATTTCTGCTATCACATATGATTGAAAAATCCAATAACTACATATTAACATCAGCCAACAAAATAAATCCAATAACTACATATTAACGTCAGCCAACAAAATAGCTAAGTGTAGAAAATGGCAATGAGATAACAATTAGGTCATACCATGATATTAACATCAGCCAACAAAATAAATCCAATAACTACATATTAACATCAGCCAACAAAATAGCTAAGTGTAGAAAATGGCAATGAGATAACAATTAGGTCATACCATGAATAGTATTAAAAATAACTAATTTAGTTACAGTAGTATGTCTATGAATTTTCATGGAATTCAATTTGTACAAGACTCTCATATCATATCAGCTAAAACTTTATAGTTAAAACAAAACTTACTAATATTAATAAACCTTCGAACAAATAACAGAATTTTTAGAAATTCGTTAATTCCAAAGTAATGATGGTTAATTTTAAAACAAATAACACAACTTTAAAGTAATGATGGCTAATTTTCGAACAAATTACATAACCTTGATTAATCTAGGTAATTGCTATTTTCTAAGTAATAACAATTAATTTTCAAAACAAATAACATAACCTTGATTAATCTATTTCTAGATCCGTCTTAATTCCCATAATAATAACTATGTAAATTTCAAAGTATAAAACTTATGTTAAACATATACATTATAATTATAATTTAAAAATGTGTTATTGTTGTCTTTAGTCTAGATCCATCTAACTCTAGATCTATCATTGGCTGAGAGGGATCAAATATCTCGAGCTGCAAACTTTTCTCAGGTTCTACACTACAAAAAGCAAGTTTGCACCTAGAGATATTTGATCCCTTGCTGCCCATGATAGATCCAAAGTTAGATAGATCTAAGCTGGTTTAGTTATTGTAGTATGTCTATGACTTTTGCTGGAATTCAAATTGAAATTCAATAAAGATTGTATAGACAAATCATTGCTTTAAAATGCTCAAACAAATAAATAATGTAAATTTTAAAATATAAAATTTATCTCAAACATATACATGATAATGATAATTTAAAAATGTGACATTGCTTCCTTCAACTAAAACCCTCATAAATCCATCTAAATTAATTTAATTACAATAATATATCTAAATAATTTAGATATAGTCAATTTGAACCAAACTTACTTATCATATAAAACTTTATCATTATAACAAAACTTACTAATATTAATAAACTTTATTAAATTTCTAAACAAGTAGAACAATGAAGCTGGTTACATAACCTTGAGGGGAAAACATAATGGCTAGTCCATGCTTATGAAGTGTCTATTAATCCACTTGATCAATTCGAAGAGATAATGGAGTTAGCCCAACAATACCAGCCCTGGTTGCCTCCTATATTAACGTTTGACGGGTTGACCATTGTAATGGATGTGATGCAGATTACATACCTTTATAAAGACTTTCACGGATGGAAATATTGTCGAAACCCCCAAAATGACTCAGTCCTTTGAAAAGACCTAACAAATGATTAACCCGAATATATTCAAAAACCAATAAATCCTCCGTGTGACAAACAATGTCGGAGCTCTCTATCATACTTATGGCTGTAATATTTAACTTATACCCTTGTGCATATAATATTTCACAATCATCTCTATGACAAGTTCATAAACCTGGAGGTTCAGCTTGCCCATGGTCCAGTTAATCATTTCTGCCTTGAATTAAGACTATACGTACATCTACCCATCTTAAGGCACTCCATAACCAAATACGATCTCCCTTACATTGCAATGGTTAGTTCCTTTCACTTGCGGTCATTCTGTTATGGCTTGTTGTCTTGCTTAGCTGGTGAGAATTTTCCCATTCCCGGTATTTCCTATCCGTCCATTGAATCCAATTAATGGCCCGCTATTTAAATTAAGAGAGTTAACCCAATTTGGCGATTGTCAATTGCACTTTGTCGTATCATCCGTACCCGAAACATCAGTGAGAGGATCACTGTTTCTCCATTTCCTTTCTTTATTCTCTACTGGATCATTATCAGCCAAAACAGTCTGGGCATATAGTTGTCTCTGGTGACATTGATGACCTGTTTTCTCTTACATATTTGTAATCGTGTGAAGCTTTTTCAAATGTGGCGACTAATAAAGCTAAATTTATTTAATCTATAAAATGTCTCATATAAAGCTAAATGATTTTTTGTATTAATTTATTGTGGTTGCTTCTCTTTTATAAACTGAAGCATCTGTTCAACTAAGAATTATAATTGAACGTTTTTTTTTTAATAATAATGGCATTGTCATATTCTACTTTTATATAATTTGGAGATTTTTTTTTGAAGCATATGTTTTTTTAGATTTTTTAAGCATATTTTTTTATAAATGTGTCTCAATTTAATTTAGGTTTCAAAATGACTAATATTTATAATTATTATTTAAATTAGGTTTTAAAATTATTTAGGGATCATATCTTGTTTAGGCCATATCAGCCCTAAACTGCTCTAAACTCGCTGGATTTTTAGCATGTTTCTTTCCTAACAAAAAGACAACAGCGTCAGTGAGATTTAATCCCAAGTAACCTTACTAACTAAAATAAAATTTGATGTAAATAATCTTACTAAAAACTCATTCTCAACGCATTATATTAATAAAACTTAACAGCATCTGTAATTAATATAAATCATAAAAAATAATACCTATAAGTAATATAAGTCATATCTATTAATATAAACCATAAAGACTAACACCTATAACTAATATAAGTCTTATCTATTTATTTATGACTTTAGCATAAACGCATATGACCAGTCGAAAAGCGCGCTCACGGAGTTGATGGTTGTCCCCCTTCCTGATGCTCTGAGATTTATATTCAATCATGGGACCATTTAACATTCCACTGATTTCAGGATATATTTTTTACTTGGTTAAAACATTTGTAGGTAATGGTATGGCAGCCCCAAACTTTCTTATGTGAGATGTCGACCTACTGAGTCAGTTAAAGAGTACATGAAGGGAAAGGTATAGGTATAGTCTTCTTATTCGATGCACTTTCACCACATTTTCTTGAAAGTTTTTTCGGAACAAAGTTGTAAACAAAGAATAACTAGTTGTCTTTTAATTCTGTTCGTTCATTTCTGATGTGCATTTGTATTCAAAAGTAACGAGTTAAATTTACATATATATTATCGTGGTAATGACTGAATGCGAATTTCTTTTTCTTTTTTATTCTATCTCATATGTTATTATTAATATATGAATTTAACGTTTTTTAAATATTCTCAAAGCACTAGTTTATCAATGACGTGGAATTTATTAGAATATGGTTTATGTGGAAGGGAAAAAATGGGAAGGGAAATACAATTTTCATAATGTTATTGAATTGAAGGGTTTGGAAAGTTAGTTTCTAAAGAAATATTTATAAGATGTATAGTGTTTTTATCTTCAAGGAAAGTATCTTAAAAGGTATTATGCTAATTGATAATGGTCTAATTTTATTATGAAATTTATGAAAAATTCAATGATGTGGAATTTATTAGAATATGGTTTATGTGGAAGGGAAAAAATGGGAAGGGAAATACAATTTTCATAATGTTATTTATTTAATTGAAGGGTTTGGAAGGTTAGTTTCTAAAGAAATTTTTATAAGATGTATGGTGTTTTTATCTTCAAGGAAAGTATTTTAAAAGGTATTATGCTAATTAATAATGGTCTAATTTTATTATGAAATTTATTGTATGGTGTTTTTATCTTTAAGGAAAGTATTTTAAAAGGTATTATGCTAATTAATAATGGTCTCATTTTATTATGAAATTTATGAAAAAAAATTATTAGAGTACTTTTTTTTTCCTTCACCTTTATTTGAATGGAGAGATACTTTTGATCCTTTAGACTAGGATTAGTCACTTCCTCATAATCTCTTAATTTTATTTTCCCTTCATTTTTTATCACAAAACATTTTCTCTTTATTGATGTAATGGTATTTTAAATATTACCCTTATTATGTAACATGATGGTTTCCTTTATTCCCCAATAGTTTACCAAAGACAACTCATTCTTTGCCATTTCTTCTCTATTCAAAGTTGGTTTTCCTTGGATTTTGAAGCATTTTTAGCTAACCTCTAGTCTTCCATGTTGTTCAACTTGTTATTATATATTATATTCCTACCCATATCCATTTACTCAATGGGATTGAGACTCTCAATGGGGTAATGGCTTGTCTTAGCGAGGCTAATATGATAAAGTGTATTTCCTTTAAGTTTTAGTTTATAAAACCATTTTGGAGCTCCACTATATTTTTCAACAACTATGGAGAGATAGCACATAGATTATATATATAGATTATATATACATACATACACATACATATATATATAGATATATCATGGAGTTTTTTCTTATCTAGTATGCATAGATTTATTGATTTTCAAGCTTCACAAATTTAATTATTCTTATTTTATTACAAATATAATAAGTCATCGTTGCTATAAGATCACAAGGATACATCCCTATGAAGAAATAACATTGGCATAAAGACAAAAAATGATAACTGAACTTACAAGTGTTGGGCAAAAGCACGTGCTTCCTCCAAATGAATTTTTATATTGTAATGTATATGCCAAAAAGAATATGATGCAATTGAAAATCCTTCTCGACATTGATAGTATAGTGAATTTATTTAGAAGAACACTCAATTGTCTTAAACATGGCAAGGATGGCAACCTACAATCTTGCCTCAACATTGCTCAACTATAGACGCATTTTAACCACATTCAACCTATTCCAAAGGTTAGTCCTCATACAATGTCAAGCTATTTTGTAAAGAGAATGAAATAATGTATAAGATTAGTTTTATTATTTTAGCACTCCAAAAGGAAGTGGGTCCACAATTTAAGGATACAACATCAAATGGACATTACTTTTAACTCTCAGCTTTCTAGTCATAGGGTTTTTTTCCTTTTCAAAATAGTTCCATACAACTTGAGTAAAATATTTCTAATGATGCCTCACTACTTTTCACACATAAGTAGATTAAATCTGACTCTAATTTCCTTCAATTTCTTATACCAATATATCAGATGGTGATAGATGGTTGTAATAGTGAACTCCTTGTGAGATGTTTAAGCCTTGAGTGAGGTGTGCAGGGATTTTTGGTGACCTAGAGGTTATAGTGTTCTCAAAATCAACTCCATGTCACTATAATTGTTGATTCCTCTACCCACACAAAATAAAAGTGGGTTATGGGTAATAATAATGGTCCTTCAACTTTTAAGAATAAGTTCAATGAGACTTTCCATGGAGGGCAAAAGGGATCCCATCTTGACAATTGTTGTGCATGCGAAATATGACTTTCTAAAAAAAATTAGTTTAGTAATATTCAATATTCTTAGAACTCATATTTTCTAGCTACTTAACAAACTTCAATGTCCATATAATTTTATTTTTCAAGTTACTTAATAATCTTCAATATCCTTATCATTCCTATTTTCATGCTACTTAACACTAAATTCTATGTCTTCCATAAAAATATTCATCTTTATTAAAATATTTTAGAATAATCATAAAAAAAAATCATTATAAAAATATTTAGATTAATGTTTTCGATCTTAAACCATTTTGAAATAATTTTAAGATCAAAATTTCTGATCTTCCAAAGAGAATATATTTTTTCCTTAGATTTTGCCAATTAAAATTATCTACAAAATTATCTATCTCTTTTATTAATATAAAACTATTTTCTCTTTCAATTAATAATTTTGCCTAAAAGCTCATTAAAACATTTCTAATAATAAAAAAAAATCAATTATTATCCTGTACTAATAATAATTGATCAGATGATTATGCTTTTATACCAGATATAACAACTTTTTGATATAGTAGATTGACTCAAAAGCCCATTTCAAAACATACCAGAGACCTTACAACCTTCAAACATAGAGGATGGTCGAAGGATTTCCTCTGAACCAAAACTTATGTGAGATATACGAAACAATCTTCAAATATACAACATAGTAGAGAAACATCTAAAATTATTCGAATGCTTAAGGAATTAAAACAAATGATCTAAACCATATGCTAATGAATGAACTCCCATATCAATACGATATGACATACAGATAATTCTGGTGAATATTCCTATCCAATAATTGGGTGATATGATTACATTGTCCAATGAATTCAGCAGATGGAGTGTTAACCCAACTCAGATTCGCTATAAAAACGTACTGGTCATTATACAGCCTGCAATACTGCATTAGTAATCATCTGTTCCAAAACATGAAGCCACTCCACATCAACAACACGGCAGAGGATATTCTGATTACTTCACCTGTGCTAATTGTTTTTATTGATTGGTAATTTCAAGATTATGTGATATACATTGTAGCTGTGAAAAAGAATGCTGCAGTCTAATTATCTATCAAACTGATTAATCTAAGTACTTGGATCGTGAGTAATTAATCTTTTAGAAAACACATAATTACTTCAAACTTTCGTAACAAACCGAACTTATTTTTAATGCAATACCAAATCTGATAAAAAAACTCTAATTTCTAAAAAATTCTTGAACTTAAACCATTACGTTACGTTAAATTCCTCTAAATATTCCATGGAGAACGTGCAGGTGTCTTGGAAGAGCATTAATAGGAGCACGTAAGGCTGAAGTGCTTATGGATACTGGGCTGGATACCGTTTCAGCGGCCAAAGCTGACTTGTATGAATCCAGGGAAGACAAAATTCTCGAGTGCAAGATTGTATGGCAGTGTTTCGCTCATTGGGACAGAAGGGATCGGAAGAATTACGAAGAAGGGTATTGGCAGTGTGATCTTTGATGGTAGAGAAACGTTCACAATTCTATAAGGAGGGAACCTTTTCTAATCTAAACTGTACATCACACGGTATGCAGCCAGAAGCAATAAAATTGAGCGAACGAAAAAAATATTACAATTTAGAAAGATTTTCGCTTGTTCTACGTAAGCCCTAAAAATATTTAAAATTCCCTCTCAAATGTAAAGTGTTTCCAAATGATTAATCTGTGTCTACTTTCTCAGCAGCCAGTTTTATAACGAGTACTGACACATGAATATAATAAAAAAAAATTGTCTTACATAAAATATCAAACCGGAAACAATTCCGAACATGCCATCTATGGAAGACCAGATTCATGTCTAGAATGTGTCCCATAGACAGTCTCTAAGCTGTTTTATATTTTGTACATCAATATACAATATTTATAGTCTACATCTAATTTGCATGTACTTGGCTATCAATGAATTCATTATAACTTACACGTTTCACTAATACTTTACACCACACACTAAATACTGGTTTTGGACAGCTTTTGCCCTTAATATATCACCTTTCAGAGTTGGAATTCTGCCTCAGAATTTTGTTAAAGAAGAGGAGCTGATCTGGCTGGGTGTCAAAGAAATAATCTGACTTATTCTCTTGTGAAACAAAATTATTCAACGAAAACAAACCGGACTCTTCTTGTCTGTTGTAGTTGCCGGAAGTTTGATGATCCCTCTCTATGTTCCATCCAGATATTATATCATCCAGTTGAAGAGAGTCTTCACTATTCTGCATATCTGCAACATCACTGTTAAAAAATTGGCTTATATAATTATTCTCCTGAGATATCTTTGCATCACGATAAAGTTGTTCTAATATCTCTGCTTCATCAAGAGAGGAATGATGTTGCTGGCCATGTATGTACGTGCTGAGAATTGTCGATTCAGAGAGGCTTAGGCAGGTTTTAATATGAGGAAAACTGTGAACCTCCAAAGGTGGGGATGAAGTCTCAATATGTTCAACCTGCAAAACCCACAGACGAAAAACAGTAAATAATAAATGAAAAAGGGAAGTGCTAAACACGTTTTACTAAAGTAAATAACGTGGTTTTCAAACCTTAGGATAGGTTGTGGACTCATTGACTAAGGGGAAACTGCCATTGGCAGTATCATAACGCAGTGATTGCAACCTTCTCTTCGAAACTCCATCATCCACATTTACGTCGTTTATAATTTCGGAAGATGTTTCTCTTGAGTTTGTTTGGTCCTCCTCCTGTGATGGATTCTCTTCAGATTGATCTTCCGCTGATAAAACCACGTTTCTATTACAGAAATTGCCCATTTGACATGTGAAATCATTCTCAACTGGTGCGCCGTATTGTTCTCCGAGCCTTGGCCCTGGTCCAGTTTTCTTGAAAACTCGGCATAAAGCATAAGCATCCTGTGGGTTTTACATCCAATGAGACATATTTTAGATCTTGCGTCCATACTATCCATCCATAGAGGTACTATTGAAATAAATTAAGACAGATTTTCAAAGTAGTTAATGTTTAGTATTTTTAAGTGTCCTACGGCTTCATCAATTATTCCCTGCCAAATTGTGTGATACTCTTTGGCAGTTCTCGCGCCTCAAAATATTCGGACAATTAAATATTTTAGGATATATTTCTCCCCGCGAATCAATCTATCAATCTCTTTACTAAGGTGTAAGGGCATCTCATGTTTCTTTTTCCGTTTTCTTTACAGCAGCTCTAAGAGAATCTCTTCATGCAATGATTAGCGACGCAACATGAGTCATTCAAAACATACAAACGCAAGTTTGGTTAAGTTTCATTTCTTTTGGGTTCTTCTTTACCTTATCTCTAAGTGCATCTCTTGGTGCAACGATTACGCATACAATATGACACATAAATAGAAACGGAAATATCGTTATTGAAACCCTAAGCAAGTGCATTTATATAAAATCTAATGTTTAAAGTACTTAATAATGACCGTGTCATTATTTTTACTTGTCCGTCTCAAAGACTCCCTTAATTGAATCTAGTTTAGCAAACATAACTAAATTCGTATACTTTTCTTTTGAATTTCTTCAGATAGGTGCTCCTTAACTAAAAGCCCAAATCTTTGATTAATAAATATCAACCTACCTGCAGAGACGCGGAAGCTTCGCATTCCTTCTCGTCGAGACGATATTCATGCATAACCCAGTCTGTTCGAGAACCATGAGGGGCACGGCCTGTGTAAAATACAAGTGTTTTCTTCATTCCAATTGCACGCATCTGAGAGCAAACTTTTCGATCTTTTCCAGTAGCCTTCCAGTAACCAGCCTCCGTGGCTCGATTTGTTCTTGATCCATTTGGGTATTTCCTATCCCTAGGACTAAAAAAATACCACTCCAGATCTCTTCCAGGCAGAAAGGATTTCTCTGCATACCACAGGAATGTTAGGGCGAATTCTTGAGCTCAATATTTTAAGACGGTGAGATGAACTACTCAAATGGAAATTTATTCAGATGTTCGTTGGCGAAGAGGGTTCAAATCCTTAAATCTTGACAATGCAATTGACAATTAAGAAGAAATATAATCGAACTTACCGGGCAAGTCCCACGGCTCACACTTGTAGAGATCAACCTCAGGAATAATGTCAAGTTCTATCTTCCAACAATGAACTTTCCTTTTCAAATAATAAGCCACGAGTTCTTCATCCGTTGGATGAAATCTAAAGCCGGGAGGCAAAGACATCGGGGCCATTAAGCTAAATCTGCACTAGAGCTTACTGTTTCACCCTACAAAAATGCAACACGAAACGCTATACAATCTATGGAGTCTTTGGCTAAATCTTGCCAGACATCGGTTAATTCCCTAAAACATCGACCGATCTCAATTGCCCTAAAAATTATATAACCAAAAAAACGCCCCAAATGCAACTGCTTCCTTGATCTTCTTCTCCTTCCAACGAACAGCTTCTGCAAAATCCCCTCACCCCAACCGATAAGCGAGCAAATCCGCTGGCAAAATCAGCTGAAGGCCCTCAAAGCAATTCCTATGTGGATCAAGGAGCAGAAGCAAACTGCACTATTGGTGAGATGAACTGATTTATGATACCATATGGAGAGAGGGCCGGTATCTTGGCCTGCTCAAGTAACGACGAAATGTGTTGAGCAAGTGGTATTTCAAGCACGCCATGCCGTTATTTATTCCTTTCTGAAAACCCTAATACATTCCCCGCCAAAGAAAAAGCTATATGCCAGACATACATACTCCCAGTCGGTGACATATCTGTAGGAATGTACGGTGCAGGAACTGACGTAAACTTTACATTATTGATCGAC
The DNA here is from genome assembly GCA_000404065.3 of Pinus taeda. Lineage (NCBI taxonomy): Eukaryota > Viridiplantae > Streptophyta > Pinopsida > Pinales > Pinaceae > Pinus > Pinus taeda. Next base: position 172,740 of record APFE031304253.1, on the reverse strand, counting down.
AACGACAAGAAACCGACACTGTGAATTTCCAACGTGTAGATAGGATACGCAATATTTGATGGCCGTAATCACACCCGGGGATTTAGATATCTCTGCGGTGTGAAATAATTCCCACAGCGCGGTTCCAGTCAAAAGTATGAACCTTTGACGGCCATGTGGCCGGAAAGCGTCGTAATACCAAGTAAAATAAGGCAGCTTAAAGTGGTCAGGCGCGAAGCAAAAGACAAATTTGATCTTTTGGCGGTTATGAAACTGACGTGTAAGTGAAAGGATTAAAATCCGTGACACCTATCTTCATGTGCATTGTTTTGATATTATTCAATCTTACGAAGACAAAAAGCAAATAATGTATTTCAAATCAAACCGAAAGGAGGTATCTTTCCTTTAATCAAATACGAACGATGACGGCCACGAGGTACCGAACAAGCTTGCACGGCAACATGCAATGGAAAGGAATATTGTAGTAAAGTGTTTATTTGGCCAAATTCACTTGGAACTCGAAACAACTTATCTTATAAAGTTCCACGTTCATTTCCTGATGGACAACTTAATGTTGAATAACCTCACGACTTCACAGAACTGTGTGCATTGAAGGAATCCCCAATTACATAGAGAGGAGAGCAAACTAACTATAAGCACATCAAAATAAGTGCTACATGCTATATTTAGTTTAATTTTGCAGGAATCCCCAATTACATAGAGAGGAGAGCAAACTAACTATAAGCACATCAAAATAAGTGCTACATGCTATATTTAGTTTAATTTTAAAGATACAAAAGGATAACCTTCCATCTTCCTTTGGTCAAAAGCTCATTTTTTTCATTTTATTTAACAAAGAGTGTAAATACTCATTTCTTCATTTTACAAAGAGAAAATTAACTAAAAAGCATCTGGAGAACCATTCGAATCAGTTCTATAGAAGTATCTAAGTTTCAAAGCCATTAAAATTGAGAGAAATGTTCTTTTTTTTATCATGGGAATATAAGCAGTTAACCACTTCATTTTTTTTAGTTGAAATAGAATGATTTTACGTAATGGTAATTTATTATAGCTCCTAAATTTTTAATGTATGGTTATTTAAAACTTTAATACTCGTTAAATACATAGAATATCTAATGATTGTGCTCTTAATGGAGCTTGTTTAGCATTTTAATATTATGATATATTTTAATGGGCTTTTTGTGAAATAGCGCAGCTCAGGTGTATCTCCTAAAAAGATAAACTATTATCTTTATAACCAATTTGCATTGTCTGGTATATTGTAGTGCTTTCTATTTCATATATTGATACAAGTCTGGTTTTTTTTTATTGTTGCAGTTTAGTTGATGGAGCACAAAAGTCCAATGTGATGGGATGGTCACGTGGTGATGTTCGGAGAAATTTTAATTGTTATGTAAGAAATTATAAATATTTACATTCGGAAGTGAGTTTTGTTTTTAGAATAGGTTGGGGAAATATTTCCTAAAGTAAATATAGTTTCATTTTCCGTTATTCTGTGGAAAAGGAGAAAACGATTCATGGTGACTCCTGGTTGTCCCATGTTAGCTTTCTTTTTAAAGAGAAAGAGTGTTTGAGAAGAGCACTGCAGTGGAGGCAAAAGAGAAGGAGAAGAAATAAGCTCCAAGATGAGGAGAAGAGGAAAAGGTCAAGAGGTCATTCCCTGGCGAGTTTAATGTATAGTTCAATTTGATTAATGAGCGACACATGTTTGTGTGTCTCTGTGTTTGCTAACTTCTCTATTTGTATATTGTTAATGAATTTGTTTGTTTTCCCTGGTTAAGAATGTGAATGTGTTGAGAAGTGTAGTGGTTGCAGATGTTATATATTGATGGTATACTATAATTGGGCCTTAAATTGCCATGGATTGAAAGGAAACCTGAATATTGTGGCCTCCATTGTTGTGTAGTTGTGCATAGTTCTTTTGTATTTTGGTTCAAATCCCCATGGGAGAGTGTTCCGAATGTTTTGACGTAGTGGTTGTGTGAGATTTATAGTGGTTGGAATGTTGTCCCTATGAACCATAACACTCTATTTTAGAAATGTAGTAAAACATGCTTCTTTGAATGATTTTCGAATGAAAAAGTTATATGGTGCAATGTCTTATTTTTCTTTTTGGATTCCTATTGTAAAGTTTGTAGAAAATGTGTGGTCGCACCCTAGAATAGTGGATGTGTGATTCTTTGTTATGGATAGAGTGTTGTCACAAAGGAAAACAAAGCACCCTATTTTGGAATGTTGTGAAAATCTTTTTAGATTTCTCCAGGTCTGGTAAATTTGAGATAGCATTGGAAATCTAGTGAATAAAGTCATATGAAATCACTCATTAGGTTAAGGAGCAAGTTATGGACATGGAAAAAAGGCAAGTTGTTTCAACTTCCCCTAATTTGAAATACAGTTTCTTTGCAGCGATACAAAATTATTCAAAGCACCTATAGGATTTTTACTGCACTGCGAAATTATTTCACAGTGCCTATAGCTAGAAATTTTCACGGTTGCGTGTTGGGTTTTTAAATGCCCACGGACCTTCTCGTTGCACGATTTGCTAAATGGACACGTATGAAAACAATGAGGCAAGGGAAAATATTGGAAAGTGAGAGAAAGATCTCTCACGACCTTTATCCAAGTAAGACCAAGTTCTTGAGCTCACTGCATATAAAAAACTTCATGAAACATTATTGAATTAAAAACTAAATATAGATATGTGGATGTTTGTGGAAAATCCTGGGCTATTGGCAATTGGGGTAACCCAATCATTCCTTCATCAAGCGGTATCATAGCTTCAGCTATGTTCTTTGGAGAATATTAAAGCTCAAAAAGAGTCAGTTTCCTCTTTGGCGATGTAGCGAGAAGAACATAGATTGGATTTTGGTGTTATAATATAGTTTAAAGTGAAGTGAAATGATAGTGTAGATGCCTATAGAGTTGCTCCATGTGCACATAGAATTTCCAAGTTTGAAGAAAACCAGGCAATGAGAAAAGGCTAAAGAGAAGAAGGACCTTACAATAAGATGGGGACAAGTTTATTTTTTAGGAAGTAAGTGATATGATTGCAGGGAAGGGAATAGATGATATTCTTTGAGGAAAAACAAGTGTATTGGTTGGAAAGAAATTGGTTCAGATATTTTTTGAGGAAAAACAAGTGTATTGGTTGGAAAGAAATTGGTTCAGCAAGTAGATCCAAAAAATATGGTAGAAGATGAGATATTGTGATAGACCTTATAAAATTTAATTTCATGCTTCTGCTAACTTGGTCATTAAAAGAATAGTGTTTGCGAGATTAAATTGCTAGAAAATACCATAGAATTTAAGTTATGTCGAAGAAGAAGGAACATGAAAATATTTTGGATGAAGAAATCATGACAGAACCCAACAACCAAAAGAAATTTATTGAAAACTAAAAAGAGTGAGTTATTAAATATGTAACATCCAATATCTTTGGAAGAAAAGGAGCAAGGGTGCTCAAAAAGAGGTTCTACTACATAGAACTTGGAGAAGAGAAGATACCAGGAGGATGACTTAGTATGGATGCGAAGTAGAAGACTTTATTATAGATAAATGAAGGGCATATTGGAGCTCACTAGTAGATAAGGAGAGTTAACAAGAGGTAAAGATAAAAATGATTCTTATTGGTCATAATAGGGGTTTAGAGGAAAGTCACAAGTAAAAGAAGAATAATGCAAAACCAGTGGGACCCAAAGGAATGAGTGATGAAGAATTCAATAAAGATATTGTTGACTTAAGAGGAAAATTTAATTAAATGAAAAAATATCTACAAGAATGTTAAAATGACCAGAGTTATGGTTAGATAATGAGTAGGAAGAATGGTGTTGATTTAAAGAATCAGAAAGTTTGAAACAACAAATGGATGTCAATAGCTAAAATAATTCTATAGGAGGAGTTGTGTGTTCAAGTGAATATTGAGCAAGGGGGTAATGGTCTTTTGATTTCAGTTAATTGTTGATTAAAAGTAGCAGTGATGAATGTTTATTGTTGAGGATGATGGAAAGTAACCTCATCGTAGAAAATGAGCAACAAATTTCTAAGAGAAGATGGTGAGTAAATTGGATGTAGAAGCCAAAAGAGCAGAGAGTGCTCAGATGAAGATTCTAGAGAAAGGAGTCAACATAAATACCATGAGAAGACTAGGCATGGAATATCTTAGTATGGTATTTACAAACAAGTTGATGGAAGAAGCTTGTTGTAGTGGCTTGTTTGCAACTCACATTAAGGAGGGAGAAGCTCATGGAAGAAGAAAAATTGTGACTATTGAAACTCATAGTAAAAGTACAGAGAGAAGCCATAGTAGATAAAGTGAAGAAAAACATGATAGATAAGTAGTTGAAATGAAATTACATCTACAAATGAGTAGAGAACTGCTAGATAAAGATCGGTAAGACCAAGGTTATAGATAGAGTCTCCATAGAAAAGTAAAATCAAATTTATTATAGGTGAGGTTGGAACAAATATCAAATGGTCGGTTAGAGGAAAATCTCAAGGGAGTTGAGTTGCAGACATAGAAAAACAACCTAAAGGTGATGAACACATGTGTGTATGTTAATGAGGCTGATTTTATAGTGGATGAAGGAGATGAAGACTTGATGAACATCCTGAAGAAAACAAATTTCAGTCATGGACTAAATTAGAAGATGAAATTGCTAAAATAAAATCAGGAATGTATAGTTGGTTGTACGAAGAGATAACCTATGAGTACTAGGAAATGTTTGACCAATTTATAGATAACTTTGAACAATTCAACAATAAGTAAAGGTCATATTTCACTGCAAAAGTAGTAGAAGAAAGTACAAGTTCTTTAAATATCTCGTAGATCTTTAAGTGTCAACGTGCACGTGACAGTAGAGGAAGATGAGAAGATTTGTAGTATCCTAGAGAAAATAGTGCTCAAAGGGTTCTAGAGAAGAGGACCAAGAAGATGCTAAAAGCCCAAACTCGTGACAAAGTTTGGCGAGGTATTGTGTAGCAATATGGAGACTTGTTACTACGAAAGCGTGTTTAAACTGATGAGTTAAAGTTGTTATGAGAATACCAAATTCATGTGACCAAGAGGTCATAAATTTTCATACCTTGGGAGTTTGATGCAAGTGCATAAATGGATCATAAAACTCGATAAACACTAGAACAAAATATTTCCAATGTGATGGGATGGTCACATTGTGATGCTAGGAGAAATTTTAAATGTTAGGTAACAAATTGTAAATATTTACATTAGGAAGTGAGTTTTATTTTTAAAATTTGTTGGAAGAAATATTTCCTGATGTAAATGTAGTTTCAGTTTACCTTATTTTGTGGAGAAGGGGAAACCATTCATTTGATGAATTTTGGTGGTGGGAGGAGAGGAGGAGAGGAGGAGAAGAAGAGAAACACCAACGCGAGGAGAAGAGGGAGATGTCGATATGCATGGGCTACAGATGCCCACATTATATATCTGACCAATTTAAAGTATAATTGAATTTGATTGATGAGTGACATGTTTATGTTCCTCTATGTTTACTAACTTTTGTGTCTATATACTGCTAATGAAGTTGTTTGTATTCCCTTCTTAAGAATCTTAACATGTTGAGAGGTGTAGTGGTTGTAGATGTTATATATATATGGTATACTATTGTTAGGCCTCATATTGTCATGGATAGTTGAGTACCTTCTATTAGTATGTTGTTGGTGCTAGTATATCATATGTTGAGCTCATATTAAAAGGAAACTTGAATATTGTGGTATTCATCATTATGTAATTGCACATAGTACTTTTGTATTTTGGTTAAAATCCCCATGGGAAATTTTCCTTGTATTTTGACATACTGGTTGTCTATGATTTATAGTGGTTTGAATGTTGTCCGTATGAACCATAACACTATGCTTTAGAAATCGCTGATTTTCAAATAGTAAATTTGTATGATGCGATTTCCCATTTTTCTTTTACGACTTTTGTTGTGAAGCCTATAGAAAATATGTGGTTGTTCCTTGGAATAGTTGTGTGATTATCTGTTAGTGATAGAACATTGTCACAGAAGAAAATAGAGAACCTTGTTTTGGAATGCTTTGAAAATCCTTTTAGATTTGTCCCTATCTGGTAAATTAGAGCTAGCCTTGGAAATTCAGTGAAGAGAGGCATATGAGATCACTCATTGGGTTAAGGAGCAAGTTAAATATGTGGAGAATAAATTAAGAACCAATCTAAGTCATTTTATCTTCCCTAAATTCGAAATATAATTTTTTTTGTGTGTTATAAAATTATTTCACAGCGCCTACAACCAACCATTCTAAAGCTTGCGTGTTGGATTTTCAAATGCTTGTGGACCTGATCGTTCCACCATTCTCTAAATGGACTAGTATGAAATTGAATGAGGTGATGGAAAAGAGTAGAAAGTAAGTGAAATATCTCTTATGGCCTTTATCCAAGTAAGTCCAAGTTCTTGTGTTCACTGCATATGAAAAAGGATTCATGAAACATTATGGAATTAAATAATAAATACAAAGATATGGGTGTTTGTGAAATATCCTTTGTTATTGGAATATGGGGTAACTCGATCTATCATCATTAACTATATTCTAGTTATTTTTATGCAATAAAATCCATGCGATTCTTCCTATATTTCTATCTTCTTTTCATTATCAACATATTCTAGATTATTTATATAAGAGAAATCTACTCTTTACTATTTTTTGGTACATATCATCAATGAGGATTGTGTTAATAGTTGATCCCTAAAATAATCAAACTAGGTGGAGATCACCATCACTATCCAAGTGGCATTCCACGATATTAAAGGAAAATGTAATAGAACAAGAGAAGATGTCAACTTGTTTCCTCAGAAAACTCGCATGACATAAAGGAGTAAGATAGTAAATCACTTTCCCTAGATCCATTGATCATTATCATTGGTGGCAGAGGCACCTATTATGAGAAATTATTTTAGGGGTATGATGTCTTTCGAGACACAAATTAAATTTGATGCTACTTTAATATAAGATGAAGTAGATGCACATGCTTTGGAAAATGATAAAAAATTGTATAAAAAAATGTATCATGCTAATTTTGATGTTAGAGAATATCACCTTCACACTACATAAATTCCTTCCTCATGTTTAAAATTGATGGGATTCTTGCTAGATACACCAAGTGAGATATGATTATAAAACATTGATGGGATTCTTAATCAATACACCATTTAAGATATGATTATAAAACATTAAATCCACTTGCATAATTTTTTATGATTCTCTAAATGATTACTCAGTCTCTTTTCGAAGCTACTATGGCAAGTGCATAATATTGATGACTTTACTTAGGTAGAAAGAATAGACAATAGAAAAATACACCAACATCTTCCATAACTTGCACATAAAGTTAGGTATTAGAGACCTCAAGTTTAATATTATAGTGTTGTGCATATGTATATGTAAATAGGCATGGTGTTCTTTGCAATCTTATAGAGATAGACACTTATAAATATCTTCGAAGATTAAGAAAATATTTTAAAACAAGAGTAAAAGGATTTATGGTTTTCAAACCAACCACAATAAAGGAATTTTAATGTTACATGATTGTCGAAATCCTATAAAAAGTTAGAGAAAATTACCTTGATTGGAAATATATTTGTTATATGATGTGATTAGATGTGAGTGTAAAGTCTTATATGGACTATGGATAAAATAATAAAAAATAAATGGAAAAGAATAAAGATGAAATAGAATAAAATTATAATGCAATTAGATGTAAATATAGAGACTTATGTGAACTTATAGTAAAATAATTAAAAATAAATAAGAAAAGAAAAAAGATGAAAAATAAAATTTCCTTCCTAGGAAGGAACCATTCTAGTATACATTTTTTATATGAAGAAAATATCCAATATAATATATATATATTTATATATATTATATATATATAATAATATTTTAATTCTTGTCTAACCATTTAAATGTGTTATACACCACAAAATATTAGTTTCTCTTAAAAATATTAAGCACATAAAATAAAATCACATGGAAAATTTTTGATCTAGCACACCATATTGAGAGTTAAAACATAAAATGCGAAATATCTAGGAAATGCATGAAATGAAATGACTTGTAGAAATCAAATAGAGTAAGATGCTAAATATTGTAGTTTGGAGTATCTTCATGTAGTTTGGAGTATCTTCATGTAGTTTGGAGTATTTTCATGTGTTATTTTAAATGTGATAAATACCATGGAGATGTTATGTGTTTAAAAATATTCCTTTCAATATATTAAACATAATGAAAATTAAATAATTTTAAAGGAATGAATCTATATTATTGTATTTAGAGTGCTTCATAATTTGAATTTATAAGTTTCAAATAATTATGAAGTAATATCTATCTATGTATAATTATGGAAACTAAGGTTAAGTTTTAGTGAAAAATTATTGTTAGCGAATATGATTAGCATGGAAGTTTTCTACCAATTTCACTAAGGCTTCATATTTTGTTCTTGGTGCATACAAAAATACCTTTAAGATTACTTGAAGGAGGGACCCTATTGCAACCACCTAGAAATTATTTTGTTCTCGAAAAAATAACTAATTTCTAATCATATCATCTTCTTTATTCAAAATAGTATGTTGCGAACTTATCTACCAAGACGCAAGATAGATGGAAGAGCATTGATTGGAATCTTATTATTAGTGTGATATTATAATTATTTAATCTACCTCTAAATATGTCCTCACAAAGGCTTATAGCACAAAATATGAGGATTAATAAATCATCCATAAAGAAAATGGCATAAAAGGAATAATACTATAGTAGATAATAGTATGTTGTAAACTTATCTACCCAGAAGCAAGATGAATGGAAGAGCATTGATTAAAATCTTATTATTAATATGACATTATAATTATTTGATGTATCTCTAAGCATGTCCCCACAAAAGGCTTATAGCACAAAATAAATTATCAATAAAAAAATGGCATAAAAAAAAATACTATAATATTATTTACTGTATTTTTTTCTTCCACAATTATGTTACATTACTTTTTTTACTGAAAAAAAAAATCTAAAATAAAATAATAAGAACTATTTAAATCGAGTGATCATGCGTAAAATGTACACTTTTTTTTTCCTTTTTATAATCAATAACACTCAATAAAATTTTAAAAATCAATAAATGCTTATCACGGGAATGGTTAAAAAAATAAATCTATGCGAAAAAATATTTTAATTATTTTATATAAATTGAAGTATTAATTGGGTCTATTTGGACTACACGTTTTATTTTTTTTTGCTTTGAGACGCATGTTTCTCAAATCAAGCTTATTGTAACTCCTCGAAGAAAGGATAGATAAAGTGAAACCATTAATAGGGAAAGTATTTTAGATCATGAGAAAATAAAGGTAAAATGAAGTCAAAGGAGGAAAAATTAGTGTAGGTTCCAAAAAAAATTGTCTTTATACAACATTTACAAATGGCACTCCAAGTGGTTTTTTTTAGCTAATTTCAAATTCTTAAAATTAGATTTTGACTCTAAATTTAATTTATATATCCGTAAAGAAATATGGATCATTGATGTGCAACTTGTTGCTACCATCATTATAATAAAGATTATCTTAGAAAAACTGGAAGAAAATTATTTAAACCGGGGAATGTTGAGTTGTAATTCAATAAATAGATGTGTGTGAATGGACTAACATTACATTTCATTATTGATAATTGTAGGAAAAATAACCCGGTCACCATAGATGTCGTTAATAGTTTGAAGAAGTTGTTGACACTATCACCTAAACTATACACAATCAATTAACTAAGCTCAAGATGATACAACAACATCAATCAACTAATTTACATCTATATTAGAGAATTAGGACTTCAAACTCGTGGTAATGTGGAATTTTGTCTTATGTGAAGTTTTTGATATTTTTTTACTATAATCATATATGTGGAAGCATCATGTTAGTTATGATGTAAGCACATTATAACTATTTTTAATCCAAAAGGTTAGTGGTACATGGTATATGCGGTGGTTGTATCCACTATATCATTGTTGATAAGAGTGATGTAGTTGAGGAAAAAACTATCAATTTGAGACATTTTCACTTTAATTTTACGGGGAAATTTTAAGGATGTAAGTTTATTTTTAAATTAGAAATTTTGGCTAATTTTTACTAGTTTCTAATTGCATATTGCGAAATTTTTGTTTGATATCTTTATAGAAATATTT
>APFE031304253.1:81435-161467 GCA_000404065.3 Pinus taeda | reverse complement strand
TTTGTAAGAGATCTATTTTTGGAGAAAACTTGCACTACCGTTAGAATCAATATTCTATCCCTTGGGTAAACAACCTTTCAGATAAAGTTAAGCCGACCGATTTTTCCTCTAAAAATGTTCTAAATTTTAGGCCATCATGCATTTCCACCTATGCAAATCCATGCATTAAAGATAGAAACAAGTCTAGAGAAGGCTTCTTTTAGTCATTTATTATGTCATTTAGGTTGTAACACCCCAACAACTCTCATGAAGATGATGGATAATATTTTATGGCCTTTCACAAACTCTTTGATTTTCATACATCTACACAATAGCGTCATATTGAACACGACTTTTTTAGGTCATTTGAAGCACATTCACTAAGTTATAACCACCATTTAACAATGTAATATGTCAATCTAGAGAAGTGTTCATTCGGTATAAAGGAATTTAGTACTTAATAAATATTGTGGATTAGTATCATGTGTATGCCTAGTGAATATCTAAGTTATTGATATTTAGTCAATATTGGAGACATTAAGAAATATCTATTTTTTTTACCCAACCAAATTATACTACATGTTCATGTTAAGGTTCTCCCATGTATTTTGGCACCTAAAAACACTTACATGTGATGGAGTCAAACCCAAGTTGTTGAAGAAAAAATAGAAAACAATCTAAAACACAATCTATTTTTGGCAGATGTCCTTTCTATATTAGCCTTGCAATATCCATTCATGTTTCAGATATCCTCTACTACTCTACCAACATAGTCTTCAATTAGTTCAAAGTAGTCTTCAATTAGTTTTGGCATTTGATGAGCTATGACAATGAGACACCTTTTGAAAGGTTTTGCATCTACCTCACATATGACGAGGACAAGTACTCCAAAAGTATGAGACCTAACATACTCCAACATGTATTCATGCCAACAATGGAAGAATTATTTTGTTACAAAATAAATTATCATCCACACTAATAAATGTAATTCCCCTCAATTTTATATGTTAATGATTTACCATTTTATACCCAGATTAAAGGAAAGACATGTTAAAGGAAGTTATCAATAAATTTAATGTGATGTAATTAATAGATTATAATTAATAAATAAAATGTTGGAAATAGAGTTAGAAGATTCTTGCCAAGATTGGAAATAATTATTGATGGTTTAATTCAAGATGAATATTCCCTTAAATATCTCCTAAATATCCCTAGGAAGAAATAGACAAAATTTAATATGATCAGAGAGAAAGATCTATTAAATCACTTAGTTAGAGAAAGATACTAAGTTTGGATGAAACCATGTGTTGTGAGAGAGAAAAACTGACTTTAAGGAAAAGGAAAAATAAAAATTGAAAAATAAAAATAAAACAAAAACCCTAGGCAAGTGGATTGGCAGGCCTAAAGTGAGACATTGCTAAAATCTGTTAGGAAAGTAAAAAGCAACAAAATACACCACTTAAAAATCAATGAGTTTCTTGATTGCATTGCAAAACATATTTTAGTTAAAGGAAAGTGGTGGAAAGACTTTATGGTTGGGAGAAACATGTCTAGTTCTTGATTAATTTTCTAGTAGCCACTATGGTAATAATTTTGGTTAGACGTTTGTGATTGATAGGAAACATTAATTGATTTTGCCTTCTGGTATTTCTTTTATTATTGTTTCTAGATGTGTACTAGTATATTTATGAAGATATCATCGTATATGTTGGGGAAAAAAGAATTTAATGTTCCGTGCATAATATATGTACTTTTTATAAGAATTATTGTTTCTAGATATGTACTAGTATATTTATAAAGATATCATCCTATATGTTAGGGAAATAAGAATTTAATGTTGCGTGGATAATATATATATACTTTTTATAATATTCTGATGATTGCACCCAGTTCTCGTCATGCTTGTATAGACAAAAAACTTGAGTTGGAAATCATTGATTATTTGTGAAGTGTTTTACATTTGCTAGCATATACAGTTAAGGATAAATCAGGTTGTAAAGAATCAATTAAGCCTTCAAACCTTGCTAGTAGGGATTTCCACCTAATACCATAGAATAGGCGCATAGATCTAGATGACTCAACACTGTACAGACAGTGTGAGGCTTCCTCAATAGTTTTAAGGAAAGTCAAACGAATGCCTATTGGACTAAAAATGAGAGAACTTCAAACTCAAGGTACAATAAGATAACCCTATCAATTCCTTTATTAACAATTATACATTATGGGAAATCAAATTTGTTCCTTCGAATTAATGGTGGTAAAAGAAGAAAATGTATAATCGGTACATTAGAAATGCACCTATTGAAAAGGTATGAAAGACAAAATACAGGAAGACTGAGTAAGATAAGGGGAATAAATAAACTATGTGCTAGAACGGTCCACGAAGAGTGTTGGTTGATATCAGGAAACAAGAGGTCCGCTAGTTACCCGAATTCAATGCTATGCATTAATAATCTTAAAATAATCTAGACTCAAATATATCACTTCCTAACAATTGCGTTGAAAGTTTATTAAAGAAGATAAGATAGGATAGATGATACAATCGTTAGGGGCGGACTATAAACCTATATTTAAAAATAATAAAGGTAACAATATAGACAGACATTGGCAGCATACAACTCTAACAATAATTCTTAAATCCAAGCTCAAATTTACAGTAATTCCGTACACAACTATCAAACAATTACCCACTTGTAATTCGAAATATTCTATGTAATTAACCGTACAGAAATAGGAGCGATAATGAATCAAATTTACTAAAGCAATGGCATGCATAGGATAAATCAAGCACTCATATGATAAGTAGTCCAACTATTATAAGACTATCCAGATGGCTAAAATAGATACACCAGAGAACCACTAATGATATAAAGTATTTTCTTTGAATAATGGAGAAATTTTTAAACTATGACAAGAAAACCGAAACCTTAGTATGCATAAGGTCTTCTTAAGGAAATCGAACCAGAGTTCTGGTGAATAACCAATACCCACTACTATAAAGAGAAAAAGAAATATATAACGCAAAATTTAGTTATGGGTCTCGCCTTTGAGTGTTTACTCAGTGGTTACAAAAAACACTTATAAAGGTAAAACCTTAACGAAGACAATCATTCTACGCGTGTGCATCTGCATGCAGCGAATTGGAATTGAAATTCAAACTAGAAGTGTAGTCAGAATTATTTGGCGACCAGAACACTGCCGACAAACTTGAGAGCATGATATGCTTGAGGAAGTGGGAAAATACCTGCCAAGTAATTTCACTTGGATTAAAATAAAATTGAACAATTAAGGAAGGAAGAACTCTAGATTATCCATTAAAATGGTAACTGAAATTAGAAAGGTCACCCGTAAAAGTCATTTCCTCCATATGCTGCAGTATGTTTCTGCAACCCAGCCACCCCACCAAAGCGATTTTAGGAAAGAATAACACAAATAAAAGAACCTATAAAAGTTCCACAATGAAAATAAAGGAACGTAGGATGGCCACTTAACTTATCCACAAGCAAAAACTAGAAATTTACAGGATCCGGAGTAACACTAGCCGAAAGACCAAAATGAAAAAAAATGTAACAGTGCCATAACTACAGAACCCAATAAGGGGTTAACTGGTTTGGAAGAAAGCTATGGGTATAGATTAATTGATAATGAAAATAAAGAACCATGTTAGGTATCGTTTTTACGTAGGTAAGCATGTCGGGAAGATAAGTAAAGAAAGAAAAAACCCGCGCCAAACCATGATATGACAACAATGAGGAAAATTGAGTTAGAGAGGAATGGAAGGAGAAAACACTAAACCGAGTTTTGCTGCCAATTATACAAACCCAAAACTTTCTCTGGAATCCATTTGAGAGAAACCAACCTGTGAAGGGTCATGAGGGCTAAAGCAAAACCTAGCAACTCTTCCTCCAACACCCAACTCTCTACACGTCCAACTCAAGAGAGCAAGTTCCCTGCCACATAGTAAGTGATGAGGAGTTAAATTAACCTCTAAAAGTGAAACCAAAAAAAAATAATATAAAAAAAGCATGATCAGGCAAAACTAAATGAGAAATTTGTAACCCATATAGTGAAATCACCACCGAAGCCCCATTACCTGGTTTGCTTCTGATCCCTTGCGGCAGAATGCTCAAAATGAGAAGCTACAGGCGTTGGGAAGAGCTTCCATACTTTTGTGTTTAGAGGAAAACCCTTACACTATATGCGGTGCCAAACAAAAACGCAAGAAGGAAACAATAAAAAATGTTTCGCCATACTAGGGTTTGGCTTAACGCAAATCTCAGCCCTGGATTCTCATCAAGACAGATCTCTATGGGCTACTATGGAGAGGTACACAGCCATGTGAATGGCATGTGAAAAAGGGACAATCTACCAATCCACAACGAGCATGTGGAAGCCACCGTATCCAAAACGAACCCAAACTTATTGTTGATCTATGTGAACTTCACTATACATATATTTAATTTTATATAACCACTTCCATTATGGATTTTATATAAATTCTAAGGTGCCTAGTAGGGGGTTAATCATAGCATGCCAAAGAGTCATACAGGATAGTGAAAATTCATAGTAACCAAGATATTTCGTTAACATTAATTATGATAGAAGTCGATGATATGTAGACTAAAATAGGTTAAGGTCTAATATGTTAACAAATCTAATTGTGAATACTTGAGTTCCATGATCATGGTGTTTCGAGATAGACATACAAAATTTACATTTAATTAGATGCACATAACAAATTAAACTACATATAAAATTTACATTTAATTAGGTGCACATAACAAATTAAACTACAACATTACATGTTGTGGACTTGGAAAACATTAAGAATCCCCACACTAGTGTGGGAAAGATCATTATTAGTACAAACAAAATTGTACATAAATTGGGTATGGGATATATGGTATCAAAGCACTAATTTAAAAATTGAGCTTACTAGTGATCACCACTTTTGGAACATAGATATGATTAGAATTGGAAATTAAGTTTGGAATAAAGTATATTAATGTTGAATTGTGTTGAATCATAAGGTACTCCAACGAAGAAAGGTTACAAAACAGAATGACGATTGATCCAAATTTACCTACAGCGGAGGGAGAAGGAATTTATGCGGAATTGGGAGGATGAAATACTCCACCAACAACTCAACTTATGAAGATCATGAAAAACTTACAACAAGAGTTGATTCATCTCAGAAACAACAATGAACTTTTGTTGAAAACTAGTGAAGAACAAGAAAGGATGATAACGGGTCTCACATAAAATTCTAGTCACGAGATAATAGAAACGAGAGAAGATGGAGAAAAAAATAGGATCACTAAAAAGAAAAACATTTGAAACTAAAACAGAAATCTATGAAAGTGGGGATCAATTGGACAAAATTTATCCAAGAAACATAAAAAGGAAGAAGAGAGTGTAGCTACAAGGGGAGTTCAGAAGAATAAAACCCCCTACATTTGATGGTGAAAAAGAAAATGGTGCGGAAGCATGGATCATCAATATGACAAAGTACTTCTAGGATTCTGAGTATGAGAGTAATATGAAGGAAAGGGAAGCCATACAAGGGAAATTTCCTCCCTGGTGGGAGGAAGTTAAATCAGTGCACTCATTGAAGGAAAGTGTTGTTTCTTCAGAAGAGTATCAGAAACAGTGCAAATCTAGATATTTAAATGAACGATATCATGACGTTCGAGCAAAGGAATTTCATGAGTTGATATTGGGACAATTATATATGGATCATTTCATGGCCAAATTCACCAATATGCTGCGCTATATCGCTTATATTAAGGAAGAGAAGGCCAAAGTGCAACACTTTCTAAACTAATTACGAGTTTCTTAGAAGGAAATGATTGAGTTTAACAATCCTAAAACAATGGACAAAGCAGTTAACAAAGCAAGATTGTGTTATCAACGGTTGAAAAATAGAGGAGAAGGTTCCAAACCTTAGTAAGGTAAGGATGAGAATAAATCTACAATGGGGACAAGAAGAAAAAAACCTTTATATTTAAAAAAAATGGAAGATATCACCAACAAAACAATTTCAAAAGATGGAATTTAACTCAACTTTCTTGAACTAGGTTGAAGCCCATGGATTTGAATAATAAAAAAACAAGTGGGGTCAAGGAGAGATAACCTTTGAAGAGTTGGGGGTGTGGGGAACCTCATTTTTTGAGGGATTGTCTACATAACCCCATGTCTATTCAAAATATACAAGCAATACATGAAACCACGATAGTAAATGACATTGCAAGCAATATTCCAATGATCAGTGCGATGCTGGAGGATAGGTAAGCACAACACCAATCCACTATAATTGAGATTGAAGGTACTATTTTGAACTATTCTGTCTCTCTCTTAATTGACCCTGGGGCTACTCTGGGTTATATTAGCCCTAAAATTGTGGAAAAATGTAAGCTAGAAATCGAAAAAATTAAAAATGCATGGTTGGTACAGCTAGATACCAACATAGAAAGGAAGATAACTAGCCATGTAAGACACTATCCCATAGATTTTAATATCTATCTAACTGAAGTAAGTTTAAATGTACTTCCATTAGGGTAATATGACATGTTAATAGGTATGGATTGTGTAGGAAAACATTGAGTTCGGTAAATGATCAAGGAAGAAACCCAGTTAATAAAAGGAATACCAAAACCAATATCTGTTAGATATATCTAAAATTTGTAACTAAAAAAGAGTGTCATGAAAGGGTGTCACTTATTTGCAATGAATGTTGAAGAAAATGAGGAACAAACAGAAAATAAAAAACTAGATGAATTGGCAATTATTATGGGTTCTAAGGATATTTTTCCAGAAGAGATTCTCATTTTACCTCCCTGTAGACAAAAATATTTCTCCATTGATCTAGTACAGGGATCAACCCTAGTATCTAGATCACCTTTTTTTTTTTTTTTCCAGAGAAAAGAAACGAAAACTTTTTATTAAGCAGATAAAAAGTTTTACATACTTCAGTATATACATCCTGACGACCTGAAGTCAGACAAACTATTCTGTCAATCTCCCAAACTGTGAGAGGATTTTAAGAAAACCAAAAATATTCCAGTGCAAAAGACTGTTTGTGGACGAATTCATCGTCCTGTTACTGCTATAAAAAGTGAAGCTGTTTAGGAGCATAACTCCCTGTCATAAACTTTATACATGTTTTAAAAAGACGAGAGTGAGGCCTCCTTCAAAGAAGGAAAATGACCTCATACATAAAACTGATATAAAATGATATAGGAGACAGTTTATAATTTATGCGGACAGAGAAGTAAAGGGACGAGCCAGTCCACTGATTGTTTGATGAAAAATATATAAAGGAAAACTTTCTGAAGAGCAGTGCGACAAAAAGGAGATAGAAAGAGTATATGTCACGTCCCTGCAACCAGAACGATGAGGAAAAAAACGAGAGGCGCGTTCATTGAGGTGGAGCAAAAGGGGGCTGCTGAGATGTGATAATCTGCCCCTGTCTGTATTCTTCTATGGACCAACTGCCCAAAACTTGCTGTAGGCCAGCCTTAGAAAGCTGGTCTGCTGCTGTATTTTTGTCCCTGTAAATGTGGCATATGGAAAAGTTGTTAAAACGATATTTTAATGACAGAATATCTTCTAAAAGAGGCTTCAAAATTTGGTTTTGACATAATGCATTGCCATTAATCCATTTAACAACATTCATGGAGTCCCCGAAAATTTGAATTGTCGAAATGTTTCTTTGTAATATCCAGCATATGCGGAGGCGCAATGCAGACAACTCAGCATAGTTTTTTGAACCAGGACCCAGACCCACAGAAGCTTTTAAGGTATGATCAGGGTTTAGGTGGATGCATAGACCAACACCAACCCTGTTTTGTTGTGATGCTCCGTCAAAAAAAGCCCAAGGAGAGCCTTCCTGAATGATTACGGGCTTGTCATGTTTTTTAGAATTTTTAGACTCAGGGGGCGGAATGGAGGAATAAATGGCAGCACAATTTGTAGCAATAGTAGATAAGGGTATGACCTGGTCTTGAAACACATTTTTATTTCTAGCTAGCCATACTCCCCAAAAGAAGATAGGGGGAAGGTTCCTTAAGTTTCCCTCCGGGTGATTATGCCACCATTTCCTCCAGGATTCTTCCAACGGGTCAGATCCCCATTGAGCTTTTAATTTTAGCAGACATACTATCTCCTCCCATATCCTTGTAGAGACAACACAAGAAGTAAAAAGATGGTTAATTGTTTCCCCTTCCAGCTTGCAAAGAGGGCATCTCCCAAACCCAAGGAAGAATTTGGCTTGTAATATATCCCAGGTCGGGATTTTTCTTTTTAGCATGCACCATAAGAAAATCCTGGTCTTTAATGGGCATTTTAACTTCCATATATTTTTCGACCACCACTCCGGGGGAGCCCGGCCTTTCTTTCCCATAAGGAAAGAATAAACATCTTTTGGGGAGTATTCTCTTGCTTTTCCCTGCGCGCACATCAGAACATCTTGGTCACTTTTTAACCTGACATTTGAGTGATGGAGTTCTTTGATATAAGAGGCCCATTCATTATGCCATTTGATGTTTAATCCGAGGTCCTCTGCATTTTTCCAAGCCTGCCCCATATAGTTGAGTGACCCACTTTCTCCACCTGATTTAAAGTGAAGAATCCTTTGCTGTCTAGGTGTCTAAGGAGACCAGGAGACAGGGAAAATTTTTTGTTACACCCGACCCAGGGATCCCTGCCAATTCTTACATGTCTTCCATCTCCGACTTTCCAAGCCAAACCTTGATCAATCACAGAGAAAGCCTCAACCGTGGCCTTCCAGATGACGGAGGAATGCTTCATCTTCTTTTCCTGGCTTCGAATCCAGTCTTCCATTGGGATTGGGTCTATGTACTTCCTTTTGACCACCCTGGTCCAAAGATTCTCCATCGTGATTAGTCTCCACCTTGATTTTGCAGCCAAGGAAAGACTGAATTCAGGGAGTCTCTTAATTCCCCAACCTCCCCAATCTTTGGGCCTAGCCAGCTTGTCCCAAGCCACCCATGGAAGGACAGAGTTTTCTTTTGATCCTGCCCATAAGAATCTGCAACACAACCTTCTGATTTTCTCCAAAACTCCTTTAGGAATCCAAGTGAGTGCTGCCCAGTAGACAGGAATGGCCAATAAGACAGATTTGATAAGGGTCAGTCTTCCTACTCTAGATAGCCATTTGAAGCTCCAATGAGAGATTCTTGCTTCTAGCTTTGCTATAAGCCAGTTCCAATCCTCTTTTTTGTATGCTGCCGGCTTTAACCAAAAACCCAAGTATTTGAAAGGAGAGTTCAGGGGCTGAAGGTGGAAAGGAAAAAGATTGGTCATCATGGTGCTTTCTCTTCTGTCAAACTCTGCCACACAAAATTGAGATTTCCCTGAGTTTATCTGCATTCCTGTGGCTTTCAGAAATAGATCAAAAATTATTTTAAACTCCTTTAATTCATTATATGATCCATTAGAGAAAATAAAGATGTCATCGACAAAAAGCAGATGAGTGATGTAAAGATTAATTGCAACCTCTATACCTTTTATCTTCTCCGCCCTTCTGGCTTTGTGGATCAATCTGTTAAGCCCTTCTGCCACTAGAAGGAACAGGAGGGGGGATAATGGGCATCCTTTCCTGAGTCCCCTTTGGCTTTTGAAGAAAGGAGAGGCAGCTCCATTGATCAAAACAGCAAAGCTAACATTTGAGATACAGCCCATAATCCAGCTAATGAAAGAGTAATTGAAACCCAAATGAGTAAGCAGCAGCCGGAGATAAAGCCAGTTGATTCGGTCATATGCCTTAGAAAGGTCAATTTTGAGGACCGCCCCCTTCTTTTTCTTCTGTTTGACACTATGCATTACCTCTTGGGCTACACCGATGGCTTCATGGATTTGCCTTCCATCCAGAAAGCCGAATTGTTCCATTGAGATGTTTCTGGATAAGATAGGGGAAATTCTAATAGCTATCACCTTTGCAATAATTTTATAAATACAATTACAAAGTGAAATTGGCCTGAAATCTTCGAAGTTCTCCGGTTCATCTTTTTTTGGGATGAGAGCAATGAAGGTTGAGTTAAAAGGCCTATAGACTTCTCCTTTCAACCTTGATTCTTCCACAACATCGGTGATCTCAGAACCAATTAAATCAAAAAAATGGAGAAAAAGTTCTATAGTCCATCCATCAGGATCGGGGCTTTTATCTTTTGCCATATTTTTCATTGTTGCTTCAACCTCCTCCTTGGTGACAGGGATTGATAGCTCAGTTGCTTCGTCCTCCTCGATGAATCTTGGGAAGCATTGAGTCGTCCTCATGACTTCTACAATGGTGGCCTCTCCTGAATCCGAAAATATTCTTTGAAAGTGCCTCTGACCCAGGCCTGAGAGGTCTGAGAAAGTTTTAACCACCCTTCCTTCTTCATCTTTAAGGCTCCAAATGGTATTTGCAGATTTCCTACCTTTTGCAAAGTTGTGGAAGAAACTTGTATTTTCATCACCTGATTTTAGCCAGATAGCTCTGCTTTTGAGTCTCCATTCCTCTTCCTTTGCCAAGAGAATATGATTTTGGATCTTTTCCAAATGGAGGATTCGATCCTTTGAGGCCTGAGAAGAGTATCCGTCTGCTTCAATACTTTCCAGATTCTTCAACTCCTCCCTTATTTTCAACAAATCTTCATTCTGTTTTTTCTGCCTTTCCTTTGCCCAGGAAATAGTCGCTTTCTTTAATCTTTTCAGGTTTTCCATGAACATAAAACTTTTATCCTCTCTTGCGCTCCTGCCTGGGTGGATCCATGTATTCTTAAAGAGATGATTGAAGGATGGATCTTGCAGCCAGGAGGAGTTAAATTTAAAGGGCACAGGGGGCTTTGGAGGAGGGAAGGATAGCTCCAAGAAGATGGGAAAATGGTCTGAGTTTCCAACCTCCTCAACCCATTGCCGGAAAAGGGGAATTTTTGAGATTAGGCCCTCAGAAAGAAAAAAACGGTCTAACCTTTTTGCAATCCGGTCCTCCCCAGATCTTCTATTCCTCCATGTTGGCTTTAGTTTGATCGGGGAAGGATCAATGAGATTTTTGTCTAGAAGAGCTTTATGGAAGAAATCCGATAGGGGATCCTCCCTGGCCGAGGGGCCCCAAGCCTCCGCCCTACCCATAGAAAAATTTGGGTCCCCTCCCATAATCATCAATGAAGAGTTCATCAGAGACTTTTCCAACAGGTCTGTCCAAAAAAGCTCCCTTCCTTGACATGGCCCATAGATATTTACAATTAAGAAAGGAGAGGAGAAATCTGGAGAGATAACTTCCATGCCCATTACATGTTTCGTCCCCCAAAGGTTTATACACTTTATTCTACCTTCTCTATAACCGATGGTGAGCACCCCCGAATGACCTGAAGAATCTATTGCGAAAAAAGACGAACCTGGCAGTAAAGATTTTAGCATAGATTCCACCTTTGAGCCTTTCCCCAGAGTTCTTGGAGGAAAAGGATGTCGGATTTTGAATTTTGTAACCAGTCTCTCAAGGCCAGTTTCTTAGGCTTACTGGCCAGCCCTCTACAATTCTAGGAAGACATGATCATTTTATAACAGATTCGGGGGTCTGCGCTGCTCTAAGAACCCCAGGGATAGAGTATTGTTTTCCATCAACAACATCCATCTTTGCTTTAAGTTTTGCCTTTGAAAGGTCTGATTTTCTTCTCCTCTTGGCCCTGGTAGTCCCATGAGAAGGAAACTGTCCAAGGCCACTAGTGGCATCAGACTGCTCAGGCATTACCCCCATTGATCTGAGGTTATAGCGGCAGGGGGTATTTTGAACTGGGGGTGCAAGAGGAGGCCAGTTTACATCACGCTTTAGATCAGGGGTCGGCTTTTCTAAAGGAAGAGGATCCTTTATAGGGGTTGACATTTCAGAAACAAAAGCCTCGGGGTGGACTTCAATATGCGAAGGAGAAAAATATGGAGAGCCTTGCATAGAAACAAAAATTTGATCAGGATCTTGAGAAGAAAGAGGGGGAGAACTCGAACACTTACCCTTTTCCTCCTCGCGGGTTGTAGCTTGTGCAGGTGAAGGGATCCTATCATCCTCCTTCTCGGCTTCTGCTGTTTGAGGATCTGAGGTTTACGTCTCCACATGAATCTGGGGATCTTTAGAAGTCACCCCATTTTGATGTCCCACTGATTCCAAGCCGGCATCGGGCTGTACCAGCGGACCTTCCTTCTCTTGAGAAACTTGAGCACGGATATTCATTGGTTCTCTGTAAACAGTGGTTCTCCTGAAACGTCTCCGCCTTCTGAACAACGAGCAATCCTTTGCAAGGTACCCATAAACATGACAGATGTGGCATCTGAAAGGCAAATGTTCATAATCCAAAATTTGCTCGAAAACATAATCTTTGTATTGTAGGGTTATTGATTTCCCCAAGCCTTTACTCAGATCAAGGTTTACCAGAATGCGGGCCATCGCCCTGTTCTTTGTCTCCAAAAAAGACATGTCCACCTCCAAGAATAAACCCAACCTATTCCCAATTGATTTGAGAACGGCTTCTATCCATAGGAAGAAGGGGAGGCCCGACGCCCTCACCCAGACCAGAAACACTTTTGTGCTTTCTTTAATAGCATTAAAGAGGGGGCTCCATCGTTTCATCAAGACTAGAATGTTTCCTATGAACCAGTTTCTTGCCAAAGCCCAGTCTGCTGCTTCCTTCTCTTCAAAACGAAACATGAACCAACCTTTTGCAAGGCATTGGGCCTCAAAACGCAGAGGTTTTTCATTGACAAAGCGTTGTTCTCCCCACGCTTGAAGAACATATGGGGAAAATTTCTTACCCCTTGCCCTGTCGACGACGGTGCAGTCTGCAACTTCTAGGGTTTCTTCAATAGACACTTCCATGCCTAGAACTAAATTCCCCCCCAGATCCTGAGATCCAATCGGCCTTTGGGATTTCCTTTTTCCCCTTTTTTCCTTAAGTCATCTTCTGAAACCCTATGCTCCCCAGGGTTATCTGACCATTCTATATCTTCTTGGGGTGTGTCCGCTGGGAAGGCATCCTCTGGTTGAGACTGAAAATGAGCAGAGGGGCCACTGGCAGGGATCTCAGCAGAGTTCTTGTCAACAAATGAGACGACGTATTCGCCCAAAACGCCCGCCTCGGAGCCATATTGTCCTTCGCATCCTCCTATTCGAATAGCACCTGAGGTTCGTGGGTCTCTTGGTAGCGAGACCCTTGAGAGAGGGGGAAACCCTCCAGAAACCCTTTCCTTGCCGGCGCCTGAAGAATGACCCAAAAATTCTATATCTTCCATACCTTTTGAGGGAGGGTTCCAGCTTAAAACGGATTTGCCCTTATTCACCGAAGAGAGGGCACCTACTGTTGGGCCATCCGCCACTGCCTCCTCAGCTGTCGGACTATGACAACTCTGGTTGCGTGCTGTGAAAACCTCGGATTCGAAAGCCCTACCTTGATGCAGAAAAGGGGGGATTTCCGCCTGTGAGGATAAAGCCGGAGATGACAGTTTGTGAGCACCAAAAAACAGCTCCACACTTTTGGCTGAGGTATCCTTACCCCACATAGACAGAATGTCTTCCAAATCTGGGTCCAAATCCACCAATTCGTCTGAGTTAACCATGGTTAGGAGACCGCTTAGAGAGAAAACGATAACAAAGACTGCAAGATGTCAAACCTTCGCCCTATTTTCTTGGATACGTTATCAAAAACAAAAAATAGAAAATTGTAGCTTCCGAAACTGAAGGAAGAAAACCCCTAACAACGCGCTATGTTCGACAGCGATTCACCTCCAGCTGTCCGTCAACATGGAAAGAATGACCCTGCGCCTGCACCTGTACACCGTAACCTTGCTGCTGCCTCTAGCCGTGACCTGTGCGAGGTTCCGCCTCAAACCCTCGCCGCCAACCCTAACCAGCTCCATCTGGTTCCTCTTCCCCCTAGATCACCTTACCGAATGCGTATTTCATAATTATTGGAATTGAAGATGCATTGCAAAAAATACTTGATAAATTCTATATTAGACCCAACATTTCACCATGGGGGGCTCCTGTGTTATTTGTGAAGAAGAATGATGCCACATTTAGAATGTGCTTAGATTACCGACAATTAAATAAATTGACCATTAAAAATAAATACCTGTTGCCCCATATTGATTATATGCTTGATCAAGTAAGAAGGGAAACCATATTTTCAAAAAATAATTGAAGGATCAAGTATCACCAATTGAGAATAAAGGATGAAGACATTCATAAGACAACTTTTTGAACCAAATATGAGCACTATATATTTGTAGTGTTACCATTTGGCCTTGAAAATGCATCAGTGACATTTATGTGCTTAATGAATAGCGCACTTAGTAAATACCTTGATAAATTTGTGTTGGTGTATTCCAAAAATGAAGAAGAGCATAAGGAACATTTGAGATTAGTGCTACAAACTTTAAGAGAACATCATTTATATGCTAAGTTTGGAAAATGTATGTTTTATAAGGACATAATATAATATTTGGGCCATGTCATTTCAAAGGAGGGACTGTCCATTGATCCTAAAAAGGTTAGGGCCATTTTGAACTGGCCCATACTTGAGGATGTATCATATGTCCGATCGTTCATGGAAATTATAGGATACTACATAATAGTTTTTGAAGGATTCTCAAAAATGGCCTATCGTATCACTTTATTACAAAATAAAGGAAACAAGATTGAGGAGACAACCAAGTGTCAGGGAAGTTTTGAGAAATTGAAATATTTGTTAATAGTAGCTCATATTTTGATAATTTCATATCTCGAAAAGGAATTTGTTGTATGCACCAATGCTTGCTTGGAAGGCTTAGATGGAGTTTTGATGCGGGAAAAAACAGTAGTGGCTTATGAATCTAGAAAAGTAAAACCACATGAAAGGAACTATGCAGGGTAGTATTTGGAATTGGCTATTATGATACATGCTTTAAAAATGTGGAGACACTACTTGTTGGGAAAAAAGTTAACCTTGGTAACATATTATATTAGCGTAAAATAAATTTTCATCCAATAAGATATTAATGCTAGACACACTAGGTGAAAGGTTTTCCTCGATGAAATTGATTTTTAGATAGAACATATTAAGGGATAAGAAAATAAACTAGCATATTCTTTAAGTAGACATGCACATGCCCTTATGAAAATATCTATTAGCAGTGTCACTACATATTTTGTAAAGAAGATCAAGAATTCAATACAAGGAGACTAGAATTATCTTAAAATTCAAAAAAAATTGCAACGGGTATATATTCCTAGTTATGTTGAAAATTCAAAAAAAAAATTAACAACAAAAATAGGTTTTATGTTCCAAACAAAAGTTCCTTAAAACATATGATATGAGATGAACATCATAAGAAATTGTATGTTGAATACGTAGATATCAAAATATGATAATCACACTCAGAAATGATTTTTATTGTCCCAGAATGAGAAGGGAAGTAGCATAATATTTTTCTAAATGTTTAGAATGTGAGCAAGTGAAGGTAGAACATCAAAACCCAACTGGATTATTAAACCCATTACCCATTCCTGAATTGAAATTATAAGTGATCTCAATAAAATTTATTAAAATATTTCCAAAAAAAAGTTGACAACATGATTCCATCATGGTGGTTGTGGATACCCTAAGTAAGGAAACACATTTTATACATGTACAAACTATTTTTGGAACAACCCAGATTGCAAACAATTTTATGAAAGAGATATTTCAATTGCATGGAGTACCAAAAATGGTAGTATCTAACATGAATACTAAATTCACTTCTAAATTTTGGAAGGCTTTATTTGGAGGGATGGGGATCTAACTTAATTTTAGTACCACTTACCACCCCCAAACTGATGGACAGATAGACATAACCAATCAGATTCTAGAGGCAATGTTGAGAATGTATGTTATGGATAGACCTGGTAAATCAGAAGATTTCCTACACTTAGCAAAATTTTCCTACAACAATAGTTATCAAGTGTCAATAAAGATGAGTCCTTTTGAGTAATTACATGGAAACAAATGCCACACACCTCTCCTCTCGAGACATTCAGAAAACATGCTAATATTAGGACCAAATGCATTACAAGAAGTGGAACAAGTGATGCGAAAAATTAGACATAATGTGAAAATTGCAAAGGATAGAAAGAAAAGTTAGGTTGATAAAAAGAGAACCCGCGAGGAATTTAAGGTTGAAGAACATGTATATATAATATTTAAACCGAGGAAGGCCGCTTTAAGGATGGGGACCTATGCCAAATTAGCGTCACAGATTTATGGGTCGTTTGAAATTTTGGAGAGGGTTGGACCAGTAGCATATAAGATGGCATTTCCTAACCATATAAAAGTACACAATGTTTTTCATGTATCTTTGTTAAAAAAATGTGTCTATGATAACTATTTTATAATTGATTGGAACTTGATACAGGTAGAACTAGAAGGATATTTCTTGGAAGAACTAGTTCGAATATTAGATTAGAGAGAGATCTCACTCCTAAATCCAGCCATTGCTCAAGTTAAAGTGCAATGGAAGCAATTTGCACCTGAGGAGGCCACCTGGGAGATGGAGAACAAAATGTGGGAGATTTTCTAGCAGTTTTATTGAAGGAATGCAATTAGACAATGAATATTGAGGACGATGTTGAATAAAAGGGCAAGAATATGTAATACGCCTCCATTTTCTATGTTAATATTTACTATTTTAGACCTGGACTATTTTTAGACTGGATGGCTGGGAAAGCCATGTTAAGGAACCAATCAATAAAATTAGTGTGATGTAATTAATATATTATTATTAATAAATAAAATCTTGGAAATTACTTGACAAATAGACACTAGAGTTAGAATATTTTTGCCAAGATGGGAAATAATTTATTGATGATTTTATTCATAAAATTTCCCTTAAATATCTCCTAAAAATCCCTAGGAGGAAATAGAAAGGATTTGATATGATGGGAGAGAAATATCTATTAAATCACTTAGTTGGAGAAATATATTAAGTTTGGGTGAAACAAAGAGCTTTGGGAGAGGAAGGAGGGCTTTAAGGCAAAAGGAAAAGAAACTTTTTTGAAGAAAGAAAATAATGGAACAAAAGGCTTAGGCAAGAGGGTTGCTAGACCCAAAAAGAAGGACACTACTATAATCTATTAGGGTAGGTAAAAGTTATAAAATACCCCTTAGGAATCAATGAGATTGTTGATTGCATTGGAAATCATATCTTAGCTCAAGGGGGACTGGTGGAGGCAGTTCAAGGTAACGAGGAACATATTTCATTCTTGATTAATTTTCTGGCAACCACTGCGGTTAGAATTCTAGTTATACCCTTGTTATTAATAGGAAGTATTAATTGAATTTTATTGCATATATGTCTTTTATTATTGTTTCTAGATGGGACACTGGTATATTTCTAAAGATATCATCATATATGTTAAGTAAATAAGAATTTTATGTCGCATGCATAATATATATACTTTTTAGTATATTCTTATGACTAGTACACAATTCTTGTCATGCTTGTATAAACACAATACTTGAGTCGGAAATCATAGATTATTTGTTAAATGTTTTACATTTTCTAACATATACAATTAAGGACAAACCATAAATTAGATTTTTTTAAAATAATCAACAAGTCTCAAAACCCTCCTAGTAGGGCTTTTCACCTAATACCATAGAATAGGCACATAGATCTAAATGACTCAACCCTGCACGAACAATGTGAGGTTTCCTCGAAGGTTTTTAGGAAATTTAAAAGAATGAGAACTTCACACTCATGATACATCAAGATAACCCTTTAAGTTCCTTTATTAACAATTATATATTATGGGAAAATCATATTTGTTCCTAAGATTAGAATTAAGAGTGATAAAAGAAGAAAATATATAATCGACATAGAAGAAATGCACATATTGAAAAGGTGTGGAAGACAAAATAGAAGATGACTAGGAGTAATATAAGGGGAATAAGCAAATATGTGCTAGAAGGGTACATTAAGAGTGTTGATTGATATTGAGCAATAGGAGGTTTGCTAGTTACTAGTATTCAATTCTATGTGCTAAATTTTTTAACATAATATAGACTCAAATATATCACTTCCTAACACTTGTGTGGAAATTCCATTAAAGAAGAGAAGACAAGATAGGTGATATAATCGTTAGGGGTGGACTATAAGCTTGTATGTGGAAACAATAAAGTTAATAATATAGACATTCATTGGAGGCATATAACAATACCAATTATTCTTAAATGCAATCTCAAATTTAGAGTAATTACATACATGGTTGTCAATTAGTTACCAAATTCTAATTCAACATATTCTATGTAATTAGCAATAGATAAATAAGTGCGACAATGAATCAAATTAATAGGATAATGACATGAATAGGATAAATAAAATGCTCATAATAAGTAGTCAAACTATTACAAAGCTATCCAGATGGCTAAAATATATACACAATAGAACCACCAGTGGTATAAAGTATTTTCATTGAATAATGGATAAAATTTTAAATTGGCTCAAGATAAGAAAACTGAAACCTTAGTATGCATAAGGTCTTCTTAGGGAAGTTGAACTAGGTTTTTGGTGAATAACCAATTCCCACTATTACAAAGAGAAAAAGAAATATATAACCCATAATTTAGCTATGGGTATCACCTCTGAGCATATACTAAGTGATTACAATAAAAACTTATAAATAGAATCATAACCAAGGCAGTAATTATGCATGTTTTCATTTGCGAGAAATGAAACAAAATTGAAAGTCCAACCTTGAACTGTAGACAGAATTAGTGGGGTGACCAGAACGATCTTGAAAAAGTTGAGAGCATGATACACTTTAAGAAGTGGGAAAATACACCACAAGTAATTTCACTTGGATTTAAATCAAATTCATCCATTAAGGAAGGAATATTTGTTGATTATTTGTTAAAATGATAACTGAAATTAAAGGGTTTACCTATAAAAGTCATTTCTTCCATATGTTGTAGCATGCTTATGCAAACCCACCCCCCAAAATGATTTTAGGAAAAGAATAATGCAAATCAGATAACCTATAAAAGTTCCATAGTAGAAATAAATTAACATAGGATGGGCACTTACCCTATCCACAAAATAAAACTTGAAATGTATATGATGTGAAGTAACACTTTCCGAAATACCAAAAGGAAAAAAAAAAAATAATAGTTCCATAACCCCATAACCCAATAAGGAGTAAACTGGTTTTGAAGAAGGCTACAGGCACATATTAACTAATAATGAAAATAAAGAACCACATTAGGTATCATTTTTTCCTGGGTAGGCATGTCGAGGAAGGCAAGCAAAGAAAGAAAAAACTCGTGCCAAACCCTGGTATTACAATAGTGATGAAAATTGAGTTAGAGCATAATGGAAGGAAAAAACACTAAAGCGAGTTTTTCTACCAATTATAAAAATCCCAAACTTTTTTTGGAATCCATTTGAGATAAACCAACTTGTGAAGTGTCATGAGGGCTAAAGGAAAGCATGGAAAATCTTCCTACAACATGCAACTCTCTAGATGGCCAACTACAGAGAGCGAGTTACCTACCACATATGATTATAAAGGAGTTAAATTAATATATAAAAGGGAAACCAAGATAAAATAAAATGAAATGAAAGAAACTTGAGGCATAAATAAATGAAAACTTTGTAACCCATATAGTGAAATCGACATGGAAGCACCATTACCTGGTTTGTTTCTAATCCAATGTGGTGGAATTCTCGAACTGAGAATTTAAAGGTGTGGGGAAGAGCTTCCATACTTTTGTGTTCAGAGGAAAACTATTACACTCTCCACGTTGCCAAACAAACATAACAAGGAAACAATACAAAAGCTTTCAAGACATAAGGGTCATGAAACTAGTGTTTGGCTTAATACAAAACTTAGCCCTTAATTCTTATCAACACATATCTCTATGGTGACTATGGATCGGGTAAAAACACATGTGAACACCATGTGAAGAAGGGACAGTCTACCAATCCTCAATGAGCAAGTGGAAGTGTCCATATCTAGAAAGAACCCTAATTTATTGTTCATCTATGTTAATTTCGTTGTACATACAATTTAATTTTATATAACCACCTCCATTATGGATATGATAGAAAAGGCACCTCCATTGTCGATTTTATATAAACTCTAAGGCACCCGCTAAGGGATTAATGATAGCATGCCAAAGAATCACATAGGATAGTGAAAATTCATAATAAACAAGATATTTTGATAACATTAATTATTATACAAGTCGATGATCTATACACTGGAATATGCCAAGGTATAATATGTTAACAAATTTAAGTGTGAGTAGTTTGGTTCCATGATCATGGTGTTTACATATAGAAATACAAAATTTAAATTTAATTAGAAGCACATAACAAATTAAACTACAATATGGCATTGTGTGGATTTGGAAAATATTAGAAATGCCTTGAATTGTGTGGGAAATATCATTAGTAGTACCAAAAATAAATTGGTACATGACAATAAAAAAACCTTGGAAATTCATGTGAATGTATGGAAATATACAAAATGATTTTTCTAATAATTATGCCATGTACCTATGATAATTTCACTTAAACATTGTGTAAGATAAGGGTACCAAACACAAAGTCATGAACTAGCTTGGATGACCTCTGGATATAGGGATAAGCATAGTGTTGATCCCTTACTGAAATAAGATCTATGGGTGACCCTAATTCTGTGACACTAGCAATCGATCCCTTGTAGTTTTTAACCTGTACAAAAATTACCTACAAACAAATTCTTAAAAGCAGAAAATAAACAATGATGAGAATATAGAACAAATACAAGGAGATTTTTCCCTGGATCCCAAAACTGAGGCTACTAGACTGAATTTTCATTATATTCCTTTCAATGTTGCAACACATATATACACATGTCGAAGCATTCATGAACCCCAACCTACTAACTCTAGATTAGAACATAATCATAGTTCCCTTGATCAGATCTACAAGATACCAAGGGCAGAAAACCATCGTGCACAAAACCATGTGCAAAACCCATGCACAAAACCATAGGTAGGTCTTCCCAACTAATATAGGGTCCAAAAAAAAAACTCCTTGGGGTGCTTCCCTACAACCCCTACAAGGGGACTATAGTCCCCTACAAACTCCCAACAGGGTGGCCTATCACCCCCCGTGTGAACCCCCCCACTGCACTCGACATGACAAAAGGGGGGCTACCACCCCATTTCTAAACCCCCACTTAGCGTATGGGTCTAGTCATTGAAAAAATATAACACACACCCAACATTCTCCCACTTGTTTTTTTCTTTCCACACACGGGATCACAAGAGATCTTAGTCATTGGTCCAACATTGCAACGCCCATTTTTTCTCTACACCAAGAAAACTTCTCAGTGCTCACAAAATTCATCAATGCATCTGTAACATTCCTCAAAGTGTCCACCTTTACTAGCAACACCTTTTTGTCCTCAACCATATCCCTTACAAAGTGATATTGAACATCAATGTGCTTTGTCTTTGAATGATAAGTAGGGTTCTTTACAAGAAAATTACACTTTGGTTGTCACAATATATACTTATATTTCACTGTACTAACCCCATATTTGAAGACAATCTCTGCAACCAAACTGCTTCCTTTCTTTCATGAGCGACTGCCATGTATTCTCCCTCTGTAGTTGAAAGTCCCACTACAGATTGACATCTCTTACTCATCCAATTGACTAAACCTCCAAATAGGTTAAACACATACCCACTTGAATATCTTCTCTGATCTAGATCTCCAACCTAGTTTGCATCAACAAAGACATAGATGTACAAAACTCTGCCAATCCTAGTCTTCCTTGGTAGCACAAACCATCATCACTAGTTCCATGCAAATACTTGAAAACCCACTTCATTGTTGTCCAATGATCCTTCCCTACTTTTGACGTAAACCTGCTCTATACTCCCACTACATGTGTAATGTCTAGTCTAGTACAAACCACTTCATACATCAAGCTACCGACTACACTTGTGTATGGAACACAAGACATGTCCTCTTCCTCTTCATGTGTCTTGGGACACTGCTCAACAAATAACTTTACACCTACAAGAATATGAACATTCACCGTCTTACTATCATGTATCTTAAACCTCTACAGTATTGTCTCGACATACTTCCTTTGGTTTAACCAGGGCTTCCTCTTAGCCCGATATTGTTTAATTTCCATGCCCAAAATATAGCTTGGAGCACCAATATCCTTCATGTTGAATTTTGGAGATAACTGGGTCTTCAAATCTTGGATAATTTCTTTCATTTCCAATCAGAAAGATATCAACCACATACAAGACCAGGTAAATAACAAGGTCATCAATTAATTTTAAATACACATAGTGATCTGCATTGCTTCGGGTGAAGTCGAGTCCCTGTATAAATGTATTAAATTTTTGATACCACATCCTTGGTGGTTGTTTTAACTCATACAAAGAAATTTTAACCTTCATACCAGTTCTTTCTTTCCCTTCACCGCAAAGCCTTCAAGTTGCTTCATGTACATATCTTCTTCAAGAACCCCGTGAAAAAATATTGTCTTCATGTCCATCTGTTTCACCTCAAAATCAAAAGCAATAACAATAGATAAAAGTAATCTAATAGAATCTACCTTGGCAACAGTAGAAAAAATATCACCAAAATCAATTCCTAAAACCTGGGAATAACCTTTTTCTACCAACCAAGCTTTGTATTTATCCACCTTGCCTTATGCATTCATCTTCTTCTTAAACACCCATTTGCTTGCAATGGGTTTCTTCTAGCTGTAAGCTCCACCATATACCAAGCTTCATTTTTATCCAAAGATTTAATTTCATCAACCATGGCATCTTTCCATAGTTTTCCATTCTTTGAATCAAAAGTCTCCCTGACATTTTTGGGATCATCATCAATAATATATAAAGAAACATAAAACATATGGAATATACCTTTCTAGCTTCCTTCTTTCTCGAACTGATCTTCTCACAACTGGAGTTTGTGGTTGTTGATCTTCTGATTCCTCTTTTGTTGTAAAGTCTGATTCTTTATCCTTTAGCTCAAGCTCCACCTTCTCAGTTTCCTTTAGTAGTACTTCATGTTTAATAACATCTTTCATCTCTCTAAACACCACATCTCGGTTGTACACAATCTTCCTTATTTCTAGGTTCCAAAGCTTATAACCTTTTAAACCATTCTTATACCCAATTAAGATGCACCTTCTAAATTTACTATCCAACTTGATTATTTTCTCCTTTGGAACATGTACATATGCATCACATACAAATACCCTTAGATGTGAAAGAGAGGGTTTCTTACCAGGCCATACCTCATGTGGAATCTTATCCTCCAATGTTGATGAAGATGATCTATTAAGTAGGTAACATGTAGTCTCCACCACCTCTGCCCATATTTCTTGTCCTAACCTGACACCGCTAAGCATGATTCTTGCCTTTTCCATCAACGTCCTGTTCATTCTTTCTGCAACTCCATTTTGATGAGGTGTGTATGGAGTAGTATTCTGCCATTCTATACCACACTTCTTACAAAACTTTTCAAATTTATTCTTGTAGAACTTTCCACCATTATTTTTCCCCAACACCTTTATCATTTGTCTATCTGGTTTTCCACTAGAGCCTAAAATTCCTTAAACCTATCAAAGACTCTAGATTTCTTCCTAAGGAAATATGCCCATGTATTCCTTGAGAAGTCATCTATAAATGATACATAGTACATAGACTTACCTAGTGATGGAATTGACATAGGTCCAAACACATGATTATGCACAACCTCTAATATCACTTTCGCCCTCTTACACAATAGGGGAAACTCACCTGATTCTTCTTCGCATATACACAATGTTCAAGAAATCAAAATCTAGAGAGAAATTAGACATACCTTCCACCACACCAATACCATTAAGTATTCGAAGGCCCTTCTCTCTAGTATGTCCAAGCCTTTGATGCCATAGCATGGTATTTTCTCTCGAGACCACTAGATTTTCTTCTCCACTCTTAGTAACCATAGAACTATTACACCCATCAATAACAGTGCTACCTAGAAGTTTGTATAGAGTTCTAATCCGAACTCCCTGCATCAATACTAGTTCTTCTCAAACCATCCTCTAGGTATCTCTCTCGAACATTGTTTTTACACCTACATCATCCATCTTGCTTATAGAAAATAGATTTCTAGCCAATGCGGAATTATGCAGAACACTTGGAAGTGTTCTGATACTTCCACCTTGCAACTTTAGCTTGAATTTTCCACGTCCAACGATTGTAGCAATCCTATCATCCCCTAAGAATGTATCACCACCATGATATTTATCATACTCCCAGAACCACTCCCTATGGGGAGTGAAGTGAAAGGATGCACGCGAGTCAATCAACCATGCCTCATGATCTACATGTGCACTTGAACAAGAAGACATGTACACATCCCCACCCTCATCTGAGGTGTTTTTTACCTTTTTAGAAGGGGCATCATCAGTTCCCTTTCCTTTCTTAGGAGTTTTAGATCTACAACCCTTTTTGAAGTGCCCTTATTTTCTCTATTTCGAGCACACCTTTAGAAGTTTTCCTAGAGATTTAGATCTCCCACTCGAAGACTTATTTTTATTTCTGTTTTGAGATTGTCCTCATATAGACAAGGCATCTCCATTCTCGCTCTATATATTTTTTTGTCTCATTTACTCTAAAAGCAAGGATGAGACTATTTCATCAAAATTCAAGGTAGTTGTATTGCTACCTATTGCAACAACTAGACTAACCCACAAATCACGTAGAGAAAACAATAAACTGATGCACTTATATTGATCTAAAATTTTAATATCAACAAATAACAACTGACTTTTCACAATATTAAAGATGTTAAGATGCTCTATCACCAAGTCTCCATCCTTCATCATTAGGTTATACATCATTTTCCGCAGGAACAATTTGTTCACCAGAGACATAGATTGGTACAAGTCCCTAACGTATCCCACAAAGCCTTCATCATAGTTTCCCCTTATACATTCAACGATATTGAATCTGAGATACACAATCATATTGTGCTCTTTGCTTTCCGATCCAACATCCCCAAGTCTTCATCTGACATTTATGTTGGTTTATTACGAAGGTCTACTATGATCCATTGATCTTTATCCACCAACAAATCCTCCATCTTGAGTTTCCACAACTCAAAACACTCACCATCTTCTTTCACCGCAAGAATCGATCTCGCAGATCTCCCACTTAATAGGGTCTACTACATGCCCGAGAAAAACCCCTCAGCAGCAAAGGCGCCCCCTTGAAGCCAAAACATGGCTCGATACCAAATGTAGTTTCTAACCCGGTACAAAAATTACCTCCAAACGAATTCTTAAAAACAAAAAAAAACAATGATGAGAATATAGGACAAATACACATAGATTTCTCCCTAGATCCCAAAACTGGGACTAACAGATTAATTTTTCATTATATTTCTTTCATTTTTACAACACACATATATACATGACGAAGAATTCATAAACCTCAATCCATTAACCTTGGATTCGAACATAACCGTAGTTCTCTTGACTGGATTTACAAGATACCATGGGCAGAAACCCATCATGCCCAAAACCATGTACAAAACCCATGCACAAAACCATAGGTAAGTTCGCCCACCTAATATAGGGTGCAAAAAAGAAATTCCCAGGGTGTTGCTCCAGACCCCATGTAGGGGAGCTATAGCCCCCCTGCAAACCCCCCGACAAGAGGGGCTTCCGACCCGTGTGTGACCCCCCATTGTGTCCTAGGCAATGAAGGGGGGTTACCGCCCCCTCTCTAACCCCCCCCACTTCACATGTGAGTCTAGTCATTGAAAGAATATAACACACACTCAACATTCCCTATCACATATTAGGCATTGCGTGTGTTACTTTGCACACTGCATGAGGTGATTGTGATCATATGTTAGGCTTGTGATACAAGCATCACTATATAGAGGCATGATGGTGCAGTTCACACCTAATATAATAACTTTAGATTTATCAATCTTAGAACATGGTTGAGGATATTTACTTGTATGTTCTTCGACTTGATGGCCTCACTCTACGTAGTGGATATCACATAGCTCTTATCGTTCCATTATATATGTTGGCATGACTACGGATGTTTTTCACATGGTTCAATTGATTTTGGGATATGTATGATGGAAGAGAATTTTTTATCGATAGTGTTCGTCCCAAAGCTTTTGGTATATATTATATTCCTACGTTGATGCTTGATATATTCAACATTGTTATATCTTAATTTTTCTCATGTATAATGATATTATTTCATACATGGGTCATGAGCATAATGGTAATTGTTGTAATATGATAATAAATAGTAAAAATCTATGCTCTTGTCTTTTAATTGGCTATGCCATGGCGGATTCATAATTTTCATCCAGAGAAACGTGTTATCATTGGATCAAGGTTTATAAATGGTTGTTTGGGTCGCTATTCCATGCGAGTTTCTCTATCTATTTCCACGAACCCTCGCTCATTTTCATGTGTATTTGCCATATTCCTTCTGATAACTAACTTAACGTGTATAATGTAGTAAGATCCAAAATAAATAAATAACAAAAAAATTCCCTTGTTTGAAAAGTATTTAATAAAATCAAAAGATCCACAATATTGAAGTTGAAATCAATAATTTAAAAATATTTGTGATTCGTAACAATTTATGATAAATCAAAATTTCATTGGGAACTCAAAATGGAAAATAAAAATTAAAAGGACTAAAAAAAAGAAAATGAAAGTATGCAAAATGGGGTGCTAAGAAAAAGACACCCAAACAATGGTAACTCAATGTCGAGCACTCCTTTAGAGACACAAGTGGAGTAAAAATATAACATTTAGCTCTTGTGAATGATAATGGGAAGACCTTTAACAATTGATTAAATGAAATTTTCATAATACCACATTTACCACTTACCTACACATATCTTAGACTCACAGGGAATGTATGTGGTATGAGGAGTTTTCATATGTAATAGAACTCAATGATGTCCAAACCATGTTTAAACTTTAAAATCTATATCTTAGACTAATGCGGAATGTATATGTAATAGAATTAATGATGTCCAAACCAGGGTTAAACTTCAAATTCTATAGAAATTATATGTTCATTTATAATTTAAAGGGTATCATATTTGAGTGCGCAATTACACATATTTGGAGCCATGACTCATAAATTTAAGGGGGAGCACTTTCATGGGGTGTTGTAATCATGCCTATAGCGTTGTGATAAATGTAATGAGAATTGTGAAGGAACCATCCACATCATATTGATCAAGTTGTTCCGAATTTCTCTCATTTACTGTTAGCATGATTTGATTCGGACCTGTGATTGCGACACATGCACTTGAGCAACATGTCCCTATTTATTTCACTCACTTCACATATTTCGAAGAGATGTCTTCCTTTCTTGTCTGAAATCCACATGTCTGGAGTTCTCTCGAGAATGTTGAGCGCATATTTTTCACATATTCGTTGGTGGAATTCCTTGAGGAGGGTATTTGTCATGGTTAACCCAATCTATTTTACCATTTGAACAAGGAGTACCTTCTACAGCCATCTATTCTATCGACATTGTACATGCGGAAATAGTCCACCACAATAAAAGAAATAGTCCATCATAAAATATTAGTATTGAATTTTCCTACTTGAGGATACTAGTTAGTTGGAGGATATTAGTTTTTAGAGCATAGACCTAGAGTTATTTATCGATTTATTTCTATTTAATTGATGGAGTTATTGAAATAAGACTTTATAAATAGGAATATTCTTTGTATGTGACAGTTGTTGAAAACGTTAACAATATTTTGGAACTAAATTTATCTTACTCTGTCTTATAAACGTTTGGAGTAGACGCACAAATTTGCAAGATGTGTGTGCGAAATATGCCAGATGTGTATGAGAAATATGATTGATGCATATTTGTATCTTTTCGTTATAAGTTTGTATTTCCAATTTCAATATAGGAGTCATAGAGGTTGAGAAATTTGTAAGATGTGTGTGAAATATGAGAAATTTGTAAGATGTGTGTGAAATATGTTTGATGCATATTTGTATTCTTTCATTACAAGTTTGTATTTCTATCTCAATTTGGGAATTATAGAGGAGTCGAACTGCTATATTTCAAGAAGCATTTTAAGT
The DNA here is from genome assembly GCA_000404065.3 of Pinus taeda. Taxonomy (NCBI): domain Eukaryota; kingdom Viridiplantae; phylum Streptophyta; class Pinopsida; order Pinales; family Pinaceae; genus Pinus; species Pinus taeda. The sequence goes on along the minus strand of APFE031304253.1, from coordinate 133,323 downwards.
TATTTTACTATTTTATTTTTAAAGAAACAAAATACATATTTTAAATACTATTATTATCGAATGTAAAGTTATGATATTTAAATGAGTATACATATAGATTGATTTAGATGCATAATTCAGTATCAAGTGTCTCTTTGAAACATATTCTAAATATCACTATTACTGAATGCAAAGTGATGATGTTTCAATGAATATGCATATAGATCGATTTGGATATATAACTCACTATCATGTGCATCTCTAAAGCATACCCTAAACATCACTATCCCTAAATGTAAAGTCATAATGTTTAAATATGTATACATATAAGTCGATTTGGATGTATAACTCAATATCAAGTGTCTCCTTTCAATTTTTCATAACTAGTTTTTCATATAAAAGGTTACCTTAAGCTAATACCAAATCATACAATAGCTTATTATTAATATGAATGAGAATTGTCACAAAGTATTATTATCAGTTAGGAATAACTAAGTAAAATGAAACATGATATGAATAGTTTCAAATCATTATTATTATTTAGACTCAATTGAGTAAAATAAATATGATATGTTAATTATCTTTCATGGATTTTGTAAGAATATAACTCATAAACCATTACAATTAAAGTAATAGAATAGATAAAAATATCAAAGGCAGTTCTTCAATGTTTAGGAAAACATTATCACTAGTTTATAGATGATTGCAAGTAGTAAGGATAATAAACAGGGGCAATATGATACTTGATTTTCATATTTTTAGCTATTTATATATAGATGCAAATTTTTCCCATGAGCATTATGAATTTATATGCAATTTTAAATTTGGAATTAAATGACGATGAATTCATGACTAGATTGATTACTTACGTTTGTCTTGGTATAATAGTTTTGAATAATACATTAAAGGATTTCGATAACATCCATATGTTTTTATGTAAATTTATGTAAGTACATTAAAGATCAACTTGATAACCACATTCCATATTTTTAAATACATAATGAAAATCTATTAGTGTTAAAAACATGGTGTGGAAGAATTATTATTTTCTTTACAAGTGTATAGTCATTATTATTATGTCAAGTTTTATAATTTTATAATTAATATTTTTATTGCACAAATAAAAAATATAAATCTTAATCAAAAATTAAAAAAATAAAACAATTTATTATTAGAATAATACATAATCTATCAATAATAATAAGAACTAGATATGATTTTATAATACATTAATCCTACATTATTTAAAATTATTAAATATCATTAATGTAATGAATGGATAAAACTATTACAATAAATTGCTTAGTTAAATGACTCAAAATAGACTCAAAAATAATATTGAATTTGAAAATGAAAAAAAAAAATATTTAAAGTTATAATCATTACAATATCTAAATATTGTTTATTTAAATATATAATATTATTAATTATAGTTAAAATTTAATGTATTAAAAAAAAAATCTAATACCTATGAAAAGTATTATAAAATATCATTAAAAATAAGAAAAAGAATGAAATTAAAAACCAATAATTTTAATACTGAAAGACCATGTTATATTTTTATAAAAACAAAATTTTAAAAGTTACAGAGGAGATGACACAGGTTTAAGATAGTTCACAATTTCTTGTGTTCGATTAAAGAACATTATAACAAAATGTAATAAAAAATTACGTAAGCGAAAGTTAAATATACATGCTGGTTATGAAAAAATGCATAAGTGGTGAAGATAAATAATGCATAGTTACTTGGGAAAAAAACTATGCATAGTTCTAAAGACCAAGTTAGCTCACATATATTTCTAGTTTCTTAGATATATTTAAATAATATTTAGAAATGTATAGCCATAGTGTTACATAATTGTAAAGAAATTCATAATGAAATTAAATGATAATTTACTAGCGAAATAGATATATTTAAAAATAAATTTGATAATTCAATGAAAATGGTTTAATAATGAAAGGATGTATGCTTTCATAGTGAATTATGAATAATAATGATGATTTCTAACCCCTTGTGGCAGGTATTTAGGGTCATTGGTTGTTCACTGGCTCTTTGTATGTTTCCATCTATCTTTAGGGCTGAGTGATCTTTTGACACTAAAGGAATGGCTTTGGCAATGTTTGCTTCTTCTCCTAGCACAATTCCCTTGAATGGAGGGAAGGTACTGTTGGTTTCTAGCTTGCTTCCATCACAAGTTGTCCAAGAATGTTTCTCTGTGGATGATGATTTTGCATCTACCATTTGTACTTATGTTTGGTCTCCTAATTTCCGCTAGGTATAAAAGAAGATCCATGAGTTGGTGTTGTCCATAAAATATTTCCATTGTAGGGAAAACGTATTTTTCTCTTGAGCATTTGTACAAAGACCAAATTCTTGGGCCTCAGGGTGAGTATACAAATCCCAATTTAGCATATTTTTCATCTATTTGGCATGAATTCTATTCTTTGGGCATCCATCCATAAGAGAGAAAAATTCATACATGTCTAGTTTCGATGGCTTTTTGCAGTTTGAAGGAACAAAGTTTTGGAATCTTGACGAAGGAATTATATTGTCAAGTTGTTCAATATATACTAAACCATATCACTGAGTTCTAGGAGGATGCATCTTACTAAACATATCAGTAAGATGTGGATATTCATTTTCAAGAGATGGTAACTCATGTATCATCATGAATGTATCATGAGGAAATGGTATATCTACACATTTAGGATTTGGGCAGGAATTTGCAAAAGTGGTACGAAGAGCTTCAATAGTACTAGGATTATGGTTTTAATGCATTACTAGATCAGCAATGGACTATAGATGGATTAGTGATTTGCAAGCTGGACAGTTGACTTCTAAACATGGAAACTGTAATATTTGGGAAAGCTCAAATAAATCAACATGCAAACAATTTACAAATAGTGTGGATTATTTACAGATGACATTGGATGATTAACATGGTATTTTGAAGTTGTACAAGCTTCTTGAATTCTTCTTCTACCAATAGTAGACATTCTAGGAAAAGATAGAGTAGCAGTGGAGGGTCCTTCCTTGATATTAGTCGTCATGATGTTCTGAATCTTCTGAGATTGTGGTAGGTCAACTACCTAATTTTATGGAAAACTCAAATCCTCCCATTTGATAGTCTCATGCTCAATTTTCTGGTTATGAGCATCGATTATAACAAGGGTGCTTGAATTAGATTCTTGGTTGGGTGTATGGAGGATGGAAAGATAGAGAGTATTTTTATGTCTAAAACATCCTCTGGTATGTACTGCAATATTTGTTCTCTTTCTTTTCATGTCAAACCCACTGGTTTTGATTTGTAATTGTAGGATGTCTTTGATATGTTCATCAAAGACATATATTGAAAATTTAGGATGGCATTCAAACTAGATTGGCCCATTCGAAAGGGTAGAAACAATTCCTCCAATTAGGGAGTCTATATATTTGTTATGAGTTAAATCCCTAATTGTTGCTAAGACATAAGTATTCAATCCTCTATGAGTCAAGGAATTGATTCCTACCCTTATACAACCAAAATGTAAATATGTAGTACCATGTCTCCAAGCTTCTTCTTGTAGTTTCTTTGGATTTAAAAGAGAGATAGTCTGGATAGATTCAACATTCTCGTGTATTTGGATAAAAGATTCTTTAACAGTGACTTGTGTGATAGCCCTTAAATGAAAGACAAATAAGTCAGAATATACTTTTGATGGACTTATTGAAGGTAAAGCCCAATGGGCTGAAGGCTGACTTTCTACTATCTCTAGGTCTACAAAGTTTACTTCTGATGACAATGTAGAGTGAAGTAAATTTGCCATATCAAATTTATTATCTTTTTTTTCTTCTTGAAGTTCTCATAAAGAAACATATCTTTTTCTAGGTTCGATTTTTAGAGAGATTTAAAGAAAAATACTTGTATGAACCAGACGTTATTGGTTCTGATACCAAAAGGACCCTCCACTGCTACTCTATCATTTCCTAGAATGTCTACTATTAATATGTACTCCAAAGGATACCTGGCACTTCGCAGACTCTGTCTTTGAACTTTCAGAAACAAAACAGACTCAAACTTAATGAGTTCAGCCACTTTAGGTTCTTACTAGGGTTGTTAGGAACTGATACGCAGGCTTTTCAAACTTGACTCTAAAATAGACTTTCTTTGTGCTGCAAGCAGACCAAGCACATACATATGCAGATGTAGAGCAGGAAGCCTATCTCATACTCAAGACCCAAAAAACTCTAACTCTCAGACTCTCCACTCTGAATGCCCAAATGAGCCATACTTCTCTCTTTTTATAGGACGAGAAGGGGACAAACACTAAATAATCATACATACATACATTTTTGTACAAAGATTATGAGATGTCGATCAAATCACACAAGAAGTCGGAGAAGTGCTCCGAGTCTCGGAAAGTGGTGTATACTAAAAGTAAAATCTTTTACACAGTGGAGATTCTATAGAGAATCCCACGAAAAACTATCACTATCAAATTCAAGTGACAGGAAAACAATTATACATTGTGGAGACTTTTGTCTGGGAGCCCACAGAAACCCTTTATTATGTTCCTAATAGACCTGTATTAGGAAATATCCCACTTGCATGACAATAGATACCAATGGTATCCCAAGCTTTAGCATATACTCTTCTCACAATCATAGGTTTAGCAAGAATGATTTGGTGTTTTATCTTTGTGAGGACAAGCCATTGATTATGCCCTTTCATGAAGCAATCAAGTGTATGATCCTCATAAAAGTTTTTCATATTTGCTATGGTTTTTCATGGTTGATGAAAACAGTCCATACTCCTTATAATTCTGAAAATCCACCTTAAAATACTTAGGATCCATGGAGGTTTCATTGACTCTTAACCAACCCCACCAATTTTTCAACCAATCCAATTTCATTAAGAGCTCGACAATGAAAATTGGACGAAATTTTAATAAAGTATAATGACTTTCTGATCGTTCGTCTCTGCATAGAAGATCCCACCAAATATTTTTATAGCTATTGAAATCATAAATTGTATCAGGAAAAACCAGACTAGGATCTTTCTGAGGCCACATAAGTGTGCAGGGTGTTTTGGATATCTATTTCTATTGATCGCATAATATTATGGAATATTTTAGTTCGGTTACTCCCTTCATTCCATATTACACTGATACCTTGAAAACTTTCACTGAGTGCTTCCTCTGCCAGATGTGAAGCCATTACTTACCTCTGGTAAACCATATCATGTATCCATTTGCTTGATTTAGGATACACTCTCCTCTTTGGTACAAGATGTTGTAAGTCCATGTGTGGTTGTAGATTTGCATCTAGGACTTTTGTATTTGTTAGTTGCCATGAAGGTTTCCATTTTTCAACATAAACTGGCCAAAGAGTGTCTTCTGGAATATTTCTCAATTATTCTTGTTGATTGTTAGGATTCCACTCAGTGACAATTACCATTAGGATGTCTTCTTTCCTCAGATATTCTCTACTGAGGAAGTTTGGCAGACAATTTTTTATTCCTTTGATGTGTTCTACATCAAAATAAAAATTTACAAATAATGCTTGCCATCTAGAAAACGTGGACTCGCTATATTTTTTAATTTCTTTTGTCATAACTTTTTTGAGTGCAGAGTCATCAATTCTGAGTAAAAATTTCTTGTGTACAAGGTGGAGATCGAACTTGTCAATACAGTTCCATGCTGCTTTTACTTCTTTTTCAATTGTTGAATAATTTTGTTTGACCGAATTCCATGTTCCTTAGGTAAAATGTATAACTTTTTTTCTTATCCATCTTTTATTTGTTTTAAAACTACTCCCCATCCAATATTACTGACATCACTTTCTACAATTTTGGAAAGATTTTCATCTGCAACATAGAGAATGGGTAAGGCTTTTACCTTGGATTTTATTTTTCTTACTGCAGCAGTATGTTCTTCAGTCCATGGTACTGGTTCTTTTTTCAACCTCTCATTCAGTAGGATTCGGTCTGAAGAACACCCTTTATAGAAATTACTGACATGCTTTAGGCATCCTAAGAACCTCTGCAATTGTGTCTTATCTTTAATTTTGTCAGGAAATTTGTCAGCGAAATCTAAGGCCTTTTTCTGGAGTGTGATTTTCCCATCTTCAATATTATGGCCAAGGAATTTTATGGTTGTTTTGAACAGCTCCATTTTCCTCTTGCTTAGTACAATTATTCTTCACTACCTGGGAAAATTTTTGGACATGTTTAAAATGTTCTTATATAGATTTTGAAAAAATGAGCACATCATCTATATACACAATAAGACAATCAAAATATGGCTTAAAAATCTGATCCATTATCTTCTTGAATTTTGATGGTGCATGCTTTAAACCAAAAGACATGACATTCCATTCATAGTGTCCAGCAGGAATACTAAAATCACTTTTGAACCTATCTTCTTCTTGTATGGCAACTTTCCAAAACCCAGATTTCATGTCAAACTTGTAGAATATTTTTCCACCCGCTATCCTGCTTATCAAACTGATTTTGTGGGGTATTGAATAAGTGTCATCGACTAGGATAATATTCAGAGGTTTGTAATTTGTAACTAATCTGAGGACCCCTCTAATCTATTATGAGTGTTTGTTGACATAAAATCCATAGCAGTTCCAGTGACTGCTATATTCTCTGGTTAACCGTCTTTTTAAGAGATCTACAATCTCCTTTTGACACAATACTTGATATTTCCCATTCATAGGAATTGATCAACCTTTGTAGGGCTTTCCTCCATAGTGTTCTTTCAAAGGAAATTTGACTGTGTGTGGCTTCCTGTGCCAGAAAGCATTTGGATTTTCTCAACAACATTCTCTTTCAAGATATTCTTTTATATTTGAAATCTTGTGTTTATGTTTGAGGGATTGGAATTGTTCTTTTATCCTTAAGGAATTTTTCAAATATTTCATTTCTTCTATATTTTGTGTTGTTAGACTTACTTCTTGCATGGTTTGGACCATTCTAGAGATCTTGTGCATTGAGACAAATGACAGAGTAATAGTCTACAAAAATTCTTTATGGTTGGGGACAGATATGAAATAACCAACCTTTCCATCTGGTAATCTGGCTGATCCATGTGGCTCAATGGAAGCTAGGAAAACATTTCCTAGGATACAATCTATGGGAATATTTCTGACTGCAAATTTTACATTCATGCAATAATTTGAGAAACAAATTGTCGCTTTAGGAACTTCATATTTGAATTCTTTTATTTCTACTCCAGTAACTTGACTATGTGTAGTTGTCCAAAATTTTGCAGAGATCAGTCTTTTATTCAAAACATTGATATTTGCACCTGAGTCTATTAATATTTTCAGTGTGAAGATTTCCCCTTGGATATCTATTTTTAACAACACATGATCTTGTTGATACTATATGGTCATTATTTTCATATTCCCAAATCCCAAATTTTCCTGTTCTTTTTGTTCATAAATATCTACATTGGGATTTATTAGATGGTTTCCATGCTCCATTTATTTTTCTTTTTCCATTTTTTAAATTCTTGTTCTGAGTTCAACAATTTTTTTCTTCAGATGATGAATTTCATGGTTGACTTCCCCTAGGGTCAAGGATATGGTCTTTTTATGTTGGTTTCTTTGAAAATACTTTGTATGCTTTTCATAAGAGGCATCCACAAACAAAGCTTTAGAGATGGTACCTTTTAAAAAACTACTAGTGCCTCTGTGCATGGTTTGTAGGAATGTCTCTAGGATGTTTTCTTTTAGTTCTCCTTCTGCAAGAATTTTGATGCTTGATAGTACTTTAGATTCATCATCATCTATGGTATGTGCCATACACACATTTTCTTTCAATTTTATTTTTCATCTTGTTCCTCTCAATCAAAATCTAATTCAGTTTCAGGGAGGCTGGAATGAAATTCGTTAGTATTTATGCAATCACATTGTTGTATATGCATGTTTATATGTAAATCAATGTAGTCTCAGTTTGAATTGCTAGACTGAGTTGTTTCTGGTGAACTGCAAAAATATTACTTCATCAAATGCACTTCCTCTTTGAATTGAACTAGTGGTCTTCTTATTTGTCTCAGAGTTCTTCTAAGGAATTGTTCTTGTGACTTTCTGCCTCTGTTTGTTGTGGATTCTTTTCCCTTAGGACACATATTTGTTGTATGTCTGATTTATCCACATAGCCAACAAGTGATCATTTGTTGCCTCTGCTATTTGAGGTGAATATCCTTTGGTGCAAAATAGTTTGTATTGGGCATGGTCTTGTAATACCCTTTTCTGAGATGTTTTCTTGTTTTCTCAGGATGCTACCAGTCGGCTATTCTTTTCTTTTCTTCAAATTTTTTCTAATCTTTATTTTTTGAACAATAGGTCCATACTTGCTGCAAATAGACTTACTGTTAGGTAGTCTAGATAATTTTTGTCGAGACTTATTTACCATCATGCTAGTATATAATCCTACCAATGATTTTTTGATGTTACAATATATTTCTCCCCATGTATATGTCTTAAAAGATGTTTGGAAAACTTCCCGCCTTTGGATATATTCTACAAATTTTGATGGAAGTGCTTCTAAGTAGACTTGTTTCCATAAGGTGTTTTGGTTGTCTTTAACCTCATAAATTATTTGGGTCCAATCCATGTGAAATTCTTCATATTGTGACATTTTTCTACATTTTAGATTCATTAGAATCATTTCATGTTTATTTTCAATTTCAACAGTTGCTCCAGACCAGGGTTCAAGGATGAATGAGGTTAGAGGTCCTATCATTTTATTTTGGGGATTACCATCTTCCTTATGGAATATATTTCCTTCTTCATATTTGACTACTTCTTCTTCCATTTTATCGATTAGAGCATGAGAAGACTCCACTTCCGACCATATCTGTCAGGTCCCTGTGAAACATTGTATGAGGGTTTTACATGATTGAACTTCAGACATTTCCCTCATACACATCAGTTTATATTCAGTATACATCTGGTCAATCATTTACCTGATTTGACCAACACTGAGTCCATCTATATTCCATTCTTTATAGGAGCCAGAATGAAAAGTATGTGTCTCAGGGAGTTTTCCTTTTCCAGTGAGATTAGGAGTTGGATATCTGGTGTATTGGATAGACAGTGGTTCATATATGGGGAAAAGGTGGTGACTTGAGGAGTTAGGTTTTTCTTCTTTGGATATGTCTTCTAGGAATGGAGAAATAGAGTTTTTAGGAGACTCAGCTTGTTCTTCAAGAGTTTCATTGGGGAAGAGAAGAGGGAATTTCTGTATAGATTTCTTTGCATTCTGGATGGGTGAATGATGGTTGAACAACATGGAAGTGGGGACATTTTTGTCTTTGGGAACTATAGTGAGTTTGTCAAAATGCTCATAAAGTTCTTCTATGAGACCTTGATTAGATTTCAGTCCTAAATCAATTCTTTTATCCCTTTCTTTTATCTGTGTTGAAGATTCTTTGACAAACCCTTTCAAAGCTAAAACTGAAAAATTCATATCATTCAAATTGTTATTTACACTATTGACAACAACTTGTATAGTATTAAAGCAATCCTTTTGCTCAGTGGTTTTAGCCATATTCATTTCAAGTCCTTTAATTGTAGATTTGCATGGGGCTAAATTGGACGACAAACCATCTGGTTGTAGATTTAATTAGTCGACACATTCCGAATCACATTGAAATAATGCCTATTACTAGTGAACTTTGGTTATCATATGATGTATTAAGTTGATCTTGCAGAAATATGGATTGTCATCATTGTTGAGCTGAAGACTCATTCTACAGTCTAGTATGAGGGAGATTTGTAAGTATGTTCATGTTCAACTTGGAGTTTACAAGTGTCATTTCTAAAATAAAATAAAACAAGTATAGATCCATATTAACCAAGGATCTAGCAAGAGTCGAGAGGGATAAAATATTTCGAGGTGAAATTTTTTTTTGGACTAGAGAGATTATTATACCTTTAATTAAGGAAACAAAACACGTATACTAATTTTTTTTTTTTATCATATTTAACTTGACAAACAGAGTGAGATTATTATACTTTTAATTAAAGAAACCCAACACATATACTAATTTTTGGTTTTTATGATATATGACATGAAATATTTTATTTATGGCTGAAAGTGAGTGAAATATATGTATTTGGTTTTTTTAATTAAAATTACTATAGTACATATATAATCTCACTCTCGCTGGTAAAAATATTTCACTCACTCTTAACCATAAATAAAATATAAAATATTTCATGTAGGTTACAAAAAATAAAAATTAATATAGGTGTTTGGTTTTCTTAATTAAACGTATAATAATATCACTCTCACTGTAAAATTTTCTAGTGTAAAAGGAGTTTTCACCTTAAAAGATTTGATCCCTCTCGGCTCTTGCTATATCTGTGGTTAAGATAGATCTATATTGGTTGGTAGCGTTTCCTTGCTCATTCTAACGAAGGTGGTGCAACAATTAGACGTCAATCTTGCCAACCTTACTTATTTCACCCACACCTTGCCAAGGGAGACATTCGAGACATTCAATAAGGAGAATGTTGAATTTTGTGATGCAATCACAAGGGAATCACGCCTCTTGTGATTCTTTTATCATCACGCATTGTCTTGAGATAACTTCTGAGCCTGTAATGGTTCTAATAGAAATGTAAAGTTGTTACAATAGTCGGCCTCCGTATCAACCACACCAAGCCTCCTCTACTTCTTGGCTAGTTTTGACACCTTCGTTGGCCCCCAGTTTCACTATTTTGCTACATCCCTTTGAGCGACTCATATTCTTTATCATAATTTGGAAACATTTTTCATCATGGACCCTATAAAGGTATGGCCAAATTTCAGCTTCCAGTCTCAGTATTCAGCAAGATTCATGGTATCGGGTTTGAGATTAAGTAGTTTTGAATGGACTCGTAGTCTAATGGTAGTTAAATTGGCCTTAGTCTTCAGTCATTCCTCATACTACAAGGCTAGCCACTCCAACACTTTGGTCATTTACATCATTTCTCATATTGTAAGGCTATCCACTCCAACTCTTTCAAAAACTCGTTGGATATGAGAATCAGTTTCTAGAGTATGATTTCCATTTCTTAGAAGCCACTGTGGATTACAATTCATGAACATCCACATGAGGCCAAGGTGGTGTCCAATCTCATAAGTTGGCATCTAACATCCCGCTCCCAACTCGTGTCGGTCAATAGTTACAGTGATGGTCAACATCTAAGGGAGTAAGGGCTTTTAGTGCCTCGTAGTGGTTCAACGACTCTAGTTCAATGGTGGTTCAATTCACGACATCACCAAGCATAGTGCATTGATCACATCCTCGAATGGTTGGTGACACACGACCTCTTCATCAATCACGTTGCATGCCAACACACTAAGCAACTCCATGCGGGTGCAACATTAATTCACTATTAATCCTAGTTCATTTTGTAGTTTTCAATAATGTCCTTGCTTAATTATGGACATTACCTTCCATTTTTTTTTTGTACAACTAGCTCTGATATACAAGGCCAACCTTTTTGTCATAATTGGCACACCAACTAGGACACTAAACACTTTTTTGTGTTGATGAATATGCTTGTAAAGAATAACATATATAATGTGAAGCATATAAACTTGTGTTACTGGCTCGGTTTCCCATTTGGGTTGTCCAAAACACATAGATATCTTTAATGTATCATTTTGCATCAGTAATATAAAACTGAACATTTTAAAAAAGATGATAATAATCATTTTAAAAATATATATAAATTTAATTTACTTTTATCTATATAATGTCAACTTTAAATTGAATTTTTCTCCATTTAATTATTTTTTATAATATCTTAAATCCTTATTTTCTATAAATATTAATATATAATTTTTTACTAAAATTTAAAAAATAAAAATATTTATAAACTATGGTGTAAAAATTAAATGGTAAAAAAATGCATTATGCTTTACAATAAATCAGACAACAGCACTAAATCTTGCATCACCATAATCACCCTTCAACATTTATATATACGCCAGCATCCATATATCTATCATAATATACTTCACAATCCTAATTTAAAATTTAAACGCAAAACAATTAAATTTCAATACAAAACCTACGATATATTTATATTACAACTCTCAACTAACATACTCTTTATCCCAAAAAAAATGCCTTGAAATCATGAATATTCAAGTAACTATCTTAAATCATGAGACCCAATGATTATTAAAAATATGTTGATTTATATTTCAACAGCACATTTTTTTGCTTATGAGGTTTAGAGAGTGAGGGTTAGGCTTTTACATATTAGTAGAATTTTCGTTCTTGCTACTTCATAAATTTTGAATATATTTGACTTATGTGTTATTAGATATATTCTTAATATTTTTTTTATTTTTTTTGTCTGAAGATAACAAAACTTATCAAATTCAGGGATCAAACCAACAGCAAGAATAGCCATCTCTAACTGCTATCCGCGAATGTCAGTTTAAATATTCTTAATATTATAATTATAATCATCAATTTAATATTTACACTCACCCAAATTACTAATTCACATATATATATATATATATATAATCGAAAGATAGTTTCAGTTTTAGAAAGCATACCCCTTATAATTAGGATCCTTGATAAACCGATGTCAGTTTACAAAACTATTGTATACCAATAATGTACCAGCATAACCGTCCAATCAACAAGCCATTATAACTGGACATTTCCACAATGTCATTGCAATCAGCTTAATAAATAAATTTTAATCATTATTTTATACCTAGACATTTCCCCGACGTCATTAGAATTAGCTTAATAAATAATTTTAGTTATGATTTCATAGATTTTACTTGGTAAAAGTTAAATTTAGGTCAAATGCCCATATCCACATATGTGACTATTTTGCGAGTTTATGGTTATGATTTGGGGTTACCAATAATGTGCCCGCATGACCATGAAGTGAACCGGCCATTATACTTAGACATTTCCATGATGTAATTACGTTTAGCTTGATACATAAAATTTTGGTCATTGCTCCATAAAGTTTATGCGCTAAAACTTAAATTTAACTCAAATGTCCATATCCATATATGTGACTATTCTCCCAGTTTATGGTTAGGTTTGGGATAGATTTAGATTCAGGAATTTATCAAAATGGTTTCTTTTACTTTAAAAAGTTTGGATTGGGAATATGCGAAGTAAGTTAATATGAAATTTATAATTTGTTTTTCTTAAATTTGGTAGGATTACATCTTCATGATGTTTAATTTCTTACTTAGATTCGGGATAGAAAAAGATTTGAGCCCAATGTATAACAACACAAGTGGAGTAACAACATCAGTAGAGTAACAACCCCAGTGGAGTAACACTAGTGAAGTATCAACATTGGTGAATTAACAACACCAGTGAAGCATCAACACCAATGAAGTAACACCACAATAATAATTTTTGATATTAGATATGAGGAAACCATATACTAATAAGAATGGGGAACAAATGGATAGATGTGGAGAAACATCATGAAACTTAAGAGCTTCCTTCTTTTATTTTGAGAAAAAAAATCTTTACTTTGAAGTAAACAATCCCTGAAACATAAGAACATAAGAGAAATCATAAAATACGAACAAAACAAAATTTATTTGTTACCCGCGGGAGAGTAGTGGTCTGACCAGTGGTGTGTTAATCATAAATATTCTGTTTTTCATCCGATTTGAATGATTCCTAAACCAAATTAAAGCTAATTCAAATATATGTGACCAATAGAAACATGTTTTAAAAATTCCATGATATGATATGCCAAATATACTTAGAACAACTTGCATAACAAATCCATTTTCAATTTCCCAACTTAGACCAACAATTGATATTTTAAGCATAAATTTTTCATTTGATGTTAGGTTGAACTGATTCAAATTGGATATTAAAGTAGATTCATGTAAATATATCCAATATAAACAGTTTTTGGAGAGATGAAGAATCGATGTGTCAAATGTGCTAAGGTATGGACAGAAAAATAGAGTTTTAAGGGTGGTTATTTACAATAGACAAACAATATTTTTGTCATAACTTTCTCATATCATATCAAAATCGAGTGACTAAAATTGTGTGGTAAACTAGATTTATAGGGTAATATACTGTAGAAACATGTTTCCAAAATCTAGTCATTTAGGCCTCCAAAAACCAACTGTCTCAACTTTGTTCCTGAGCTGCCTACTAGACATCCTGTCAGTGTTTTGGTCATAAAATTTTCATTTCAAATACAATTTGAGTGATTCAAATTGGATTATAAATTAGTAAAAAATGTATACTTATGATAGAAACAAGTTTTGAAAATATGCCATTTGGTCCCTCAAAACATGACTGTCCCGAATGTGTGTTTAGTGATTTCATCATGCCCACAGGCCATAAGATATGATAAACAAGTAAAAACAAATTTCAAAATGATGATGAGCATTTGTAGAAATATGATTTTAAATATAATGTGTCTACATACACAAATAAATTTAAATATCTACCACTGATATCGATTTATTCAACATATTGCAACAAACACAACTCTTTTTACATATAAAGTAATTTACTTATTTATGTACATATTTATTCTATTTTCTACGCTAACCTATTCTATTGTGAAAAATAAAATATCCTTATGTATAAGAGTACTTCCAATGGAATCATTTTTGAAATAAGGCCTCAAGTGTGTATATACCCGAATTTGAGAAAGGCATGTCAATAAATACTAGGGTCTAAGAGACCAAATTCCCCATTAAGGATGGTTCCAAGAATTGTTGAAGTAGGAAGTGATTTTGCAAGAAAACGATAGAGTGAAACCAATATTCAATATATTCTTGATTTCCCATAGTTTTCATATTGTGAAGTTCTTCCACCGGGTTCCAGATTTTGTTGATGCTTTCTTCCGTGATGTTATCCTATGAGTTTTGGGGGTCTTCCTTTGCCCCTTTTGTTTGTTTTTCTATTCATACAATCTAGAGCACATAATTATTCAAATGAATCGAAAGCTCACGACATGGAATTGGATGAAAACTTCCATTCCCAAGACGAGAGAGTGGTCCCTAAAATCAAGGAAACAAAAGTAGAGAAACAAACTGACCATATAATTTAATCTCAGGACCTAAAGCATGGTAAAAAATTCCCCTCTCACAATGGGAGAGCAGTTCCTATATTCAATAAAAAAGGAAATAAATTAAAACAACCAAAGAAATTTAACGCTTAGGACCTCGAATAGGGTGAAAACTTCCCTTCCCAAGATGAGAGAGTGGTTCCTGTGAACAATAAAAAAGGAAGTAAATCCAAAACAACAAAAGGAAATCAAAATAAATCTAATGCTCAGGACTTGGAACAGGGTGAAAACTTCCCTTCCGAGGATGCGAAAGTGGTCTTATGGTCAATACTGGTCGTACTTTCACGCTTTTCATAGCCTCCTTGGCAACGACACTAAAATGTTGGTGTTTAGATATGAATTATAGAATTCACCCTTCCCCATATTAACTGCCAATCTGGGGCTTGTCTTATTATTTCAAGGCTACCATGAAAAGTTTATGGAGGCCCAGTTTCCCTACCCAGCATTGTTCATTCAATCAATAATATAACAATGTGTAATAAGCTATTACAGTAATAGTAATTAGAGTAACTCTTCAATCAATTCAATATCTTAAATTGCTAACATAAATTATCAACCAGGGTTAGTAAATTAATGAAGTGTGGTGCACAGTATGTGCTTAGTTAACCTTGTTTCTTACTTCATTAAGTATGTTTTTGTATTGTTTTGAGGGTTTTGTCTTTTATGCCTAATGATTTTAATGGATGTTAAGTGTCAATAATAAACTAAGTCCAATGGATATTTAATATAAAAAACTAATTTCTAAGAAGGAAAAAAAGGAAATGTACTTCAATTAACTTAATTTTCATAAAATCAAATAAAAAAATTGAATGGTTAGTCTAATCTAGACCGACATTGTGTTGATGAAAAGCAGAGCATTATTCTAGATACAATTGTATTCATTGATAAGATGAAAATGAAATCACTTCCTATCCCATCCTTGAAAAGTCTTGATCAAAAATAAAACTAATCATATTATATGAAATGAAAGAAAGCAATATAAAAAGAACTATGATGTACTGCATGTTCAAATACTATTGTGAACATTCAATAAAGGAAGATGTCAAAATCATCTCCTTGAAATGACTTAAGAAATTTAGTATACATTAGATGTAATATATGAAAGCATCATAAAAGCATGGAAATGAAAACTTGCAGCTATTATGTGATTTAATGCCTCTTAGGCAACTCAAATTGGAGGAACTACCTTCTTGGACTTGCTGATCATGAGATTACATAATAGAGGAAAGCTTAATCTAGAAAGCATGATGAAAAAAGCATAAGGAAATAAACTAAATCACTGTTTATTTAATGCCTCAAGCAACCAATATTGGAAAATAGTTGAATGCTACCTTCTTAAGAAGCTCTTTGGAAAACATAGGGTTAAACAGTAAATGTAAAGTTGAATTTGAGAATGCATTGTAAAGACATGAGAAATAAAACTAAGTCATTGTATGCTTTAATGGTTCAATCAATCCAATTTTAGAAAATATATAAAACACTACTTTCTTGAGATGCTCTTAAGAAACATAAAATTACAGAGTGAGGTAAATTTACATTTGAAAAATAAAATAACATTTGCAATGGAAAACTCAATTATTTGCATGAATCAAAGTAAAACAAACCAACTAATCTTACAAATTTACAAAGGGATGCACATGGTTGACGGGGGCCCTTCCATTGTCCATTCCAACTCGCATAACTCACATTCTAAAATTCAATAATAGAAAAGAACCTTCTTTATTGATAAACTCACAACTTTATACAATGGAAATCTACACTCCTAATCTCATTACATCAATAGTTTTTCACTTTACATCCCATTCCATCTCAAGCTTTGTTATAAAACATTCTATAATTCTCTCTTCTTTTCCTTCTTTTACCTCCTTGATAGGAGAAAACTTTCCCCACTTATACAAAAAGATGGAAAACTATTTCATTAATGAGAGTCCATGAATCTCTCCCTATATCTCTAGAGCTACAATAAAAATAGGAAATAATAAGAAACATGTTTTTTAAGAGTTTCAATACAAATAGGAAATGAGACATATCCTTATGATCCTATGATTTTCTCCACTCAAATTCGAATTTCATTTTGGGAGGCTACATAAACGTCTTTTAGAAGCTTCCTTTTGACCTACACATGTCAACAACCTCATCCCTCATGTTAGGTATAAGCATAGGCACATTATTTTCTAATTTTTAACTATAAATTCATTTAAAAATACTAAGAATTAATAAAGTTTGGAAAAACATAAATGTGACCCAATAATGATAATAGTAAGGTAAGTGTATTGAAATGTAGGTAAAGTGATAATATGGAAATATAAGTGAAAATGTAATGGTAGTGAATGACAATTTCAAGGCCCAACATATCCCCCAACTGAAGCTATTGCATGTCCTCATGCAATCTGTTACATTAATTCTTTTTTGTTCTTGAGATTTGGCTTAACTTTGCAAGATATCATTTGATAACTTTATACTTCTGCAAAGTCTTTTAGATTAATTGCAACATGGTTGGTTCTTTTGTTACAATAATGTTTTGTTGTTGCATTCATTTTTGATCTTTGAACTTTGCATAATGATAATTTTATTATTGTTGCAAAGTATTACTTTACTGGATTGCATCATAGTTGGTTCTTGTGCGACAACCATGATTGTGTTTGTATCCAATTACCTTTTTAGTGCTTTCGAAAAGCCTTTGTATGCTTATAACAATAATGTAATAGTTAATATCTTTGGAAGTATGTGAACTTTTGAATGTGATATAAAAACGGAAAAATATGAATATGAATGTATCCCCCCCAACTAATGATATCGGCAATTTTATGAGATAAGGAAGAGAATTTTTTTTTTCAAAAATTATCATTCTAGCTTTTCAAGGAATTTGATGGTAAAAAGTTAGAAAATCACATATCTTGACTTACCCTTTAGAAATGGATGAGTTGCATGTGTGGTAGCTACAAAATTCTGATCATAATATTCTTCAAGTGGTTGGACAAGTCATGGAGAAAAGAGTCAAGATGACTTTTTATTGATTTTATTAAAACTTGTTGAATCTGTTGCGGAATAGTGTTGATTTTACTACTGCCATCTGATTCTACAGTTGTTATTTGATTTTGTGGTTGTCATTTGATTCCGCAACTGCATGTCTTCTACATTTGCTCCAAAATGCAGAAAATGATAGTCTTCATGTCTTCAAAACTCATTGGCACAATTCCTGCTCTGTGAATAGATGTTCTGATGTCGAACATAGCAGGAAATTGTTGACTTAGAGACCATTAATGGATACCACTAGTCAACACAATAACTCTCACCATTGATGAAAATGAGAGTCAAGATGGCCAAACACATCTTGTTAGGTACGAATAATTTTGTTGTTGTCGAGTACCTAGAAGGTTCGATGAACAAGGGACATTAATGTATTATGATTGTTCGTCGGAATGAGGATTTTCCATTAAGGCATGTAAGCCTCAAGGTGTTTTTTTGCAAGGATTTTAAACTCAAAGGACTATGATTTCAATAACTTTCATTGAAGCAGATTTTATTTGTGGAATGAAAAGAATAGGAAAGGAAAAATGAAAATGGAAGATGACAATGGAAAATAATATTGACAATGGATAATAAGCATGTCAGTGAGCTTCTTGCTTTTATTTGCAGGTTAGGAGTAGACAAAAAGTAATGGGAAGTGTATGTGAATAAATGAAAATGAACAACTAACTTTTACTGGGAAAATAATTGTGGCATGATTTGAAGTTCTTGGTTGGATTTATAATTCAAAAGGGAGGAAGAGTAATGGTTTTGATAAATATGGACATGGACTTGTTCTTATGTTTCTCATGAGATTGGTCTTTTGAAGACCAATTATAGTCATAATTTAATCTCCTTATTGATCATTCAATCAACCTAAACCTACAAAAAAAACTTGACACAAATAACATCAGTGTGTTAAAAAGGAAATAGCTAGTTTCTTTCTTATTCTTACGCAAAAATTGAATGTCAGATAAAACAGATTAAGGAAAATCAAAAGTGTTATATTTTTTCCACTTCATGATATCAATAACAATCCATTTTTAAGAAATAAACATGAAAAATAAATCAACTCTCTATTGTCGGATGACTTCATGCATTGTGCTCGGTAAAATGATTGGCATCACAAAGGTTTGTTGTGTCCTGTGAGTTAAAACTTCATAGAAAAATACAAGCAACAATATTAATATCAAATGTTCAGAAATCATCTAAATACTTTTCCAATTGTTCTGCATGTCATTATTGAATCGTCATCTGTGCTACAAAAATAACATGTTGTCAAAAATATTTGAAGCGGAAATAATATGAAAAAGTATTTGTACAAAAAAGTTATTTCAATTAAATTTTGCAAGTATTGCTTCAAAAATATTGATTGCATTATTGAAATATATTATATATATATATTATATATTATATATAATATATATATATATATATATATGATTTTTATTTTATTTATCAAAATGAATTTATCAATAAGCAAAATGTTTGTTTGTTTGTTTGTTTGTTTTTTTTTTTTTTTTTTTTTTTTTTTTTTTAATTATGAGACACATGTGGAATGCGACATATGTGTCTAAAATTGAATTTATTAAATCAAAATGGACTCTTAGACCTCATGCCATGTGGAGGAGAGTTTGTTATTCAATTGGATTCTTCTCAAATCAAATTTATTAAATCATATTGGATTGTTAGAACACATGCCATGTGGAGCAGAGGCTTTTATTCACTTGGAATTTTCTGCTTTCAACTTGCCATGTTAAAACAGTTCAATACAAATAGTTTTTTTCTCACGCATCTACAAAATGGAGCTCTGAAGAACCCTGGATTTCTCCCAAATGACTGCAAATGTAGAGAAATCCAATAATAGAAAACAAAAATCTCCCCGTTCTGAGAAAAACCCATGTTTCAATTTTTTCTAATTCAGCTTGATTTGTTCAGAAAATGTGTTTTAAAATCATGTGTTTTTAATAGTTACCCATTTTTGGCAATTTCGTTTTCTGGCATTTACTTCTGCAACAAACTAAAATTGTTGTGGTTTGATTTTTTTATTTGTAGATTTTGATGTATAGTGGCTTGTCTCTCACAGAGAAGTTCAGATTGATCACCCTTATTCCAATTACCTGCAATGGAATCTACAATCTTCTCTTCATCAACAATCTACAATTTATTTTTCATCAACAGTGTTTTCATCCAATACACCTTCGTTGTTTGTCTCTGCAACTTTTTAAAATCGATTTCTTATAACTACTGCTTGAGGAAGACCAAATATGGAAAAGAGAAGGTTCCTTTTTTTTTTTTTTTTTTTTTTTTTTTTTTTTTTTTTTTTTTTATTGCAGTACATGTGTCTTTGCGTGGATTGGAGGCCTTCACATATGCGTAACGCCAAGCCAAAGGTTGGCTTCACGCATATGCGTGGGCATCCTTTTCATGGGCCATTCTTTTTTTTTAATTTTTAATTTTTAATTTTATAATTTTTTATTATAATTTTTAATTAAATAATTTTTTTTAAAGAATTATATATGTTACATTTTCAAAAATTATAAACGATACATAGATATTTCATTAAACAAAACGATTTATAAATTTTATTATTTTATTTTTATCATAAAAACTCTTTTTTTGATCCTCGAGATCACACAAAGTGCGTGAGAAGAGCATACTTGAGAAATTATTAATCGTTTTTTTTAGATGTAAGAAATAAGGTCCCCTAATTACACTTCCCCGATAACAACGCCAAAATACTCAGTCAATTTAATGTCTTAAATTGCTAACATAAATTATCGACCAGGGTTAGTAAACTGATGAAGTGTGGTGCACAATATGTGCTTAGTTAACCTTGTTTCTTACTTCGTTGAGTATGTTTTTGTATTGTTTTGAGGGTTTTGTCTTTTATGCCTAATGATTTTAATGGATGTTAAGTGTCAATGATCAACTAAGTCTAATGGATGTTTAATATAAAAACTAATTTCTAGGAAGGAAGAAAGGGAAATGTACTTCAACTAACTTAATTTGCATAAAATCAAATAAAAAACTTGAATGGTTAGTCTAATCTAGGTCGGGACTATGTCTATGAAAAGCAGAGCATTATTCTATATACAATTTTATTCATTGATAATATGAAAATGAAATCACTTCCTATACTATCCTCGAAAACTCTTGATCAAAAATAAAACTAATCTTATTCTATGAAATGAAAGCAAACAATATAAAAACAACTATGATCTACTACATGCTCAAATACTCTTGTGAACATTCAATATAGGAGGATTTCGAAATCATCTTCTTGAAATGAATTAAGCAATTGAGTATACATTAGATGTGATATATGAAAGCATCATAAAAGCATGAAAAGGAAAACTTGCAGCTACTGTGTGATCTATTGCCTCTTAGGCAACCCAAATTGGAAGAACTATCTTCTTGGGCTTGCTGATCATGAGATTACACAATATGTGAAAGATTAATCTAAAAAGCATGACAAAAGCATAAGGAAAGAAACTAAATCACTATTTATTCTTAATGCCTCAAACAACCAATATTGGAAAATAGCTGAATGCTACCTTCTTGAGAAGCTCTTTTGAAAACCTAGGGTTAAACAGTGAATGTAAAGATGAACCTAATGAAGCATTGTAAAGACATGTGAAAGAAAAATAAGTCACTGTATGCTCTAATGCTTCAAGCAATCCAATTTTATAAAATAGATAAAACACTACATTCTTGAGATGCTCTTAGGAAACATAAAATCACATAATGAGGTAAATCTACATTTGAAAAATAAAATAACATTTGGAATGGAAAGCTAAACTATTTGCATAAATCAAAGTAAAACAATCTAATTAATCATACAAATTTACAAAGGTATGCATATGATTGATTTATAATTCCAACTCGCAAAACTCACATTTTAAAATTCAATAATAGAAAAGAAATTTCTTTATTAATAAACACACTTTGCACAATGGAAATCTACAATCCTAATCTCATTACATCAATAGCTCTTCACTTTATATCCTATTCCATCTCAAGCCTTGCTACAAAACATTCTATAATTCTTTATCTTATTTTCCTCCTTTTACCCTCTTGATAGGAGAAAACTTCCCTTATTTATATAAAAAGATGAGAAGTTATCTCATTAATGAGAGTCCATGAATCTCTCATTATACCTCTAGAGTTACAATAAATAGGAAATGATAAGGCACATGTCTTCTTAGGGTTTCAATACAAATAGGAAATGAGACACATATCCTTATGATCCCATGATCTTCTATACTCAAATTTGAATTTGCTTTTGGGAGGCCACATAAAGGTCTTTTAGAAGCTTCCTTTTGACCTACAAATGTCAGCAATCTCATCGCACTTCATAGGTATAAGTATATGGACATTATTTCTAATTTTTAACCATAAATTCATTTGAAAATGTTAAGAATTAATAATGTTTGGAAAAACATAAATGTGACCCAATAATGATAATGATAAGGTAAATGTAATAAAATGGAGGTAAATTTAATGAAATAGAGGTGGAGTGAAGGTGCCAATATGGAAATATAAGTGAAAATGTAATAGAAGTGAATGACAATTTCAAGACCCAAGAATAACAACGAATTAGGATTCACAACAACAAAAACTTAATGAACCATTACAGCAATAAAGAAATAATCACAACAGAAATAAATGTACACATATCACTAATTCAACAATGACTAATAAGGAGAGTGGGCCTAACTCTCTGATCAGAGCTATGGAAAAATGATCGAAGGATAGATAGTACTGAGAAGATCAAGATTGCATTAATCAAAAGGAAAATACAGAATTCAGTTGTTACATTCTCAAAGGGGAAATCTTCAATATCTGATCTGCTCCCTATATGTGTTATCTCCCTTTCTCTCTTTAATTTGTGTCTTTTAAATATACAAACAACAAAGATAAATTTGCAACAAACTAATTACAAAATTATTTCTCATAAAATTTAGATTGATTAAAAAATCTCAATAAGAAAGATAAGGTCTAAAAGATATTTTCATCACGATTCAGCTGGAGCAAGTTGGATCTGGTTATTGGAATTTGGTAATTTGGAAAATGACCGCAACAAAAAATCTGTGAATATTCCCTTCAAACAACCTTTCTTTTCTCCAAATCCGAACTGATTTGTGGAAATATGCTTATTGGAAAACTAATTTAGTTTGTTATGTACAAAACCCGTGTCTCAAATTTTCAATATTCTTCTTAGTTTTCCCGAAACGTCCAATTTAAAATTGTTACTTTTTATTCCAATGAATTTCTCAGTTGGAATATTTGATTATGAGTTGAAGATCAAATTTGCAATCTGGAATAGATGTTGGAGTCTAAAATCGTGAGTGATGTTATAACAAATTTATCAATAAACCATCATTGGCAAAATTATGTATAATAATCATGAATTTATTAAAAATAAAGGAGAAAAAAATATTACTTACCCAGAAGAGATTAAATAATTATGAAACGAAATTATATAATAAATTATAATAAATAATGTGATAAATAAATACTATAAATTGATGAAATGGATGTTAAGAAGTGATAATAATAATGAAAAATTATTAGCCCAACAATAGATATGAAGAATCTCACTTTGGATCAACTACTTCGCACCCTTACCTCCTATGATATAATAATTGTTGATGACAAACCTACAACAAAGGAGTCGTCCTTCAAAGTAGACAAGAAGCCCAAGGAAGAACATATTCATTCATGTCGTGACTCTGATGAACATGAAGCTAAGTTTGTGATGAACCTTAAGGGATTCCTAGGAAAGTACAAAGGTAAGCTTCCTTTGAAGTTCTTTAACTATGGTAAATAAGGTCACTATGCTTCCAAGTGTCTTGACAAAAAAGAAAAAGGAATACGATCTTGGAGAAAAGTTTAGAAAAATGCAAAAAGACAAAAAGAAGGATAAGAATAAAAGCCTCTAGACCCAAGATGCTAGCTCTTCTGAAAGTGAAAGCATGTAATCCTCAAATGATGACAAAAATTATAAAATATAAAAATAATTTATGGTCATGGCCATAAACAATATGGAAGTAGAAGCTATTAATTATGATGAAGAAGAGACTAATGTTGATTTATAAGGAGAGTTGGTTAGTTCTCTTGATGAGATATAGAGGTTGAGAAAGAAAAACAATAGAAATAATTGTTGATTAAAGATAAAGCTAAAGGTATTGAACCTCTGCTCTTACATGTTGAAGAAGGTAAGAAGATTCAATAAACTCTAACTTAACAACCTAGTGAGAAAAATCAAGCTTGTGAAAGTCTTGAAGGAGAAATTATTTATCGAAGAAAATACCTTGAAAAAGACAAAAATACGTGGAGCTTCATTGTAAAATTTGTAAAAGGAAATGAAAGTTTGAATGAGCTCCTTGATGCTCAAGGGGTTTCAAATAACAATTTTGTACTTGATTTGAGGCTGAGATAAGCACAATAGCTGATTTGAAGTGCAAGAAAGTGATTATTTTTGTGCATGTAACAAAAATAGTATATAACACAATAGCAAAAGGATTTCTAATGCAATAGATGAGAGAAAAGGGACCACACAGTCTAGTATAAAACCAAAGGAAAATCGGGTGTTTCAAAACAACCGGAGGAATTTGATTAAGAAAAACCCAAACAATGTAGCTCAAAAATATTCTAAAACCAATTTTCTCCCATGCATGAAGGGATTTTTCCAAGCTGTTATTTTACATGTATAGATTATGGGCACAAGGTAGTGAATTACAGAATTAATTCATCATTCACACAACATGGGCCACAAAGGATAAATTATCAGCCAATAAAACTATTTTCTAGGAAAAGGATGAGCAAACCCATGTATAAAAATTTGTTCTCTCCTTTGGACTATTTGATTCAATGCTATTTTTGTCATAATTTGTGGCATAAAGTCATTGATTACATATTTAGAAATAAAAGTCCCCATCGAATTATGAAGAAAACAAATGAGGAACCTAAAATATGGAAGGAAAAGGAAATCACAAAGAACTATAATAGTGTTCTATATGCGTAGAATGAAGGTAATCATTGGTATGTGGACAATGTTTATTCAAAGCACATGTTAGGAGATAATAATATGTCCATGTCATGAAAACTAGTTTAGAAAG
Source organism: Pinus taeda (assembly GCA_000404065.3). NCBI lineage: Eukaryota > Viridiplantae > Streptophyta > Pinopsida > Pinales > Pinaceae > Pinus > Pinus taeda. The sequence goes on along the minus strand of APFE031304253.1, from coordinate 108,129 downwards.
TTGATGTGACCATTGGAAATAATGTTGGTAGTAAGACTGTGGGAAAATGAGTCGCCAGCCTAGCTAATGGCAGAGATTGTTGGGTGTGGAGCCTGAGTATCCTCCTGATTCTTTAGTTGTTTTTTGTTCTATCCATAGTTGGATCCTAGTCCCTAATGGGGGGGTGTGGTGGCACTTCCCCCCTAGCTATTTATAGTAGGAGTGGTTGAAAGTCTTTTGACCACCCCCCCCCCCAGCAGGGATGCCCCCGAAGAAAAATATATATGAAAACATTTCTTGTAAAATATTGTAATTTCGTAGTCAATCTAGGTCATTCATTAGGTGAAATATTTGGCAATATAATTTATTTTAATTTAGAGTCTTTTGGCCCTGTAATGAAACCCTTGTTTTATATGAGGGAATTGTATTGCATTGTGTATTATTATTTTATGCAAGAAAGGGAGAGGATATTGTGTGAGAGAAAATAGGAAACTAAAAAATTTGTTGTAGGTTGTATCTCTTCATTTTTCTAGATAACATAAAAGAAGGGCTTGGATATTTCTTTGTGGATGTAGTGCAAATTGGATGAACAACATATATATGTGCCTCTCTTGTTTGATGATTTTTTATGTTTGTGTTTCTGCAATATTTTATGTGTTCCATTTTTCTATTAAATAAATTTTAACAACTCGTATTAGAGTTGAAGGTATATTCTGTTGATAAACTGACAGGAATGAAGGGTTCATGGTTTTAGTTGGAGCAATGGACGAAGGCGGTAGGTTTAGGGTTGATAAATTAAATGGCCAAAACTACCACGTATGGAAGATGCAAATGGAGGATTATTTGTATCAAGGATATATTTACCTACAACTGAGCAGAAAATAAAAGAATTCGATAAGTATGAAAAAATAAGAATGGGAAATTCTTGATAGAAAGGAACTATGAAAAATATAGTTCTTCTTGGAAGCATCGATGGCCTTCAAAAATTCAAAGGAAATTACAACAGAGGTTCTAATGACGGAATTGGCCAAACTATATGAAAAGACATCTACATCAAACAATTTATTTCTTATGAGGTTTTTATTTAATATGAATATGTTAGAAGGTGGATCTATTTCTAATCATTTAAATTAATTTAACACGGTTACCACTCAGTTAAATTTTGTTGAGGTAAATTTTGATGATGAAGTTAAGGATCATTTATTTATGTGATCGTTACTATAAATTTGGAATGGCATAGTCATGGACATCAATAGTTTTGTGTCTAGATATAGTACTTTAATGTTCGATGATGTTGTTAGAGTTATTGTTAGCGAGGAAAGGTGATAGAAAAGCTCATTTGAGACAACATGTAATGCTTTGACCACAAAGACTAGGGGAAGGAAACAAGAGAGAGGAATGATCCTTGGACACCGTATTAAGTCAAGGGAAGGTGAATCCAAATCCAAATAAAGGATAGTGTGCTGGAAATGTGAGAAGAAAGGACAACTAAAGAAAGATTGTAAATCTCGAGAGGGAAAAGAAGGAGATTGGAAACAAGAGAACAATCATGGAGTTAATGTAACAGGTGATGTGTTCCAAGATGTTTTGATTCTTTCATTAGAAAATATTATTGATCCATAGGTGGTATATTCAACGGCTTCATTCCATGCCACACATGATAGGAAACATTTTCATGCCTATGTTCAAGGATAATCTGGATATATTCATTTGGGTGATGATAAATCATGTAAAAACATTGGAAGAATTAGGTTTTTATCAAGAAACATAATCAAAACTAATGGTTATTAAAGGAGGTAAGGAATGTTATGGATCTAAAAAAAATCTAATCTAAATAGGGAAATTGGGATGTCAAGTTTGTGTAACTACATTTACAGAAAGAACCTGGAAGCTCACTAAAGGAGCATTGGTAATAGAAAAAGGAGAAAAAAGTGGTACATTGTATTTATTTAGTTGTATTTCTAATTATGTCAATGATTTAATCTCCATAGAAATATATACAACACTCTGGCATCATAAGTTCAGGCACATAACTGAGAAGGGGATATTGATTCTCCACAAAATGAATTTGTTGCTAGGTTTGAAGCTTGTTGATTTGGATTTTTGTGAGAATTGTGTTTATGGAAAATAGAGTAGAGTCATATTTCTCAGAGTCCAAAAAGAAAAGAAGAGTGAAAATTTGGAGCTCGTGCATACAAATTTATGGGGACCTACCCAGGTATCATCTCTAGGTGGATCTTGCTATTATGTTACTTTTATTAATGACACAAGTAGGAAAACTTGGTTATATTATATTTGAAATAAATTTGATGTCTTTGATAATTTTAAGAAATGGAAAGCTTTGGTTGAAAATGATACAAGAAACAAGTTGAAGTGTCTCAGATCAAATAATGGAGGTGAATACTGCAACAAGGAGTTTGATAATTATTGTTTGGAGCATGGAATTTGTAGAAAGAATATAGTTCAAGAAACACCACAAGAAAATGGCATGCGAGAAAGGATGAACAAGAAAATCATGGAGTGTGCAAGGTGGATGATATTCCATGTAGGATTGCCCTTAAATTTTTGGGTAATTTCTTTTTTTTGTTGTTTATCTAATAAAAGTAAGGCTTTCAAGTGCCTTGATGATGGTATTTGATAGGAGGCATGGAAAGGTAAAAATCTTAAGTACTCATTTATAAATACTTTCGACTGTGAAGCATTTGTCCACATTAATAAGAAAAATATAACAAAGCTTGAGGCTAAATAAAGGAAATGCACCTTCATTGGATATGGTGTTAATGATTTCGGTGATTTCTTATATGATTATGAGAACCATAAAATCATTAGTAGTAGAGATGTGGTATTTAATGAAAGGGACTTATACGAAGAACAATTGTAGGGAATGAAATAGGAAAAAGAAAACACAAAGTACACAATGCTTGATGAGATCATAGGAAAAGTAAATTCAAAGGTGTAAGGAAATCATAATGATCAATAGAAGCAACAAAACATGATTAATAGCAGAAAAAGACAAGAGAAACAAAAAAAACAACAATACACATGCACCTAAAACTCTTGCTAGTGTTATTAGAAGATATACAAACTTAAGAACACTTGTTGAATGATATTCTCCTTCATTATATTATGTATTGTTAACTAATTTTGTGAACTAGAAGGATATGAAGAAGAAACAAAGGTAGAAACTGTTGGGTATACGACCAAAGTCCCACATTGATTAGAAGTGGGCAAGATCATGGGTATATAAGGATGGACAAATATCTCCATTGGTATGAGGCCTTTTGGGGTAAAGCCTGTTGACAATAATACTGAGAGGGGGGGTGAATCAGTATTATCTAATTCTTTTACCAAATCTTTCTTATTTATACTTTGACTTATTTTTGCATACCAATACCATAAATAATGAGCATGAACAAGAAAATCAGACAGTCGCATCAAAGAACACCAGATATAAGGTGGAAACCCAATGTGGGTGAAAACCACCTGCTGCAATATGTCTCTATCTTCTTTCAAATTAGAAACTCCTTTTACAATGGTCTTGTACTGGTGCAGTCCTTTACCAGTACGTAGGCTGCAACCTGCAGAGGCTACAACTCTCTCTCGTTCAGTCTCTCCTGGAAGGGAGCTACAACCCCCTACTTCTTTTCAAGGACCACTTTTCATAAATTTTCAAACTGGATCAAATGATCATCAAGTACATGTAAATTATACAGTCAGCTGCAATAACCAGGTCAACAATAACAGAACTGAACCCAGAACACCTTATCAACAGAAAAATTCAACCAGCAGAAGATCTTAAAACAGATACGAAGTTTTCCTTTTACTGGCCTGCGCCGGTACGCACTTCACCCTTTGCTTCTCTGTGTATACCCTCAGAGCTCCTTCTGCTGTACTGCGTGGCCACACACTGCTCCTTTCACATCTCTACATACAGTACGCACCCAAATGTACTATCGCGCCGCGTACTGCACAGAAGGCACGCACTCAGAAGAACTATCACGCCGCGTGCTCAAATAGTAAGCACGCACCTGAACCACTGTCGCGCTGCGTACCCACGCACTTCACCTTTATCGCCTCTGCGTACCCACGCGCTGCACCTTTGTTTCCTCTGCGTACCCACGCGCTGCGCCTTCGTTTCCTCTGCGTACCCACGCACTGACCCTTTTTTGCCTCTGCGTACCCACGCACTGCCACAGTTTATCACTTGCGCACGTCTGATTAGGTCCAAAATACTGTCAGATACTCAGATCTGATCTTGCGCTCGAGAGATCACCCTTCACAGATCGCCTTCAACTTCTCTTTTATAGATCAAGCTTTTAAACCGAGAACCCAATCTTTCAGATCTTAAGATATTCAATGCTCCCAAAAGATGCTCAAGCCAAATGATCTCCTTTGCTTTATATAGGCAAGATCTTCCTCAAATCATGGACCAATACCACGGGCCAAAACCATGATAACACAATACCGTCGGCTAAAAATCATAAGAAACCCCACGTGAGCGCGCTTTACTGCCTTGAAGTGTGTGCACTGGGGTACACACCTCATGAATGGGTAAACTGCGTAACTGGACGCGGTCCCTGTACAGCGTACCTGCGGGTACGCACCTCCTGAACTGTTCTCCTGCGTACTTATTTATTTTCATCAAATTAAGTGCCATGCCATGGGTGTTTCCATCAAGTACAACATCATAATCATACCAGAAACATAATGCCAACAATGGGAAAGTCAAAGAAGCAGGTTACAAGGATTTTAGAGGAAGGTACAGGTACAACAAAATCTCAAGAAAGTGAGTATTGTGTACCGACCCCTAATTTTGATGCAGATAATTACTGGATATGGGAATCCAAGATGGAAGTACTTTTGTAGGCACATGGAGTATGGGAATCAATTGTTTCTAGAGACACATCTACCGACGAAGATAAAAGGTACAATTCAAAAGTCGTGAATGTAATTTTGAATGTTTTGCCAAATTCCGTGAAAACAAAAGTTGGTCAATGTTCAACAGTTAAAGCTCTTTCGGAAATGCTTCATAATCTCTATTCAACAAAGAAATCAAGTCAAGATGTTATTGAAAATTAAGATCCTTCTAATTATGATGAAGAAATGAGTAAAACAGAGTTTCAAAATCAAGTGATCAAGGTGATAAAGGAACTCAAAAGTCAAAAGGAAAAGACAAGACTTTTGGAAGCAAAATTGAAGACAACAAAAGAACTCATCAAAGAAAATGAAGAGTCTGAGAAGATGATTAGTAGTCTTAAAACTAAATTGGAAGAAAATAAGAATACAATGACAAGATACCTCAAGGGAGAAGTCCAACAGAGGCAACAAGAACTCGACACAACATTTGCAGAGATTAGCAGGATCACACAACAGATGCAGGAAGCAGAAATTTAATGAAAGGAATTTGATCAAGGATACATATTTGTTGTTGACCAAAAGAAAAAGGAATTAGAATCATCTTTAGTAGAAATAAGTAGACTCGGAGCGAAAATGAGAAGCAGAAGGAACAAATATAGGTTCTCAACAGATAAGTAGAGAAGACCACTCTTCTCAAGCTACAATTTGAAGAGGCAGAAAAAAGAAGGAAGATCTTGAAAACATGCTTTCAAGAAGATCTTGCTCAAAAGCAAGAAGAACTTGATGCAACCCACGCTGAGATCAAAAAACTCAAGGGATCGCAAAATAACACTTACAAGATAAGACAAATGAATAAGAAAAAATGAAGGCAATTAAAGATGGTAAAGCTCGAGTTGATGAAGGTACAAGCTCCACATCTTCGCAGGATGATTCTAAGAAGGAAGTTGATCAAAGTGAAAAGCCAAAGAAGAATGTTGCAACTCCAAGGAACAAGACCAAAGCAATCTAGAATAAAGGACCACAACAAGCTACAACATTGCCTCCAAAGAAGAATGAAAAATCTTCCATTCCAGGTATGTCCATTTATTTAATGTTTACTATTTTTCATGCGCTAACTATAGACATATGGGCAAGGATTGTAAAGTTATTGATAGGTACAACTATCAATGACCATCACATCCAAATGAACCATTAAGGTACGCACATTTATTTAATGGTTATTGCTTTTTATGTGCTAACTATGGACATATGGCTAAGGATTGTGAAGTTTTTGACAGGTACAATAAGTATATGAAAAACCCTAGAAGCAAGTTTTCAGGATCACGAGACAGGTTCCATAATGATTTTGTTGGAAGAGAATATGTTCTAGATGGGCCAAACATTGAATGTTTCAAATGCCATAACTATGGCCGTAGCGCTCGCGATTGCAAATATTATATGGAATCACCTATGGACAACATTGAATGCTTCAAGTGTTATAGCTACGGGCACATGGATCGAGATTGCAGGAATAAGAAGGTCTAGAAAAGGAAATAGGTATAGGAAGACAAATAAAATAACAAGGTTTCAGTAGTTATGCTTTCAGGACTTGTAAAAGAAAAAGGTCATGAGGAATTGCATTTTCTTCAGATAATGGCTCAAGTCAAGATGGCTCGTTAGGTGACTCACTATTTTGAACAATCTGTCTTGTTGAATCCTTAATGTTTGTAGAGGAAGAGTCTATGCAGCAGTATATGGCACAAGTCTAAGATTGACAGGAAGGTAGTTTGAACAAGATGGTAGTTTCATTACAGGTTCAAGAGGAGAAAAATAGATGAAGGATTACAGGTTACTAGGAACAAGGCAAGATTAGTCTACAAAGGATATGCACATGTTGAAGGAATCAATTTTGAAGAAAATTTTTCTCCCGTTGCCAAAATGCAAGCTATCAGGATGTTTCTTGCTTATGCTTGGTTGATAAAAATCAAGGTCTACCAAATGGATGTTAAGTTAGCTTTTCTAAATGGTGAATTGGAGGAATAAGTTTGCATTGAACAACCCAAAGGTTTTCTTCTCTCTGACAAAGAAAACTATGTTTGTAGATTGAAAATGGATCTATATGGTCTCAATAAAGCTCCTAGGGCTTCGTATGCTTGTCTTGATGGATATCTACATCAACATGGATTCAAGAAAGAAATTGCTAACAACAATCTTTATGTTAAAGTGGATCGAGATTATATAACAATTATCGAAGTATATGTGGACGATATAATCTTTGGAAGCAATGATGACAAATTAAGTAAAGACTTTGCCACAAAAATGAAAAGTGAGTTTGAAATGTATATTATTACCGAACTAACATACTTTTTAGGGGTTTATATTTCTTAGCAGGATAAAGGAATATTCATATATCAAACCAAGTACATCAAAGAAATGCTCAAGAAATTCTAGATGGAAGATTGCAAGCCAGTCCTTACCCCCATAGTAACATGTTGCAAGTTAAGCTTAGAAACTTCGTCAAAGAATGTGGACCAAAGGTTGCATAGATCCATGATTGGTAGTCTCTCATATGTGACAACCTCCCGACCTGATGTGATGTAGGCAGTTGGACAAGTAGCAAGATTCTAAGCAGTACCAAAAGAATCTCATATTATTACTGCCAAAATAATTCTTCGGTATCTTAAGGGCATAGCGAAATATGGTCTATGGTATCCCAAAGGAAATGATCTGGACATCTAAGCTTATACATATGCAGATTGGGTAGGAAGTGTTGATGATCGTAAGAGTACGAATGGAGCAGCATTCTATTAAGGTGGTTGTCTTGTTTCATGGTGAAGTAAAATATCAATCTTCAATATTGTTATCCATAGTAGAAGAAAAATATGTCGTGGCAACAACTTGTTGTACTCAAGTTCTTTGGATGAAGCAAAATTTGCAATATCTTCAAGTCAACATCAATGAACCTATTCCCATATGTTGTGATAACACCAACGCCATCAATATCTCCAAGAATCCTGTGATGCATTTCAAAATGAATCACATTCTGATTAAATATCATTTCATTAGAGAGCAGGTTGCTGGAGAGAATATCAATATTGAATATGTTGGCACAAAGGAACAAATTGCCGACATATTTACCAAACCATTATGTCGTGAAGCATTTGAGTATCTTCGCCAAAATCTTGGTATTCTCCCAAGTTTTCATTAGACTCTCTCTTATCTACTCGAGTAGAAAGGGGGAGTGGAGGTGTGTACAAGTCCGGAGGATGGATATTTGTAGAGGGGGTTACCCTTTTCAACTTATGACAAAGTGGGAGAGAAGGCAGTAGGAAGAGGTGTCATGATCGTAGGGGGAGTGGAGGTGTGTACAGGTCCGGAGGATGGATATTTGTAGGGGGGGTTACCCTTTTCAACTTATGACAAAGTGGGAGAGAAGGCAGTAGGAAGAGGTGTCATGATCGTAGGGGGAGTACTTGTGTTTCGATCAATGCCAAAAGGGTAGGTTGTTGATCAATGGTTGTCAATGATGCCAACCCAAGCAACACCAGGGGCTACCCCGATCTTGCATGGGAATTTTGACTTGAAAACTTACTCTATTATGAGTCAAGGATATTCTAGATGGATTCTACTTGTCGAGATGTTTTTGTTGATATATGGCATGCCAAGTAATTATTCACGGTTTGAGAGATATTCATGTTTGAAGTTAGTAACCCCAGTTAGTGGGGCTAAAACCCTATGCGGTTGTGGCATGGTACTCATAATTGGTTGTGGTCATTAAATAGTCAATAATTAACAATAAAAAAATTTCTCCTAAAATACCTCCAACGTTCACTTGTTGAGGACCCTCTCAACTCAAGACATTCATATAAATAATGACCTTCATATCCTCCTCTAGTATGGATTTTGTGGCTTCAAACTAGTCATCATGGAATTTTCGTTATAACTATTTTTCTGCAAAGCTGAAATTAAAACCCATTTGATCCAAAATCTTGATGAACCTCGTGACCACATTTATATCTTGGTTCACTATATGTTCGAAAATATGATCTGAGGAAGTTAGTGTTTTTGCAGGCTCCCGAATTCCATGTCAAACAGGTGATGTTGTGAAAATCGTCATAACTTTCTCTCTGAGCATTGGATTCAAATTTCATAAATAGTCACATAAAGATAACGGATTGTAGTTCCTTGAGTAGTTCTTTCAAGGCCGAAGGTCATAATAGTGTCACGTGGCACGTGGTACAATTTTGATCTACTAAACCATGCTATAATAAGGTCATCGTGGGATATTGGGCATAAATATTTCTTGAAGAATCCAATCTTGATCCGATCTATGGGGTTGGAAAGAGGACTTAGAGGGCTACCACAGGACAAAATTTCAAACCCTGTGGATCCAAAATTATATAGATACAAATATATTCAATATCGAGCTCCTAGAAGGAAAGAAAAAACATGCATTCAAGGATCACTACAGTAAGGACCACACATCAACAGTCAAGGGTAAGTCTCCTACAAAAGAAGAAGATTCAAGTACAACTTCAAGCAAGAATTCAAGAGAAAAGGTATCAAATCAAAGGAAGCATTACAGCGGGACATCCTCTGAAGACATGACAACCATCCATATATTGTGAAGAAGTGTCAAGGCCAAGAGTCCTCATTGTAAAGTTGTAAAAGAGACATTTGTAAAAGTTTCATCATTGGAAGAGTCATTATTGTAAAAGAGTCAATCTACCTAGAGTTGAAAAGGAATTATTGGGAGGTATAGGGGGTCTCTATTGGGATGATGTCATGGTTGGGTTGCAGGTCATAACGTGATTGGGTGTTTGGTCAAAATCATTCTAAACCATATTTCATCGTGGATCATTGTCCCTGGTTTGGGAATCCACAATCTCATCTCATTTCAGTCATTATAAGGTGGCAGGGAGGTGATAGGCATGTGTATGAAGTCGCCTATAGGTTGGGGCCTGTGAACACTTCAGGATGGTAGGGTGGTGCTAGGGCGAGTTGTGACTCGCTAGGGTGTTGGGGCATCCATTCAATTGATTACTGAGGAAACCAGGGCATTGGGTGATCCTTCCAATGGGAGTTGGAGAAGAATGATTTTTTAGAATTTTAGGAAGTTGTTGCTTTCATTTAAGTTGGGGTTGAATATTAAAGAATTTATTAAAAAAACGTTCGGTGGTTTTTGAACTGGAGGGGGTTTTCCACCTAAAATTCTTGTGCCTACTATGCTCTTTTATTTAACTGAATAAACATTAATAATAATTGAATATTAACTAATGCTCTGAAAAGATTTAAAAGTGCTAATTGCTAAGGAATACGGATTCCCCCCCCAGTATTTCTAAAAAATGGTATCAGAGATTGGTTCCTTAAGTAACAATTTAATAGCTGGAAGTCAGTTTTCAGAGCATAGAGATGGGAAAGTCAAAGAAGTAGGTTACAAGGATTTAAAAGGAAGGTACAAGTACAACAAAATCTGAAGAAAATGAGTATTGTGTACCAACCCCTGATATTGATGCAGATAATTACTGGATATGGGAATCTAAGATGGAAGTACATTTGCAGGGACATGGAGTATGGGAATCAATTGTTTCGAGAGACACATCTATCGACGAAGCTAAAAGTTACAATTCAAAGGCCATGAATGTAATTTTGAATGTTTTGCCAAATTCTATGAAAACAAAAGTTGGTCAATGTTCAACAGCTAAAGCTCTTTGGGAAAAGCTTCATAATCTCTATTCAACAAAGAAATCAAGTCAAGATGTTGTTGAAAATTCAGATCCTTGTAATTATCATGAAGAAATGGGAGAAATGAGTAAAAGGAGTTTCAAAATCAAGTGGTCAAGGTGATAAAGGAACTCAAAAGTCAAAAGGAAAAGATAAGACTTTTGGAAGCAGAATTGAAGACAACAAAAGAAGTCATCAAAGAAAATGAAGAGTCTGAGAAGATGATTAGTAGTCTTAGAACTCAATTGGAAGAAATCAAGAATATATTGACAAGAGAACTCAAGGGAGAAGTCCAACAGAATCAACAAGAACTCGACACAACATTTGTAGAGATTAGCAAGATCACACAATAGATGCAGGAAGAAGATATTGAAAGGAAGTAATATGATCAAAGATACATATCCATTGTTGACCAAAATAAAGAGGAATTAGAAACATCTTCAGTAGAAATAAGCAGGCTCAGGAGTGAAAAGAGAAGCATAAGGAATGATACAATTTATCAATAGATAAGTAGAGAAGACCACTCTTCTCAAGCTACAGGTTGAGGAGGTACAAAAAGAAGGAAGATCTTGAAAATATGGTTTCAAGAATATCTTGCTCAAAAGCACGAAGAACTTGATGAAACTCGTGATGATATGAAAAAACTCAAGGGATAACAAAAATAACACTTACAAGATAATAGATATGAAGAAGCAAAAATGAAGGCAATTAGAGATGGTAAAGCTCCAGTTGATGAAGGTACAAACTCCACATCTTCGCTTGATGATTCTAAGAAGGAAGTTGATCAAATTGAAAATCCAAAGAAGAATGTTGCAACTCTAAAGAACAAGACCAAAATAATCAAGAACAAAGGACCACAACAAACTACAACATTACCTCCAAAGAAGAATCAAAATCTTCTAGGTATGTTCGTTTATTTAATGGTTACTATTTTTCATGCGCTAACTATGGACATATGGCCAAGGATTGTAAAATTATTGATAGGTACAACTATCAAGGACCATCACATCTGAATGAACCATTAAGGTACACACATTTATTTAATGGTTATTGCTTTTTATGTGCTAACTATGGACATAAGGCTAGGGATTGTGAAGTTTTGACAGGTACAATCATTATCTGCAAAACCATAGAAGAAAGTTTGTAGGATCACGAGACAGATTCCACGATGATTTTGTTGGAAGAGAATATGTGCTAGTTGGGCCAAACATTAAATGTTTCAAATTCCATAACTATGGCCATAGCACTCGCGGTTGCAGATATTAAATGGAATCACCTATCGACAACATCAAATGCTTCAAGTGTCACAAATATGGGCACATGGATCGAGATTGCAGGAATAAGAAGGTATGGAAAAGGAAATAGGTACAAGAAGACAAAGAAGATAACAAGGTTTCATTTGCTATGCTTTCAAGATTTGTAAAAACAAAAGGTCATGAGGAATTAGTAGTTTCTTCAGATAATGACTCAGGTCAAGATGGCCCATTAGGTGACTCACTATTTTGAACAATCTGGCTTGTTGAATCCTTAATGTTTGTAGAAGAGGAGTCTATGCAGCAATATATGGCACAAGTCTACGATTGACAAGAAGGTAGTTTGAACAAGATGGAAGTTTCATTACGGGTTCAAGAGGAGCAAAACAGTTGAAGGATTACAGGTTACTAGGAACACGAAAAGATTAGTTTGCAAAGGATATGCACATGTTGAAGGAATCGATTTTGAATAAACATTTGCTCCCATTGTTAGAATGCAAGCTATCAAGATGTTTCTTAGTTATGCTTGCTCGAGAAAAGTCAAGGTCTACTAAATGGATGTTAACTTAGCTTTAATAAATGATAAATTGGAGGAAGAAGTTTACATTGAACAATCCAAAGGTTTTCTTCTCACTGACAAAGAAGACTACGTCTATAGATTAAAAAAGGCTCTATATGGTCTCAAGCAAGCTCCTAGGGCTTGGTATGCTCGTCTTGATGGATATCTACATCCACAGGGATTTAAGAAAGGAAGTGCTGACAACAATATTTATGTGAAAGTGGATTGAGATAACCTAACAATTATCACAGTATGTGTGGATGATATAATATTTGGAAGCAATGATGACAGATTAAGTAAAGACTTTTCCACAAAAATGCAAAGTGAGTTTGAAATTTATATGGTTGGCGAATTGACATACTTTTTTAGGGCTTTAGATTTCTCAGCAAGATAAAGGAATATTCATATATCAAACCAAGTCCATCAAAGAAGTGCTCAAGAAATTCTAGATGGAAGATTGCAAGCCTTTCCTTACCCCCATGGTAACATGTTGCAAGTTAAGCTTAGAAAATTTATCAAAGGATGTGGACCAAAGGTTGTATAGATCCATGATTGGTAGTCTCTTATATGTGACAGCCTCCCGGCCTAATGTGATGTAGGTAGTTGGACAAGTAGCAAGATTCCAAGAAGCACCAAAGAATATCATATTATTGCTGTCAAATGAATTCTTTGGCATCTACAGGGCACAACAGAATATGGTCTATGGTATCCCAAAGGAAATGATCTGGCCATCCAAGATTATACACATGCAGATTGGGCAGAAGTTTTGATGATCGTAAGAGTACCAATATTGCAACATTCTATCTAGGTTGTTGTATTGTTTCATGGTTAAGCAAATAGTAGTCTTCAATCCTGTTATCCATAGTAGAAGCAAAATATGTCGCAGCAACAACTTGTTGTACTCAAGTTCTTTGGATGAAGAAAACTTTGCAATATCTTCAAGTCAAGTTCGATGAGCCTATTCCCATCTTTTACGATAGCACTAGTGCCATAAATATCAATAATAATCCTATGATACATTCCAAAATGAAGCACATTCTAAATAAATATCATTTCATTAGAGAGCAGGTCACTGAAAATAATGTCAAGCTTGAATATGTTGGCACAAAGGAACAAATTGCTGACATCTTTACCAAACCATTACCTCATAAAGAATTTGAGTATCTTTGCCAAAATCTTGGGATTCTCCCAAGTTTTCATTAGAGTCTTTCTCTTATCTACTCGAGCAGAAAAGGGGAGTGGAGTTGTGTACATGTCCATAGGATGGCTGTTTGTCCGGGGGAGTTACCCTTTTCCATTTATGACAAAGGGGGAGAGAAGGTAGTAGGAAGAGGTGTCATGATCGCAAGAGGAGTACTTGTGTTGCCATCAACGCCAAAGGGGGAGATTGTTGATCAGTGATTGTCAATGATGTTAACCCAAGCAGCACCAAGGGCTACCCTGATCTTGCATGGGAATATTGACCTAAAAAATTACTCTATTCTGAGTCAAGGATATTCTATATGGATTCTACTCGTTGAGATGTTTTCGTTGATATATGGCACACCAAGTAATTCTTCATGGTTTGACAGATATTCATGTTTGAAGTTAGTAACCCTAGTTAGTGGGCTAAAATTCTATGCGGTTGTGGCATGGAACTCATAATTGGTTGTGGTCATTTAAAATTCAATAATTAATAATAAAAAAATTCTCCTAAAAAGTCAATAATTAATAATAAAAAAATTCTCCTAAAATCCCTCCAACGTTCACTTTTTGAGGATCTTCTCAACTCAAGACATTCATATAAAGAATGACCCTCATATCCTCCTCTAATAGGGATTTTGTGGCTTCAAATAGGTCATTGTGGAATTTTTGTTATAATTAATTAATTAATTAATTAATATATATATATATATATATTATATAATATATATATATATATATATATATATATATATAATATATATATATATATAATATTATATTATATATATTTAAATTTTTTATTTATTTTATTTATTTATTTATTTATTTTTTTTTTCTGCAAATCTGCAGAAGCTAAAAATAAAAACTGTTTGATCTAAAATCTTGATGAACCTCATGACCAAATTTTAGATCTTGTTTTTCTATAATTTGTGGAGATATGATCTGAGGAAGTTAGGGTTTTTGCAGGCTCCCGAATTCCATGTCAAACAAGTGACATTGGGAAAATCGTCACAAATTTCTTTCTAAGAATTGGATTCAAATTTCATAAATAGTTACAGAAAGAGAATAGACTATAGTTTTTTGAGTAGTATTTACAAGGTTGAAGGTCACAATAATGTCATATGGCACTTCGTACAATTTTGATCTACTGAACCAGTCTATGATCAGGGCATCGTGGGAGATTGGGCATAACTATTTCTTGAAGAATCCAATCTTGATCAGACCTGAGGGGTTTGAAAGAGGACTCAGAGGGCTACCACAGGATGAAATTTCAGACCTTGGAGATCCGAAATTACATAGATACAAGAGATTCAATATTGAGATCCTAGAAGGCAAGAAAAATCATGCATTGAAGGATCACTACAGTAAGGACCACACATCAAAAGTCAAGGGTAAGCATCCTACAACAAGGTATGCATGATTAGTGTTTACATTTGAGATATGAGTATCATATCTGACATATGTTTTTATAGGACAACGTAAGAACATATAGGGTCTCAGTTATATCTCTATGTCTCCATCTATCACAGTTAGTTTTTCAGATGTCCTATTCTTGATACTACACATTTGATGCTACATATTCTTGATACTACAC
The DNA here is from genome assembly GCA_000404065.3 of Pinus taeda. Lineage (NCBI taxonomy): Eukaryota > Viridiplantae > Streptophyta > Pinopsida > Pinales > Pinaceae > Pinus > Pinus taeda. The sequence goes on along the minus strand of APFE031304253.1, from coordinate 92,999 downwards.
CAAATCTACTAAATGTATATGATGTTGTAAGTTCATGTTACTTATCTTGTCATATTTGATAGAATGGTCTCTGTTGTTGTACTTAGAACTTGGTCCATCACAAGTCTAGGGTCTATCATCAATTTTTATTGTATATATCTTTAGGTCAATTTTGGATATAGCCTTGCATATATTCCAGGCCTACATCAAAAGTGGGAGTCTTTGTCTACTACTACAACAAGTCAACAACAAAAGTGACAAGCACACTTCAGGTATGCATTGTAATTTTAATTTGTATTTATTCATTAGTATGCACTTACATGTGTTTTGCAGGTAGAGGTAAGTTGAAGGGTATTTTGTTTTGTTTTGGGATTAGTTTCACTGGGAAAATTTTGCATGCAGGTAGAAGAAGATTCAAGTACAACTTCATGCAAGAATTCAAGAGAAGAAGTATCAAATCAAAGGAAGCATTGTAGTGGGACATCCTTTAAGACATGACAACCATTCATATATTGTGAAGAAGTGTCAAGGCCAAGAGTCAGCATTGTAAAGTTGTAAAGGAGTCATTTGTAAAAGTGTCATCATTGGAAGAGTCATTATTTTAAAAGAGTCAATCTGCCTAGAGTCGAAAAGGAATTATTGGGAGGTATAGGTGTATATGTTGGGATGATGTCATGGTTGGGTTGCAGGTCATAATGTGATTGGGTGTTTGGTCAAAATCATTGTAAATCATATTGTATCATGGATCATCGTCCTTGGTTTGGGAATCCATAGCCTTGTCTTATTCCAGTCATTATAGGGTGGTAGGAAGGTGCTAGGCAGGTGTATGAAGTTGCCTACAGGTTGGGGCCTGTAAACACTTTAGGGTTGTAGCGTGGTGCTAGGGAAAGTTGTGGCTTGCTAGGGTGTTGGGGCATCCATTCAGTTGATTACTGAAGAAACTAGGGCATTGTGGCGTCCTTCTAGTGGGAGCTGGAGAAGAATGATTTTCAAGAATTCTAGGAAGTTGTTGCTTTCATTTCAGTTGGGGTTGAAGATTAAATAATTTATTAGAAAAGAATTTAGTGGTTTTTGACTTGGAGGGATTTTTCCACCTAAAATTTTTATGCCTACCGTGTTCTTTTATTTACTGTTATTGCTACATAAACATTAATAATAATTGAAGATTAACTAATGCTATGAAAAGATTTAAAAGTGCTAATTTCTAGGGAATATTGATTCACCCCCCTCTTAGTATTTCCAACAGATCGAAATCAAAATGTAACTTAGAGTAAATTCCTTAGCTCAAAGAAAATTAGATCTCAACACATCTACTATTTGAGAATTAGGAAAAAGAAAAATATCATTAATTCCTAAGATATTAACTATTGAAACAAATACGTGAGATTAATGAACTTTCTTGAAATAATGAGTTTATGTGTGTGCAATGCAAATTTTGTAATCCAAAGAAAACCATTAGTTATGTCTGATGATTCAAGAAGTTCATCAATGAAAGCTTACTTGAAACTTCAAAGATTATGTTCAAAATAACAGTAAATTCTCTTAGGAGAACAATGAAATTAAAATCTTGTGACAACAACAAATAAATTTATGACAGTAAAGAGTGAAATAACTCTGTACCTAATGTCTTTAGAAAGCCTAGAAATTACAATTATATCACTGTTATGTTGAGACTTCAGAGATTATGTTTTAGAGTTTTTAAGGGCAACAAGTAAACTTTTGACTATGAAAAGAATGCCTACTACAATGTAATATGTAAGCCCTCTAAAAACTATTATGACATTACTTAAAATTTGTGATGAAATTAATTAGTTAAATTCCCAAGTAGTCCTCAATAAGATGTGAATTTAATTTCACTTCTTTTAGATATGATTAGTTTGATTAATTAGACAATGTATGTACAATGAGAAAAATAGAGGTCAAAGAATGAAACTTGAGGCCCAAGGCCTAGAAGTCCTTGCCCAAGTCTTGGAGTGATGAGTAAGTTTGAAAACATCAACCTTGATCCAAGTTCACTGCCAATTTCTTTGAAGCACCCACTCAGAAAAAATTATCTTCACAGTTAAGATCTGAATGTTAAAACCCCTTCTCTAACTCAGTTTTTTTTTTACTACAGTGAGGAAACGTTGTGACAGTGCTAAGGTAAGGGGTCGAATTTTAATGTATTGAAAGGCCAAAATTCCACACCAATGGATAAATCAGGGTTTTGTTAAGGAAACAAATGAGAAGGGAGAGGAAGTGCTGCGTTAGGCTCAAAATATGGTTGCAAGAGGTAGCAAAAAATGGATTGTGTTGAGGATAAATAATCTACTACATGCAACCTTAAAGTATGAGAATAAATGGGTAGGGAGGAAGGGTTAGTGAAAGAGGAAGGGAAGGTTGAGGGTGCTGAGGATGGTAGGAGGATAGGGTGAGCTATGAGAAGGAAGGGAGCAGGAGGAGGCTTTGGATAGGAAGCCAAGGCCACGACAGGTCTGCATTGGGGCTAAGGAGGCTACGATTGAGGGTTAACACAACAAGGAAGGAGGATAAGAGTTGGGAGGAGGTAGGAATAGGCCAAGGCATGGAGCTGAGAGGGCTAAGGGGTGCCTCAGGCCCTTAAGTTTTTTTAATTTTAAGCTTAAAATTTTTTGCCCAATTTTTTTTAATTTTAAACTGATATTTTCTACCTTTAGTCGCTCTCAATTTTTTTATGAAAAACTCTGGATTTGAAGCTTTAATGAATGATATTGTCATGTCTTGACCCTGTAAACGATATTTAAGACAAAATATTTCCCTTTAGGGCCTAGATTTGTCTCAAAATCCAAAAATATCCTTGGCAAACTTCAGAGCTATGCTTGCACAAAATAAAAATGAAACCCTAGATCTCACATATATACAAAAATCAAACTTAAACCTAAAAACCATTTGTCAGAAATTTAAAATAATATTAGAAAACTTCATACATATACCAATAAATTATAGATCTATTAGATCCGAGGAAAATGAATTCAACTCTGCTCCCAGATCTGTAAATTTAAGTTCTCTCTATCTAAATCTATCTATTTAGCACAAATAATTAAATATGATTAATTAAAAAAAATGAGGTATTAGCCCCAAATATCTTGCAAAAAAAATCATATGATAATTCTATGAATTTAGATCAGGAAGGCCATTAAGATGTTATGCCTTGGGAGTCAGTTGGTTGAGCTGAGAACTTCCCCAAATGCCCAATTATTTTAAATATAAATGATTTCTACACACTCCATATTAATATAGACGTAAAATAACAATGTATTTTTTCAAGAATTAGAGATAGCTACTAACCCTATTAAATTAAAATGCTATTTTAAACCCAATAAACTATGGAAGATACATGTGCAATAGATTATTCCTAAGAGGCTATTAACCAACAACTTATAAAAATAGTATTCAACAGAAAATTAAAAACAATATTACCATAATATGCAGGAGAGGGACATTCTTCTTAGTTGGCTTGATTTCTGTCAAAATAACCTCGACCGTTGATAAAGATTTAATTATCTTTTAATCATCATCGTCGATTTTTTTTTGAGGAAAAAAATCAAAATTTTCATTTAATTGATTTTTAATTAACTCAAAATTAATTATTTCGAGTTAATTCCTCAAAAAATTGACTTTGACTTAACCACCAAGGCCCAAGGGTCCAAAATTTATTGATATTATCAATATTCCCTTGGTGGAGGACCTCCAAAAATTAATTTCTCTAGGACTCACAATTTTTTTTAATTAGGAGAATTTATTTTTCCCAACACTTAACTTTGAGTCTATTTAATTAATCTTATGGCTTATGTTTTTTAATTTATTTTTGCTAGAAAATTTAATTAATTGACACATGAGGGGATTAATTATTTTTTCCAACCCTCTAATATTTTAGCATCATGGCTGTTTTTATTTTTTTTTTATTTTTTCTATTTAAGGCTAATTCTATTAATGAAAACAAAAAATATAATTACACCGAGTCCCCACCTCAACCGCTATTGCTAGAGTTCATCAAGAAGGTCTAAACTGCCCCAGATTGGGGAAACTAGTTTGACAAAGCAAAAAGACCAATCATATATCCTTGGACTGTCACCAAAGGAAACCCATACATAGGATTCAAATCCATGTTTTGAAGCAAAAACCTGAAAAAGATTCAACACAACACCACTAGAAACGACAACAAACTGACAAACCCATTGGTCAATCATACAAACAGCAAAAACAAATATTATCAAATAATATTTAGAATACCGTTGGGTCTGCATCATTGTATCACACATATGAAGGTGTAAAGGCTCCGCCCCTTAGTTTCCGCTGATGCGATATTGCGATGCGATCAGATCGCAGTCACATATTGCTATATGTAAAGGCTCCACCCCTTGGTTTCCGCCGATGCGATATTACGATGCGATTTGATCGCAATCGCATATTTCTATATGTAAAGGCTCCACCACTTGGTTTCTGTCGATGCACTTTTGTGATGCGATCTGATCGCAATCGCATATTGCTATATGTAAAGGCTTCGCCCCTTGGTTTCCGCCGATGCGATATTGCGATGCGATTTGATCGCAATCACATCTTGCTATATGTAAAATCTCTGCCCCTTGGTTTTTGCCAATACAATATTGCGATGCGATTTGATCGTAATCACATATTGCTATATGTAAAGGCCTTGCCCTTTGGTCTCCCCATTCTGCGATCGCCGGTGGTCCTTTGGGTGGCCATTAATGTTCTTGGAGATCACCCGCCTCCGGGTGTGCTTCTTCCTCCTGATCCATTTCATTCTTTACCAATTCTTGATATTCCAGCATCTGTTGTTCAGTGGCTAGAGTAGAGAGTGTACCTGTATGGAGATCTTTTCCACTTTCCACTCCTATATTTGCCAATAGGTCAACTACTTTGTTTCCCTCCCAGTGTATGTGCTTGAGATTGATCACTTTGTGGGAGGAGAGCCAGATTTCAATAAGTTTTAGTTGACTCTCCATTCTCCAGCTATTGCTTACCTTACTTGAGGTTTTTCCCTACAGCATTTTGGTGACCATATTTATGAGAATTTGCGAATCTCCCTCTATAACAAGCAAGAATATACCCTATTTTTGGGCTATAATTAGTCCCTGCCATAATCCTTCTAACTCTGCCGAGTTGTTGGTGTCCCATCTAGTTGATCCTAAGTAGGTTAGAATAGGAGTTCCTTTATGATCTCTGAACATTCCTCCAAATCTAGCCTTTCCTAGATTTCCTTTCAAGGCTCCATCAAAGTTTAGCTGGAACATGTGACAGGGAGGAGGAATCCACTCATTTGGTGTCCTGCTTCTTGCTTGAGTTTTTCTGTTGATTATCATTTCTTAGTTCCACTGCAGATTCCAATTTGTCCATATGGTTCGTTCCAACGGGAGAGAGGGAAAGTCTTCCTCAGACCATGTTTGAAGAAGTAGTGTTTCCTTGATATTTTGACATACTGCATTCCATAGAGATTCCAAGGGCATAGATTGGTCCTTGAAGATTCGCCGGTTTCTCTCCTTCCATAGTGTCCACATGAGAAAGCCCGGTATAAGCTTCCATAAGGAGTTTAACAACTTGCTCTTGAATGGGTTCCTTTCCCAGTTACGAACAGTAGAAACTATATCTCCTTGTGTCCTTCCATCCTTTTGGCATCTAAAGCTGACCTTTTCCCAGAGCTTGTGCGCTAATGGACAAGAGTTCATAAGATGCTGAGTGGTTTCCTCTTCTTGCTTCCAGTTGGGATAGATGGAGGGGCCTTGGAAGCTCCTCTTCCTACGATTGTCCCAAGTAAGGATTTTATTGTGACATAAGAGCCAAAGAAAGGTCGAGGCTTTCAACCAAATATTGGGGTCCCATATTTTATTCCAGAGAGGGTCCTTGACAATGTGTTCCTTCATGATGATGTAATAGGCCTCCCTAGTTGTGAAGGATCCTTTTTCTTCATAGCCCCATCTAAGAATATCCTTTTCGTTCGAGTATTGTATTCTTCTCTTTGCTAATTTAGTACTGAGAATCTGTTGAGCTGAGTCCATTCCCTGTCTTATTATGTGGTCCATGCTACACCATTTCCTGTGCCCTTGCAATGTGGAAGAAAGCCAGAAGTGCTTGACAACATTATAGGTTTGCATTTCCTGTTCCCGGATTTGATGAGGTGAGATAAAATCCTTTAGTTTGGGTTGCTGCTACCAAGAGTCGTCCTAGAACCTTGTTGTATTGCCATCCTTCACTTCCTAGAAGCTATGCCGCTGAATTAAGAGCTTGTGTTGCTTGGCCACATTCTAGATTAGAGAACCTGGGTTGACTTCTGAAATTCGGATTAATTCTTCGGTAGGTCTACTGTTGGCATAATTTGTAGTCCATAGGGATTCCCAAGGGGTGGATGGCATAATAAGCCATTTCCACCAGATGCAGGTGCCCATAACCATATTGCTGTGGTAAGGATCTCGCAGACCCGTTCCACCAGCAAGCTTTGGCAAGCAAGCTGTGTCCCAATTGACTAGGGCCCATTTGCGTTTTTGATCCGAGTTGCCCCATAGGAAGGAATCTGTAGGCATTTGATCTCTTTGAGAACCCATTTGGGTGCTGCTAGGATTGAGAAGAGATATAGCAGCATGGATTGCAGAATCGCCTTGATTAAGACAAGGCAACTGGCCATATTGAGAGCACTATGAGTCCAGGAAGATAATTGAGCCTCTAGTTTTTCTAAGAGCATTCTCCAAGAGGAGTGTTTCATAGCTGAGTCAGTCATAGGAGCGCAAAGATACTTGGAAGGGAGAGAAACTATTGAGAATCCAAGAATACGAGCTATAGAAGCTTGGGTGATACCGGGGGTATGAAAAAAGAACATTTGAGATTTGGCCTTGTTTATCTTTGCGCCAGAGGCCTCCGAAAAGTCCTTTAATAGTGAATTGAATTGTTGAGCTTCCTGGACTGAAGGGTGACCAAAAAGCATATTGTCATCCAAAAATTGCTGATGAGTGAAGGCTGGAGTGTTAGGAAATGACAAGCCTCTTAGTTTATAGGAAAACAGAGCAGCTTTAATACTGCGGCCAAGACCTTCCGCCATTAACACAAAGAGGAAGGGGGAAAGAGGGTCCCCCTGTCTGATACCTCGAGAAGGTTGGAAAGGTGAAGAGGGGATACCATTGATCAAAATTGAGAAAAAAGAGGAAGAGATGAGACTCATCACCGAGTGAATCCAAGTTGGGGAGAAACCAAAGGCAGACAGGGTTTTTTGAATATACATCCAACTTAAACTGTCAAAGGCTTTTGAGAGGTCGATTTTAAGTAGCATACTTGATTTCTTGGAGTGCTTCAGGGATTGGATGATTTCGTGAGTTAGGATTATGCTGTCCGTAATCTGCCTACCTTCTACATATCTTGATTGCTCCAGCGAAATGAGAAGTGGTAGCAATGATTTGAGTCTTGAAGCTACGATTTTTGAAACTATCTTGTAGATGATGTTGCACAGGGCAATGGGCCGAAATTTGTCAGGGGTGTTAGAATGAGATTCCTTTGGGATAAGGGCTATGAATGTGGCATTCATAGCCGGGAGCATCCACCTCATGGTTCTTGATTCCTCAACAATATGCCAGACTTCCAATTTAATTAGCTCCCAGAAATTATGGAAAGAGTTGGAGGTAAATCCATCTGGCCCCAGTGCCTTGCCTTCTTTCAGTTGATGAACTGCATTTTCCACTTCCTGTAAGTCGACCGGCCTTAGTAAGAGCTAGTTGTGCTCCTTTGTGACGAGTTTGGGGATGTTCTCTGTGATTTTTCCTATAGCTTGCATTCTGTCTGTTATCCCTCAGGTTGTTCCCTTTGACTCCCAAGGGAATGGCTGACGAGGTAACCACTAACCAATCTTTTAGCTGCAGGTCCTAGTCTACCTGTAACCAGAGAGGGCTCTCTCTTTATAGTTTAGCTTTGTTTGCTGAGTGTTTTAGACTAGTTATGATGCACTGTTTGTTTGATTTTGGTGGGTTGATGATTCCCTTTAGAACTGAAATACAGACTTACTGGACAATTTGTTCCATTGGGAAATGGAGTTGAGATATTTGTGCTTTAGGAAATTGATATGTGGAGACAAAGTGTTGCTGCAGAGCAAGTTAGGCATGTGTGAAAACAATATATCAGATTTGTTGATGGAATGGGGGAAATTAGTAAGTGATAGGCAATTAAGAATCTTTCACTATGCTAATGAAGAAAACATGGAAGTAATGCTTGAGAGCAATTAAGAATTCTTAAACAGTATTCACCATGTTAGGATAAGTTGAAATATGAGCAATTAAGAATTCATATCTATGGCTAATCCAGCAGAAACATATTTAGAAAATAGAGATTGGGGTGTTCAGACCAAATCCTAGGCTATTCTTTTTCTCTATTTACCGAGATTATAGAAACATGAAATTATGGAAATAACAAGAAACACATACACAGTTAGAAGAAACTTATTGGTTCAGCAAATGAAACAGGAATTCTGCAACAAACATAGAGCTTCTACATATCCATCTCAGAGAGTATTAACACCAGCAATCTCCATCAGCAATTTTATTTATCAAAAGTCCTCAGTATACAACAGAGTTCTTCAGAAAGAATACTCTTACAACCGACCCTCAGTGCGTTATCTGAGGGGATATTTATACAAAAATAGGGTATGAAAATATCTTAGTGGAGAGTTCTGGTGCAATAAATTGCACTACCAACTCTCTTACAAAAAAGTAAATGATACATAAATGTAACCCTAAAGGCTGAGATAGCCGACATTCCTTTGTCAGACAGATTGGACTTTTGGCTGCAGAAAGTAGGTGGTGACAGGGCTTTAAATGCTGCGTTCTTAGGCTTGATATTCTGAGTGGATTGCTGAGTCACCTGTATGCTGCTTGCTGTACCTGTGTGCTGGCCTGTTCTGCTGACCTGTTTCTACTGACCTGTATCTCTCCAAAAAAGGTAAACAAACAATGCGGATTTATCTGGGCAAAATTTCCAACATTGCTTGCCACCAATCAGCCGGGGGTAACTGATGTCTTCTCATCTTTACCACTGTCTCATCTGCCTCTGTAAGTCTATAAAAATTGGGAGGCACCTCAAATAGATGATTAATCTCATGTTCTATGAAGAATAGATTCTCCAGCTTGTCATAGAGGGTCTGCCCAGATGGAGGCCCTGTTTCTTCTGTGGAGCTACTGGAGGCTGTGATCTGGTTTTCTACATAGTTATCTACCCTTGTCATATAATGCTTATAGGGCAGCAGCTATCCTGTACCAGTCACTAGGCTTGGAAGACCTTTGTCTTGCAAAATAGCCATTTTGGCTCTGAACTCATCTATTTTTTCCTTCATTTCCTGGCACTTCCTCTCTAGTGTCTGGGTGAAATTCCTCAATGTTAGCACCTTTTTGGCAGTGAGGATTGCCTCCGTCCTGCTAGATATTTGTAAATCAGCCAGTTCCTCCCTAGTGCAGTTATTAAGGAAGTGGATCATCTTAGTTGCCTGCTCAGGCATTATTCCCAGGGCTGCCCTGGCTCTCTGAATCTCTGTGTGAGCTATTTCTATCAGCTCTACCTGCTCAAAAATGGATTGAATGGACCTCCATTGATCTTGCATAGATTTGCAAATCTTGGCCCAAACAATCATTTTTATTTCTGCCAGGGTGTTGCCCAGCATCAACTCTTTCTCTAGAGTTTTTATTTTGGCCTCCAAGGCCTTTATTTCCCTCTGTTTTTCTGCCACAGTCATTTTTGACTTGTCATAACTGGCCTCCAGCTTGGCCATTTTTTCCTTGGTAGCATTTATTTATGTAACCTGGCTCTCCAGCTCTTTGACAGCCTTCATCATTTCTTCCATGCTCAAGCTGGATTCTGCTGCTGCTGTGGCTTCCACAGTTTCTCCAGTTGTTGATGTGGCTGTGGTAGGTGCTGGAGTAGTAGGAGGAGCTGTTGTTATTTTTGCTAGAGGGGCAGATTGGAGGTTTGTTGAGGTCTGTGGTGGCTGGGAGGCAGATTCCCCTTGCTTGTCCTGCATGGCTTTTTCCAATTCTACCTCCATCTGCAGTATCCTCTGGTTCATGACCAGGAGCAACTCCATAGCGTTATCCACCTGTTTTTCTTGGACAAGCTCTGCTATGTCAGGATGGATAGTAGGAGGCAATTTTGCCTGCCTCCTCAATGCAGCTATGTCATCCTCCTTTTTCTTTATAAGGGCCCTGACACCCTTTGGATCTTTTGGGTCATGCCCCAAATCAACAATTATATCCTCCAAAGTTTTTATTCTGTTATCTTTGGCGGAGGAAGACGGCCTCTCCAAATCAAGTTGTCTATTGGTGTTTTTCAGTGATTCTTTTAGCTGATGGGCCAGCATTTCCCTATCAACAAGTGTTGCATACACCATTTCCCCGGTTTGCTTGTGTAGCTCAATTTGATCCATGGGGTGTATGTCTTTGGCAAAGACCTCTAGATTAGTCTTGTAGTAATCAACTGGGGTCTTTGGGTGTGGAACTCTGGGTTTGAGATGAGTGAATATCATCTTTTCTTCCTTAAAGTCAAAGGCAACCATCAATCTTTGTTTCTTGGCTGGGGTTGTGTTGAGGAACTGCTCATATAGCTGCACTCTTAGCAACTCATTTTGAGCCTTGATCTCCATGAAACCCTCTTTGACTGTGGCCGGCTTCTGGCCCTGCTGTCTAGAGGAAGATACCTCCACAGTGTGATGCTGAGCCTGTTCTAGCTAAAATGAGCTAGTGGCAGTCTGTTGGCTTGCTTGTTTTTCCCTGTTTTGGCTTTCTTCCAGCTCTTCACTTCTGTCTCCTTCAGCTTCAGGGTCTGTCCTTGGCCTCTTGGCCTCTGGTTGCTGCAATGACCCTGTAGGAGGTGTTATTTCTTCTCTGTCCCTTTTCTTCCCTCTCTCATTATTCAGAGGGGTATGCAATACTGGGTTTTGGATTTGTTCAGTTTGTAGGGGAGGAGCCTGTGTTGTTTGCTGATCTTTTGAGGCACTAGGCTGCCCTGTTTCTGTCTCTTGATGCTCATCCATCTTCTCCTTTCCTTTGGCAGTTGTTGCTGGAGCTTGCTGGATGTCCTGTGCTGTTTGTGCAGTAGAGGTGCCTTCTTCTATCTGGACTGTTTTCTTGAAAACCTGTTGACAAGAGTCCAAGTCAAGAGTTTTTTCCAGCTCTTTTACATTTTGTTCCATTAATTCTTCCTGAGTCAATTCTTCTACTATTGATCCAGGCACCCATTCATCCTGATTAGCATACTGTTGTACTTGAGAGAGGGGGGTGTGTTTATAGGCTTGCAGCCTGTATTTGACTCTTCTTGCACTTATGAAACCTTCAGGGTCATAAGGGACCCACCAGAAACTCTTCTTGAGTTTGAGTTGTTGTCCTAGTATTTGGTCAGCTTCCTGCCAACCATCCTTTTTGTTCATTGTGAATGGGCCTAGGTGATCCCTGAATTTCAGGTTGGCCTTCTTCTTGGCACTGTGAAAGTGTGTTAGGTCTGAGTTTATCAGTTGCCTATAGTATTCCAGAGCAAATAACCTCATAGGAACGTACTTTGGGAGTCTGTATGGACAGAGCTCACAGCCA
>APFE031304253.1:0-71628 GCA_000404065.3 Pinus taeda | reverse complement strand
CTTCTACCCTCTAAGTTCTCTTGAGTAAGTATGTCTTTAACAATTGGGCTTGGTACATAAGCTATCACATGGGAGTATAGGATGTAGATCCTAAAGTCTTTAATAGCTTTGACCAAAGCATATGCTTGTTTTTCCATGATCTGGTACTTGAGGGGTGCATCTCTAAGAGCCTTACTAAAGAAAGCAATGGGTTTCTCATTCCCTTGGTCATCTTTCTGTAGTAAAACTGTAGCAATTGTGTGTTGGGAAGCAAGGGAAAATATGATGAACTCCCTATCAAACTGAGGGTTGGTTAGGACAGGAGTTTGGGTGAGGGCAAACTTGATGCCTTCAAAAGCTTGATTTGCTTCTGCTGTCCACTTTACTTTTGAATCTTTTTTGAGCATGTTTTTGAGAAATCTGCTTAGCTCAGCCAAGTTTGGGATAAATCTCCTTAGAAAATTGATTTTTCCCAAAAAGGCTTGTAATTCCTTTATATTTCTTGGATGAGACATTTGTAAGATGGCTTGGATTCTGTCTGGATCAATTCTGATGCCATCTTTGGAGATAATGTGACCCAACAGTTTACCTTCTTCCAGACCAAACAAGGATTTCTTAGGATTTAAGGAAATTCTATATTTCCTACAAGTTGTAAATATCTGCCTTAGATGTTTTAAGTGGTCTTGGTCAGATTTGGAGAAAGGTGTGAGATCATCTAAATAAATGACCAGAAAGTCATGAATCTCTTTAGCAAAAGCAATGTCCATTGCTCTTTGGAATGTAGCCCCTGCATTTTTCAAGCCAAATGGCATTTTAACATATTTAAAGGTTCCCCATGGGGTTGTAAATGCAGTCTTGTCCTGATCATCAAGATGGACCAAAATCTGGTTGAAGCCTGAGAAACCATCAAGAAAGGAAATCCTTGAGGCCCCAACTACTCTCTGCAAAATGTGGTCCATCTTAGGTAACGAGTAGTTGTCTGTCAATGGTACTTGGTTGAGGTTTCTTAAATCCACACAGAGCCTAATTTCACCATTTTTCTTCCTTGTGGGGACTAGGTTTGAAATCCAATCAGAGAATCTGATTGGTGCTATTATGCCTGCTTTAAACATCTTTTGTATTTCTTATTCCATTGCTGGGAGGAGCATGGGATTAATTCTCCTTAGTTTTTGTTTAAAGGGCTTCTGATTTGGCTTGAGTGGGATAGTGTGTTGTATTACAGAGGTGTCATAGGATTTGAGATCCTCATAACTCCATGCAAACACATCCTGAAATTCCTTAAACAGGTCAATGTATTTGGGCTTTTGGTCAGGATTAGTTGTCCCAATGTTATGCTCTTCTATGGTAGTGTTTAGGGGTTGTAGTTTTGGTTTATTGGGAATGTCATTGGAGTCAAAAATGTCTTCCAAAGGGGCTAATCCTATTGGAAGGAAATTATCCTTTAATTCTATCACCTCTGTTTCATAATCAGCTAAATCCTCATATTTACCTGGCTGGATTCCTTGTATGTTGTGCTGGTTGAAGATTGTAGGATGTAGCATTTGGTTGGCTGTTTTAGGTGATATTGCTTGGTTATGGTATTTACCATGTATTTGTAGTTGATTTTCTGTCTTAAATATTTGTGATTGACTTGCTGCCTCAGTGTCTATGTTTAGACCTGAAAACTCTTCTTGTAAAGTCAGAAAATTATTTATTTGTGTGTCACTATCAAACACCTGCCAGTCCTTTACATTGTTTGGGACAAATGGTCTGTGTTTTACTTCAGCTGTAAAACAGTGATGAGGCTCAAAAGGGAGCTTGCAGGTACTTGCAAACGTAGCTAGACTATGAGCATGAAGGTTTTGAGCCCTAGGGATTTTGGTAATCTGGAATTCAATGAAGGACTCTAGTAGCTCGGTGGCAGCAGACCTATAAGACCTTAATCTTTTGTCATTGGTAACAAAATTGCCTTTGACTTGTTGGATGACTAGGTCTGAATCCCCTAGGATTGACACTTTTATGGCTTGTAGGGATTTTACCAACTTGAGGCCTAGTAGGAGAGCTTCATACTCAGCCATGTTATTAGTGCATTTAAAGTTTAGTCTGTAAGCTCTGCCTTCTGCATGGCTGTTCTGTTTATTATGGATCCAAATTCCAGCTCCTGCCCCTAGCTTGTTAACTGATCCATCAAATTCTAGGAACCACAGGATTTCATGTTGTGGGGGAGGTTGAGTAACATCTCTGTAGTTTGGGCTTGTGAGTTGAAGTTTGGATTGTTTTTCATTTAGTTTGACTTCTGGGGCAATTTTCCCATTTAGTAAGATCAGCTTTGTGTCTAGAGGAGCTGTTTGTTTATCACAGTCCTGATCTTTTTTGAGTGTCTGATTTTCATCATCATATGTTTTGTCCTCTTGCACATTCTCCTTTTTTAACTCAACCAATGTTTCCATATCAAGTTTTCCTTCATTAATCTGTTGATCTGTTTTGATTATCTGAGTTTCTACACTGTTTGTGTGACCTATATTGTCATTGAACAGAATATATGAGTCTATATCTGAATGGACAACATATATGGGGAAGTTTTGAGGCTTCTCTGCAGTGCTGACCATGTATTTCATTAGAGACTCTCTATACAATCTCTTGGGTTGACCAAAGACTGTGATAGTAGCATAAGACATGTCCAATTGAAGGGACCCTTGAAGTTTGGCCCCCCATGATCTTGATAATAACATCCCATACTTGGGTGGGATATCAGCAACAACAACATCCATCAAGATTGTTTTGTTTGAATATTGGACCAGGGATATACACAAGTCTTTTATTAGGCCTAGGCATTTAACCTGGCTGGAATCAAATGAAAACAGGTCCTTGTATGGCCTAGTAATATCTAAATTCAGCCTTTCCATGACAGCTTTTGGCATCAGGTTATGAGAAGCGCCTGAGTCAAACATTGCATTGTGTAATATCTTGTCATGAACATGCAAGCTGACACAAAAGGGTAGAATCCCTGTGCCTGCTGTTTTTCCATCAACCTCTGGACCAAACAGTAATTCTGGGGTGTCATCCAACACATTGACATTGTCTTTGTTTTGAGTGAGTTGGAGGGACTTTTCAATCTGCTGTTTATAGATGTCATTCTTGGCTAGCTCTGCAAGAGGGATGGCTATTTTTAGTTTACCAATTTCAGTTTCTAAGTCAAAGGGTTTCTTAGTTTGGACCTTAGTGCTATGGGTGAGCCCTTTTTCTTTATTTGGTAAGGTTTCTTCTTGATCTTGGGGCTTATGTTTTTCGATCACCTCTTGAGGCCTTTTGCTAGGATTGGGGTGTGCAGATGATGTAGCTGGTGGGTTTTGTATATGTTCAGTAACTTCTTCAATAGTTACTTCTTTTGTGAGGGAATCAGTTGCATTCACTGGTTCTGTTATTATGGCATTCTTGGGCTGCTGTCTATCCTTGGTTTTTTCAGGTTGTGTGATGTTTACAGTCCTACTTCTTAGTTTGTACTGCTTATGGACCTCATAGACAACGGTGTCATAGCCTTGTTTAAAATCAAATGATTCTCCTGACCTAGTTTGGAACTGTTTACTGTCTTCTTCTTCATGATCCTCTTGACTTAGGAAGACTTGGTGCTCATCATCAAGACCCATTAAGTGGATATGGGTGTCATCCACTTGTTCTTCTGATGTTGATGTTTCAACATAGTTTTCTTGAAATGGAGGCCTTATTTCTGGATCATTGTTGGTTTTGCCCCCACTAGGATTTTGGTTCCTCCTAAAGTTTGGATTCCTGTTAGCGTTATTTGGTGGTACCTCCCATGAAGACTTTCTTTCCACAGACTCTACCCTATCGCCCAACCTCTTCATACCAGAAATTATTGCATCTAATTTTTGGTCAAAGGCTGAGGGTTCCTCCTTAAAGGCAACTCTCTTTTCTAATCTAGCCCTATTCCTCTTAGCAATCAAGTTTGCCTCAACTGTCACAGCAACTTTCTGAGCTTCTTCAAGGGTTTGAGGGGCTCTTTCTTTTAGTTGGTAGGCCATGTCCGGGTCAAATCCATCTGGGAATTTATATAAGGCTAAGTCAGGGGGAGGTCTCAGGATTTGAGGTATTGCATTATATACATTGTTAAACCTAGCACAGTATTCCAAAACTGTCTCTTGAGGACCTCTTTTAATCATGTCATATTCACCAAGTATATGCAGAGGATCTTTCTTTTTCTCCCATCTGTTTGTGAAGGATTGGTAAAGCTCATCAGGGTTATTGATGGTGTTTGCAGGAAGTGATCTGAACCAGGTTCTCACATCCCCTGTTAAGCTTTGGACAAATATTCTCATCCTCACAGTGTCATCATCTATCTCATAATTTTCAAAATGATCTTGCATTCTCTTAGCATGCTGGATAGCTGAATAAGGGCCAGTGGAGTCAAAATATGAGATTTTGGCCTGATAATCTTGAGGTAAGGTCACATGATTGGCAGGTAGTTGCAGAGGTGCATACCTCATAGCCATATTCACAGGGTTTGGTTGATTCACAAAGACAACTGGGACAAGGGGAACCACGGGTACCACAGGGGTAACAGGTATAGTAGATCCTAAAGTCCTGGTCAAGGGAGTATGTGTAGGGGATGAGGATGTGGGTGGAGGGCTTTGAGATGTAGATGGGGAACTAGGGGAATTAGGGGTGGAACAAAAAAGTACCTTGATTGGAGTGGATATGGGGTTAGGGTGGACTGTCTCTGGACTAAGGTCAGCAAGATTATATGGTTTTTGCTGCTTCTTAATGAGTTTGGAGATTGTATTAGGATTTTCAAAGACAGTAGGAGGGTTCGGGTCAGGATTAGCCCTAGTGTACTGAAGATTCTTCTTGGGAGCCAGCTTCTGAGCTAGTCCTTTTGATTTTTTAGGAAAATTTTATATATCAGGGACTGGACAGGATTCTTTGGAATGGTGTGTGTGTATCTGGAATGAGTATAAAAGATATCAGCTCTTCCTGGAGGCTGTGAGTGTCGGTACAGAAACAGCTTTAAAGGCTTCCTGACTAATATTCAGGTTCTAAGTGTAATTTTGGTAGACATACAGTATGATCTAAATCCTGAACTCCCCAGTGGAGTCGCCATTATGTTATCACTCAGGTTGTTCCCTTTGACTCCCAAGGGAATGGCTGCCGAGGTAACCACTAACCAATCTTTTAGCTGCAGGTCCTAGTCTACCTGTAACCAGAGAGGGCTCTCTCTTTATAGTTTAGCTTTGTTTGCTGAGTGTTTTAGACTAGTTATGGTGCACTGTTTGTTTGATTTTGGTGGGTTGATGATTCCCTTTAGAACTGAAATACAGACTTACTGGACAGTTTGTTCCATTGGGCAATGGAGTTGAGATATTTGTGCTTTAGGAAATTGATATGTGGAGACAAAGTGTTGCTGCAGAGCAAGTTAGGCATGTGTGAAAACAATATATCAGATTTGTTGGTGAAATGGTGGAAAAATTAGTAAGTGAAAGGCAATTAAGAATCTTTCACTATGCTAATGAAGAAAACATGAAAGTAACGCTTAAGAGCAATTAAGAATTCTTAAACAGTATTCACCATGTTAGGATAAGTTGAAATATGAGCAGTTAAGAATTCATATCTATGGCCAATCCAGCGGAAAACATATTTAGAAAATAGAGATTGAGCATAGGGTGTTCAGACCAAATCCTAGGCTATTCTTTTTCTCTATTTACCAAGATTATGAAAACATGAAATTGTGGAAATAACAAGAAACACATACACAGTCAGAAGAAACTTATTGATTCAGCAAATGACACAGGAATTCTGCAACAGCACAGAGCTTCTACATATCCATCTCAGACAGCATTGAAACCAGCAATCTCCATCAGCAATTTTATTATCAAAAGTCTTCAATATACATCAGAGCTCTTCAGAAAGAATTCTATTACAACCGACCCTCAATGCGTTATCTGAGGGGATATATATACAAAAATAGGGTATGAAAATATCTTAGTGGAGAGTTATGGTGCAATAAATTGCACCACCAACTCTCTTACAAAAAGTAAATGATACATAAATGTAACTTTAAAGGCTGAGATAGCCGAAATTCCTTTGTTAGACAGATTTGACTTTTGGCTGTAAAAAATAGGTGGTAGCAGTGCTTTAAATGCTGCGTCCATTTTGGCGTGATATTTGAGTGGATTACTGAGTCACCTGTATATTGCTTGCTGTACCTGTGTGCTGGCCTGTTCTGCTGACTTGTTTCTGCTGACCTGTTTCTGCTGACCTGTATCTGCTGACCTGTATCTGTTGACCTGTATCAAAAAGGTAAACAAGCAAAGTGGATTTATCTAGGCAAAATTTCCAACATTGCTTGCCACCAATCAGCCGGAGGTAACTGATGTCTTCTCATCTTTACCACTGTCTCATCTGCCTCTGTAAGTCTATAAAAATTGGGAGGCACCTCAAATAGATGATTAATCTCATGTTCTATGAAGAATAGATTCTCTAGCTTGTCATAGAGGGTCTGCCCAGATGGAGGCCCTGTTTCTTCTGTGGAGCTGCTGGAGGCTGTGATATGGTTTTCTACATAACTATTGACCCTCGTCATATATTTCTTATATGGCAGCAGTTGTCCTGTACCAGTCACTAGGCTTGGAAGTCCTTTGTCCTGCAAAATAGCCATTTTGTCTCTGAACTCATCTATTTCTTCCTTCATTTCCTGGCACTTCCTCTCTAGTGTCTGGGTGAAATTCCTCAATGTTAGTACCTTTTTGGCAGTGAGGATTGTCTCTGTCCTGCTGGCTATTTGTAAAGCAGCCAGTTCTTCCCTAGTGCGATTATTAAGGAAGTGAATCATTTTTCTGGCCTGCTCAGGCATTATTCCCAGGGCTGTCCTGGCTCTCTGAATCTCTATGTGAGCTATTTCTATCAGCTCTACCTGTTCAAAAATGGCTTGAATGGACCTCCATTGGTCCTGCATAGATTTGCAAATCTTGGCCCAAATAATCCTTTCTATTTCTGCTAGGGTTTTGCCCAGCATCAACTCCTTCTCTAGAGTTTTTACTTTGGCCTCCAAGGCCTTTATTTCCATCTATTTTTCTGCCACAGTCATTTTTGACTTGTCATAACTGGCCTCCAGCTTGGCCAGTTTTTCCTTGACAACATTTATTTCTGTGACCTGGCTCTCCAGCTCTTTGACAGCCTTCATCATTTCTTCCATGCTCAGGCTGGATTCTGCTGCTGCTGTGGCTTCCACAGTTGCTCCAGTTGATGATGTGGCTGTGGTAGGTGCTGGAGCAGTAGGAGGAGCTATTGTTATTTGTGCTGGAGGGGCAGATTGGAGGTTTGTTGAAGTCTGTGGTGGCTGGGAGGTAGATTCCCCTTGCTTGTCCTGCATGGCTTTTTCCAATTCTGCCTCCATCTGCAGTATCCTATGGTTCATGACCAGGAGCAACTCCATAGCGTTATCCACCTGTTTTTCTTGGACAAGATTTGTTGTGTCAGGATGGATAGTAGGAGGAAACTTTGCCTGCCTCCTTAATGCAGCTATATCATCCTCCTTTTTCTTTATAAGGGCCCTGACACCCTTTGGATCTTTTGGGTCATGCCCCAAATCAACAATTATATCCTCCAAAGTTTTTATTCTGTTATCTTTGGCGGAGGAGGACAGCCTCTCCAAATCAAGCTGTCTATTGGTGTTTTTCAGTGATTCCTTTAGCTGATGGGCCTGCATTGCCCTATCAGCAAGTGTTGCATACACCATTTCCCCAGTTTGCTTGTGCAGCTCAATCTGATCCATGGGGTGTATGTCTTTGGAAAAGACCTTTAGACTAGTCTTGTAGTAATCTTCTGTGGTCTTTGGGTGTGGAACTTTGGGTCTCAGATGAGTGAATATCATCTTTTCTTCCTTGAGGTCAAAGGCAGCCATTAATCTTTGTTTCTTGGCTGGGGTTGTGTTGAGGAACTACTTATATAGCTGCACTCTTAGCAGCTCATTTTGAGCCTTGATCTCCATGAAACCCTCTTTGACTGTGGCCGGCTTCTGGCCCTGCTGTCTGGAGGAAGATACCTCCATGGTGTGCTGCTGAGCCCGTTCTAGCTGAAACGAGCTAGTGGCAGTCTGTTGGCTCGTTTGTTTTTCCCTGTTTTGGCTTTCTGCCAGCTCTTCACTTATATCTCCTTCAGCTTCAGGGTCTACCCTCGGCCTCTTGGCCTCCGGTTGCTGTAATGACCCTGTGGGAGGTGTGATTTCTTCTCTGTCCCTCTTCTTCCGTCTCTCATCATTTAGAGGGGTCTGCAATACTGGGTTTTGAACTTGTTCAGTTTGCAGGGGAGGGGCTTGTGCTGTTTGTTGGTCTTTTGAGGCATTAGGCTGCCCTGTTTCTGTCTCTTGATGTTCATCCATCTTCTCCTTTCCTTTTGTGGTGGTCGTTGTTGCTGGAGCTTGCTGGATGTCCTTTGCTGTCTGGGCAGTAGAGGTGCCTTCTCCTACTTGGACTGTTTGCTTGAAGACCTGTTGACAAGAGTCCAAGTCAAGAGTTTTTTCCAAGTCTTTTACATTTTGCTCCATTATTTCTTCCTCAGTCAATTCTTCTACTATTGATCCAGGCACCCATTCATCTTGATTAGCAAAATGTTGTACTTGAGGGAGTGGGGTGTGTTTATAGGCTAGCAGCCTATATTTAACTCTCCTTGCACTGATGAAACCTTCAGGGTCATAAGGGACCCACTAGAAACTCCTCTTGAGTTTGAGTTGCTGTCCTAGTATTTGGTCAGCTTCTTGCCAACCATCTTTTTTGTTCATTGTGAATGGGCCTAGGTGATCCCTGAATTTCAGGTTGGCCTTCTTCTTGGCACTGTGAAAGTGTGTTAGGTCGGATTTTATAAGCTTCCTATAGTACTCCAGAGAAAATAACCTCATAGGGACATACTTTGGGAGCCTGTATGGACAGAGCTCACAGCCATAAATTCTGATGACAGAGTGGTTTTGGTACAAGTACCAGTCACCAATTTTGTAGCTTCTGGATAGCTGCAAAATCTTCTGCATATCCTTGGATAGTCTGGCAGGAGGAGTCCTCTTTAGTAGGCAGATGACTGGATATACAAATTGATCAATGAATTCACAGTATGAGTAGGGGGAATCCTGGACTTGGTGGAAGACTGAAGACCAGAAGATCACAGACCTTCTTTCACCTTGTGAGTCTAGCTTCTTGATTGAGCATTGGAAGCTATCTGTCTGATAGTACAAGAATAAGTGGTAAATGTATGAGGAATATTTGAATATTGCCTCCCTATCCAGCCTTGTCAACTGATCATGTATCTTGATGGCAATGTACTTGGCATAATTGTATTTCATAGCAGGGGGCTTCATAAGGCCGTATGCAGATAGCATGACCAGCACAGTTATATCAACATGTTTGTTTATGGTGAACCCCAGTACAGAGGTCAACATGTCTATCAACAACTTGCCCACTTCATTGAAATCTTCATATGAGAAAGGGGGTGGCCCAGAGGGCTGGCAGTCTGCCTTCATGAATTTCCTGGCTATGGCATCAATGTCTGAATCAGAAAGTCTGGAGCCCATATCCAGCAAATAGTCCATGGAGAAAGGGTACAGCAACTGGGTCTGTTTGTAGTTGAGCATCTTGTTGATGGAGTCTGGAGTTATGTAGAAGAGGATGCTCCCAGATGGAGACCTCACAGCCCTGAGCTTCTGGTCATAGTTCTCTGCACACAGATGGATGATTTCTGGGAAGGTGTTGACAGAAGGCAGAAAGTAAGTGGGCAGATTAGACTGCCAGACCCCATACAGGTCACTGCTATCTAAGTGACTGTTCCTCAATTGACAATATGTCTGCAAATGGTTTCTCTGTGCCACAAAATCTGTGATGAGAGCATCATCATCCACCAAAGGTATAACTTCTAGCTCTCTGTTGGGTGGGTTCATGGGCAGAACATCCAGAGCAGCTGAAGCTGCCATTGTCTTGGTCTTTGCTGGTAGTTTTTACTGTGCTTCAAGCTTGGTGTGGAGGGGTCTACTGTTCTCTGTTTGCAGTGAGCAGTTTTGGAAGTTTAAGGGCTGTCACAGGCTTAATTAATCTGTGGGGCACTCTGTTTTGATAAAGCAGAGTGTTTTGTAGCTGGATAGCTGGTCAATTGCAGAGAATTTGTTTATCAGAGGTGAGGGAAAATGCCAATGTAGTGCTTCTAGCTTGTGGCTAGGCCTTGTAGCTGTTCTTTTGTGAAAAACTAGGCAGAATTTACCGTTGGTCGCGGGTTTCCCTGGAATTTCTTCTGTGTAGGGGTTACAGAGGTTTCACTGGTAGCTTCAAAGGTGAATTTCAACAATGTGGGTTCTTGAATTAAAGTTGTATTTGAGCAGGAAACAGGATTTGCATGGAGAATCAGAGGGCAAGAGGGTGCCTGCGGCGAAATACCTGTTTTAGTGGCGTACGGGCAGTTGCAGTGGTCGAAGTGGTTGGATTGTATGCGGTTGAGTCGACAATGGGGGCAGCAACAATTCTAGCGGATCACTTTTGCTTTTTGACCGTTGGAAATCGAATTTCGCCTTCAGCTGAGCTCCAGGTTGTTCAGCAGAAAATGATAAAAACAATGGTTTTTTACACCTTTTTATGCATTTCGGGTGAATTGGCACCTTTTTGTGATGACGTCATGCTGATGTCATCATGGGCCCAAGTACGGAGGAGGTGACGTGGTAGGTGACGTGGGTGCTCAGGTGGCATGGCCACGTGGCGGGGTAGTCAGGGCAATGCGCAGGGCAGGGGTGACGTGGAAGCACGGCAGCGGCAAAAGCGGGGTGACGTCACGCTGGCGGAGGCTTGACGTCAGCGTGAGGGGCAGGGCGGTAAGTGGTTTCCCCGGCAGGCCCTTAGGCGGTAAGCGGTTCGGAGGGGGGGGGCAGCGAACACCTCCCGCGCCTGACGCATGGCGGGGGTACGACGGCAATACCGCCCATCTCCCGGACGCAAAAGGTCGGGCACCTTTGTGGGTGGATCGACCGCCCACCGTTGGATGGCGGGGCGAGAGATGTAACGGCTGGCGATGATCGGGATATGCCAGCGCTTTACATAGCAGGGGACCCGCCCGTTTGATTTTAATAATTGTTTTAATAAAAGGGCGTGGGGGGGTTATAACCATAGGTTTTTGGGTTTTGTGGGTTTATTTTCCCGTGCAATTAATTAAAATTTGGTTTTTTCAACTTTATAACAAAGGGTCTTAGGGCGGAGAAGGGGAAAAGTGTTATTAAGGGCGGGGAGGGTGCTTCTTGCCCTTTTAACCAAAGTTTTCTTAAATCCATATTTTTTCAGGAGGGCTTAGGGCTAATGCTAACCCTTGAGGGGTTAATATTTCCCAGGGAAGGGATTTATCTGCAGCACTGGGGGAAGGGGGAAATTAGGGAGCTGTAACATAGGTTAGTGATTAATATGGTTTGTGAGGTGAGTGAAGGGGTGAAACCAAGTCAAATGGAACTTGACTCAGGGTATTTGAGGATAGATGAGAATGATGCAGAAAAAGGATGTTTTTACACAAGAAATGTGGCTTCTTTTCATGCTTGAACTCCATGGCTTGGACCAAGTGGTTGGTGATTTAAAGGAGTGGAACTGAAGACCTGAGTAGATTTCAAGGCCCCTGGGGATGTTAGTAAGAAATGACTTCAGGAGGAAAACTGGGGGAGTTAGTCATGCTTCCAGTGCTTGTCCTCCATTCTTTTTCTTTGATGCCCACAGCCTGAGTGACAGAGGCTGTTTGTACTTACTAGGCCAATTGGAGCTGGCCTTCTATTTCTGCAACCCCATCTACCTACCCCCTACTAGCCTAGCATTTTTTGTTTCTTCTTGGAGGGTGCATTTAGACTTGCAGACCCTTTATGTGCCTTTTCTTTTCCATTGGCTTTTTTCCTTTGATGTCCTATCTAGTACTAGCCTTATTTCTTCCAAGGTCCCAGATTAAGCAGTTGGGAACCTTATTTTCTCTGCCTAACTACTGATCTGCCAAGATTATACAGTTTGGGCAGATTTCTTCCTCTATTCTATTACAAAAAATTGAAACATGGCATGATCCAGATTAGGCTGTTGGACCATCCATCAAGATTTTAATAGACATGAAGGTATGTACATCCCTTGCCTTCCTTGGAAATATGGGATCTTTGAAACATCAAAGTAGAGCATATTTGGCACTTGAATTAGCCCATCATGAAATATGAAACCTATTGGTTTAGGTATCCAACACTGTCCACCTGTGGTTCTTGATGAGCTTGCTTAAAGTAGTTGAGAAGTTCGAGCTCGATTTCTTCATGTTTTTCCACTTTTACCCCCTGCTCATTTTGGATGTGAGTAATATTGTTATTCATTCGACGTTTAATAGTGGAACGATGAAAATTTTATGTATTTTTTTCCCCTTCCTTTAGCCACCTGATTCTCGATTTTTGCCTTTAGAGCCTTTCTTCTTGTTTGGCCCTCTCTGAGATTTGAGTTTCAAGAGACTTTTCCTGTTCCGAAAGTTCCTCTGATCTTCCCTCTGTGATGATCCGTTGCTGCAACTGTTTCATATCTTGATCTAGAGCAGTCTGAGCCTGGAAGATGTTACCAAACGAAGAATGGTTCCATTGTTTTATTTTACTCTTGAGGTATTTAAGCTTCTACTAAAATTTGAACATGCATTACCATTTGGTGAAGAGAAGTTGATCCATTCCGAATTTACCAGATTGACAAATCCGTATGTGTCATCCAAAAAGCCTCGAAGAGAAATGGCCTGTAGGTAGCATTGCCTAGTTGAGACCATTGGAGAGAAATTGACCAATGGTTTGAGCCTGTCATCGGTAGGATTGAAGCTGAAAGGTATCCCCCTAAGTGGATTACGTTGTCAGATATTAGGAATCTGTCTAGGCGAGACACAATTTGGTGCGAACTAGCTCTTTTGTTATTCCAGGTAAAAAGGCCATTGTTGAATGGCATGTCAATAAGCCAATTGCTTTGAATGTAATCTTTTAGATTGTTACTTTCCTTGTCCAGCTTATTCCTACCTCCTCACGTTTCTTCCATCTTGGTTATCATGTTGAAGTCGCCCTCAGTGATCCAGAGCAAATGAGACCTATTAGTATTGATTGAGGAAAGGGTATTCAGAAGTTCTACCTTATGCATTGCTTCCTGGGGAAATATACATTGGTTATGTGACCATGTATACTGGTTCCTGCAATGTGGAAAATAGCTTGAAGGAAATGCTTGTTTTCATGAATGTTGTTGAGCTTGATGGTGTGTGCATCCTAGATAATTTCCAAGCCTCCTGAGGCGCCAGAAGCATCTACTACTGCTGTTATACTACCCGGCCAGAATTTTGCAGCAATTCGGTCTAGAGAGATGGAGTAGCATTTAGTTTCCTGCAGAAAGAGAATTTGGGGCTTCTCTTGCTTTATCATGTTCTTAATCAGTATGCAATTCCCAGGGCTATTGAGCCCCCTAATGTTCCATGAGATTAGCTTCATGATGGAAGGTTGGAGAGAGAGTTGTAATATTTTGTGAGCTTGGAGTACCTGCCTGACTCCACTAGCATTTCCCAAATGCAGATGGTGCATTGAAGATCCATTTTCCTCCCTCTCTTTTTATTGTCTTTGATTATGCTTTTCCCATCCCAAAGACCTCTAGTTTGAATACCTAGGGATTTTTGCCTTTGAGCTCTGGAGAGAATTACTTCCAAATTCTCCAATTGTTTCTCTGGGATTTTATCATAATTTTTTTTTTTGCATGCCTGCTCTAGACCAAGAATGTCCAAGTCCCCAATGTCTATGCTTTCTGGTTCTTCTTCCATATGCTGTGTGTCACTTATGTCTTTTGTTGTTTCTGTTTCCTTGGAAAGGTCAGGTTGCGATTTGTCTACCTCCATTCCTTACGAGTACCAAGTTGGGACTGTGCGCATAGTCATGGAGGAAGGATCTGTGGGTAATGGTTCTGTTGGGATTTTTTTGGGATCAGAATGTGTAGGTTGTTTGTTCATCATGGGAGCCTTCTCAGATGGGACAAAATGCTCAGGGTTGTGTACTTATTGTCAGGCTAGCGCTTCAAAATTGTTGCTCGTAGAGGGTTTTGATGAATTGGCTTAAGGCTTCATAGGGATTATAGCAGGTTTCTTGTGATTTTTCCTACGATTGGCAACTTTAGTGAAGCTAGTCAGATCCGGCTCCTCAGAGGCAGTGGTATTCAAGGGTTTCTGGTTTAGAGGACAGTCCCGAAATATGTGACCCCTACATCTGAATGACACATTTTCATAAACAATTAACTAAACCCATTCAATATCATCATGAAAAATACTTACGACATCTGGAAGTGCCTTGTTAAGGTGCATATAAATGCAAATGCAGGTGAAGGAGGTATATCTTCGGAGTTTTGTTTCCTCTGCCATTTTGACAAATTCACCGAGACCATTTCCTATGGTTTGTAACGTCTCTTCGTCCGGAGTGAGTAGAGACGGATCCAGACTGGAACCCAGCTGAGATCTTCTTTGTATGGATTAAAGCGCTCCACCCATCCCCTCAAATATAGGCCAGTTGCGTTGAACAAATAGGGGCCGCCATCTAGTACTTTGTTTCGGTCCTCCAAGTAGTTAAAGATGGCCGTGAAGAACCCTTTAGGTCCTAGCTACAACGTTATGTGTCCTTTTGGCTTCCACTTCGCTGCTATCCAGCCATGCAACACTTTCTCTGTTGGCCACATACCTATGAATTTGCCTATTAATGCATGATCTCTCATGTACTGGATCTGAGCATTGATCCGATGACTTGGGAGCTCTATTTTTGGGCGTTCAGCAATGACTGGTCTACAATTGTTTGAGGTGACCTAGGAGTTCTCCCCGTCGTTCACCTTGGCATCTTGTGGATCTATCTTCTCTCTATCTCCATTTTGATAAGCTAAACTAGTTCTTTCCTCACGCCTCTAAGGAGAATCATTTTCATTTGGGGGAGGTGCAGCGTCCTCCCCCTGGGGGGTATTCATGATGCTCACGCTGCTTCTTGTCATGTGCTGACTTTCATATTGCTGGTGGTATGATAGTATTGCAGAAGTCTGCTCAGGTCTACCATTACAGGTTCTGCAGAAACCCTAAGTCACCATTCCCTCAGATCGCCTCTTGATCAATATTAATCTTCATGTATAAAATTCTGAAATATGTCAATATTACTATCACGGCTAAAATATTATTTACACAAGATAATTACATTTAACCCATGAAGGGGGAACAACTATTCATTATAGACCCTCAATTATTTACTCAATTCTGTGACTCAAATATGATCTAGTAGACCGAGTGATTTGTAATAAAATAATTTAGCTAATTAGCCAAAATTATTCCCAAATCACTTTACATAATACTCAACTAGAACGCTAGTACTTCCCTAAGATCTTGATGACAAAATCCACCCTAGCTTTGGGGTGAGGTTGGAGGGAAAAACTCTATCATAATTTGTGTTTAGAAACACAGATGAATCGGTGAGATGAAAAACCTCATAGGATAAAAATTGCCTTTAAAATAATAGTTTTACCTAGGTTGTTACATACATCATGGTCTTACTAAGATCATTTACATTATAAATATGTAGAATGGGTTTAAAAATTTGACAAATTGTCGACTAATGATGAATCTTGGATGATCTGAACATTGGAACATGATGGAATCCCTTTTGCGAAAAAAGGGTGTATTGCTATAGGGTCACTAAGACAGAGTGGTCAGCGGGGCACATAATGGGGATTGCTACAAGAGGGGTACACTTGTTTACACTTAGATTTGTTAATTTCTCCCACGAGCCTAGCACTTAACAAACCATTAACCTATCAAATTACAGATATTGAATGAATTACATAGCTATGTTATTAACATTACTTAACAAAAGAAAAACATAACCAATCTTACAAAAAAAATGACACAACAAATTTTGCCCAATTAAATCAGTTCATCATTAACTTTTGATTCAGAACCTACTTGGGCTCTCATCTTAGGATAATGGCGCGACTGAGGAATTACATGTACAACATTGGATTTGATCCAACTAATCAAGCCCTCCTTAGTTGATTTGGATCTCCTTGCTTCCCCCTTCCTTGGACCCAACACACTCATTGAGATGTCTCTTTTAATCTTGTGTTGTTGTAAGGTGTGTCTTATCCATCTCCTTAGTTTTGTTTTGATAACTTTACATTGAACTAAATCTCTAATCCTAATCTCCAAAGTGATTGATGGTTGAGATTAGATATTGCCTCACTTGAGATCAAGGGATGAAATTAAAACATAATGACTAAAGTAATTTACATTACTTTTTCTAATGTTTTTTAGCTCACTAAGGCAACATAACAATTATGTCATTTTCCTAATCTATACTTAGGCTAAGTTACAAATGCGACTTTCTCACACTAGAGAAAGTGTTTGAGGAGACTTTGGGTGATTTCTTCATGCCTAAACACTTAGACCTGTGAAGAAGTACTTGCCCAAGATACAAACACCAATACTCCCTATTAAATAGGGAGGTACTTCTACCCCTTGGAATTGCATTCGTTGCCTTAACTTCTTCCTCTGACCTGGAAGTATTTCTTACCCCTTGGTCTACAAACATCCTCGAAGTCTTGCTCCCCTTGGTTTGGTTCCTAGAAGCTTCCTGCTCTTGTACATCTTGTAATTTCATTTCATAATAAGAAATATTCTTAACAGATTTGAAGGAATATGTTGATTGCTCTTTCTCACCTAAACGTGAAGGCTAACTCTCTTTAGGATTCTCAACCCTCAAAGATTCCCTCTCCTTATTATTTGTCACTATTCTACTTATTTCCATCACTTGAATAGGTTGGACCTTCAACTTATATATGTAACTCTCTCTAAATCCTATGACATGTCCCTCATCAAAGCTAGATCCACTGGGTTTGATAAATTCTTGTTCATATTAGAACACCCCTTCTTCTCCATCATAGAGACTACGAGAAATCTCCACTTGAGTTCTAGCACCCATAGCACATCCTTCATTTCTACCTTACCTTTTGACTCAATATGAAATATCACTATTCCAACCCATTTAACAACATTTTTGAAATCAACACCAAATTCTACATGTAGTTTTGAGTCCCACTCGGTCAAGAGATTGAACAACTCATGTTCCCTTGCCCTTATGGCCCTAGTGCCAAGCCCTTTTAGCACCTACAAGAAAATTGTTGGTTTATAGATCTTCTTGGATCTCCCTTTTGTTAAAATAGAAATCTATGGCCAAATTCCCCTTTGGACATCTCATTTGATGGAGATGATAATTTCATTGAATTTCTCTTTTTGAGAGGAACAAAATCGACCTAAAGATCATCTAATTTGGACAAGGGAACCTATATTTTTGAATTATGAGCCCACACGTGAATATTTGATCAGGTCGACCCTCAAGAAAATTGGTCACCCTTGGATGACTATAAATACAAGTGACTTCTACCTCATTTGGACATTGTCATGGACCATTCTTCTATTCTCTTTCTTATTTTTGGCTCGTACAAGTCTGAGGTAGATCTCAGAGGAATATGTTCACATGAAGGTGAAATTGTTGGGACTGAAACTTGTATAATTGTGTTATGGTTTTCGACCTTATTTGTAGACACAACACAAATAAATATTGTCTACAATCGTTTGCTGGTCAAGTCATCCATGTGACTAGATCCTTTCAGTCACATGCACAACATGTCCTCCATGCGACTGGCATCTAGGGTTTCTGAGTCATAGTCGTATGCTTTCCAAAGGATGATTTGACTGTAATCACTGGATTACAAGCTCAAGGGAGTGAATGGAATCTCCTAGTCACATGCATGAATCCTCCTCCATGTGACTCAGACCCAAATGTTGGGTTTTCAATTGTCTGAAGTTTTCACTCATTGACTGCAGGGTTC
The DNA here is from genome assembly GCA_000404065.3 of Pinus taeda. Lineage (NCBI taxonomy): Eukaryota > Viridiplantae > Streptophyta > Pinopsida > Pinales > Pinaceae > Pinus > Pinus taeda. Next base: position 53,770 of record APFE031304253.1, on the reverse strand, counting down.
AGAAGTAGACCACAGATAATGATAGTTCATTATAGGCTTCTGAATCAGGGCCTTTAGTATAAGCATTGTTGGGTTCCTTTCATATATGTTGTAGTTGTTTTTTATGGATAGTTGTATGCATGAAGATATGGATCATTGTATTCTCTTTTGCTGAATCATTCAATGAAAATCTAATAAGAAGAAGAATTTGAAAGGGTTTTCCCCATAGTGGGTTTTTCCTGGTATCCGACCAATCCTGGTGTCTCTATGTGTGAATGATTTTCTTGTATTGTTCCTTTTATGTTCCACTACATTGATGATGATGATATTTTTATTTTTACATAGTTGCATATGTTGCTGAATAATGATGTAAATTTGAATAATGTTATGATGTTATGGGGAGAATTTAATTTGTAAATGAAGAAAATAAATTATAAAAGAAAAGAAAAATATAACCCTAAGAAAATTAAGCATGGTATTAGATTTGAGCCGAAGTAAAGTCATGGAGATCACCCCTATGATGACCCCATTGATGGAAGCAAAAAAGGATGGAGGAGAATAAAAAGAATTCTAGGGTTTGAAGAAAACCCTAGACAATTTTTGTATTAGGGTTTGATGGATATTACGAGGTTAGGGTTTGAGAGAAACCCTGGTTTATGGCAAAGATGTGAGATACAAAATCTAGAAACCCTAGCATGGTCAATGTGACAAATTTGATGAATCCCTAGATGGAATAGTTTCTATTGGTCTAGTTGCTAATGAAGTTCATGAATATATATCAGAGGCAACAAGTGGACTCTGGACAGTGATGGATCTTGAACGCTGATACAAGAGGGAGATGATCACCTCTCATTGAAGATAAATATTGTTTTTTAAATTTTTGGTGCTCCTTTATGGCTTTACTTTTGTGTAGACTTATAGATCTGATTATTGTTTTGATTATTACATGTACTTCATGTATATTTGAGTATTTGGATGCTTCTAACCTATTGATGAATTGTGATAAGTGGATCCTTCTTGAGGTTCATGGATAATGCAGGAAGAGAGGAGCTAGTAAAGGTGACAAAGTGCTACAAGTTTCCCATGCAAAATATGAAGGTGCACATGTATTTGAATACTACAAGGTATGCATAGTATATTGTTTCAATGTTATGTTTTAGATGCAATATTGATGGCAAGGTAAGCCCTAAGGTTTGATGAGAATGTCCACTTCAAAAATGGCTCATGCATATGAAAGTAAGTTTGATTCATGGTAATTATGATGATATGGTGCACTTGGTATTGGACAAGTATTTTACATTCTATTAAGTCATGATAAAACCACTTAGAAACTTTTATTTTTGTTATACTGGTATACTTGATGTTTGGCTAACATCTATCATTTTGGATATCTTGATCCTATAAAGAAGGTTATCACCTTGATTCTAGTAGATGGTAACTTGATACTATTGATATTGTTTGTGAAAAGCATGGTATCCATAGAAGTTTAACAAGGTGATTGATATTCAAGATATTTTGTTGACCGTGGTTATCTTTTGACGTGCTTAGTAATTATGGCATATGGTAAAATCGAATTCCCTAACCTAATGGATTGAGTTATGTGACAAAGAAGTAATGTTGATTCTTGAAGTATACTCTTATTAGCTATTTGATACTAACCCTTGATGAAATATTAATGTCATGATGATGTGGCTGATGCTAACATATATGACCATGATAAATATGTGGTATAGTCTAACTTTATGATCTAATAGATCTATTGATATATGACAATATTATATACAGGTTGATGACTTGAATGAAGATAACTGAAGTGGCTTCCCATTTAGATGGAGAATCTCTCCATACGATCCTTACTCCTATTATCATTTGCATTACATCTATAGAAGATTGTTTAATATTGAAGTATGATTTATGGGCATGAATAGACAAATATCTAATATTGTTGGTCTGCAGCAAAGTTTTGATATGAAAAGAGAGTGTTTTCAATTACTCTAAGCCTCATTCGCATTGAAGAAATCCTATGGGTGCGACTTTAGTCTCAGCGGCACAAAAGTAAGCTCAAGGGTGTGACTATAGCCTCCCAACCTCACGTAGGAAGGCCTATGGGCGCGACTATGCATGTAGGACACAAAAGTGAAGCTTTGTGCATGAAATTAGAAGTTCATTTGGAGGATGTTAGTCCTACAGACATGTAATAGACAATAAGTTCTATGAGAAGAGAAGTTTGAATATTTTACTTACTATAATGCGAATATGTTGACTAAATTTTTGTTTGCAGGTGACCGCGATATGCATATTAGTATGTCAATATGATTTAACCATTGAGGCTTGTGTATGACAATATTTGATAAAAGTTGCAAGGTTTTGACTAGATTTGGCTGATTGATATAAACAAGTAGTGTTGGAGTTTTGAAATGATGCTTGATAATGATTTAGAAATTTGACTTGATGATTGAGATATGTTTTGGGCTATAGATCTCATTGCAATTGCAAATTTGGGATTTGACCTGATGACTAATGATTTGATTTGATGATTGCTGATTTGCCTTAATAACAATTCTATAGGGGCATAGTGATTTTCAGTGACTTATATTGGTATTACGTGTTGACATCATTATCTTTGACACAATGGTTGAAGTATCGACATTTATGATTCAGTATGAAGTAATCTCACAATAAATGGATGGAACCTTCATGACTTATTCTTGGTGTATGTATTTTCATCTAGTGACTTATATTATGTGAATAAGGATGACTTGATGAAGTTTGGATTGATATTTCTTGGTAGATGACAACTTATTAGCATGATAATAGACAAAGTCATAAATTTATATTTAGATGTTAGCTCTACTGGTCACTTGGTCCAAAGAATTTGTTATAGCGATAATGATGATTTTGATATTAGTTTTGATTTGGCATCTAAACTTTGATAAGATGACTTTCAAATCGCACAATATTGACATATGTAAGGCTAAGAATATTGGTTTGATAAAGTGTTATGTTTGCATAAAGCATTGTATGAAGCAAGCTCCCCGAGCCGGGCATGCCCTCATTGACAGTTACCTAGTTAAGCCAAAAAAATGTGTCGATACAAACCTCTACTTCAAAAGGGGTCCAAGGTATGTATTTGGTTTTGGTTTTATATACTGATGGCCTATTATTGACAGGTAATGAGCCTCTGATTATCATAGTAAGAGGGAGTTAGCTTCTGAAGATTGAAATAATGAATCATGGCATGATAAATCAAATTTTGAATTTTGGACAAGAAAATCTATATTGCAAAGCTATTGAAGAGTTTTTGGAAAAAAAAAAATGCAAATCCTTGGACACTTCGATCAAATTTCAAGAAGTTATGAAGATACATTGTTGAACCTGACTTGGAAGTCAATAATTAAATGAAGCATGAATGTTCCAAGTGGACACCCATCCATATGCATATATGTTGTGCCTAGAACTTGAGTGAATTCATGATTAAGACGCTTCAAACACATTGAGTTGATGCTAAGCAGCCTTCGAGATATTTGCATGAAACGATCAATTTTTGTTCTGATACATTCTTCCTGTGATATGTGACTGCATGAATGTAGTAATGCTATTTGGGATCATTGTTGATGAGATAAGGGAATTTGGGTGCTACCTTAGTATGAGATTTTCCATGATGTTTGGATGAGAAGTTCGTAGTTTTAAGCATGACTGAGGTTGAGTATGATGGTTGCTAGCATGGCTAGCTATGAGGTCGGATGAAGAAGCTCTTTGGAGAGATGTTTGAGCAATTTCTGGATATGACATGGATACACTGCAATGGCAAGGAGTGAGAACCGATTGGCAGAGAATCCCATATATAGCTAGGAAGGAGATACCTTCATATATTGAGACAATGCTGCTTTATAAGACAAGCTTAGGCTTGTGGTTGATACCTCCGTGAGAGGGGGGATGAATATGGTATCCTTTTTTTGTGATATGTATATTTTTTTCTAATATGATATTTGATTTGATTTCTTATATGAATAAGAGGCTACTACTATTGTGACATGATGATCATTTTGATACCAGATGCGAGCATGATGATATGTTTATGATCGACAAAGAGCATCTCTGATCGAGGACAATAAGCCAACTCTTCCCCCCATGTTTGAGATCCCAGGGTGTGGAATTGAGATGGAGGGCTCCTGGGGTTGAGGGATCTTTGGAAAATATCGTATCACCCCTATCTGTTACCCATGGGATTGGAGATGTTTCTCCCCTATCTTGGTCTTTGTAGAGTATACCCTAGTTGGAATCATACCCACAAGTTGGGCTTGTTGAGATTTTCCCTCCTTGTTTGGCCAACAAGTTAAGGAGGCTTGGGGGCATGCGATATTTACCTTTTGGTAAGTCAAGTATCTCGCCCAAGCTTGCATTATGATGTAGGTGTTCTACCACATGACCCTTGAGGGTCATTGTTGGGAAGATAGGTAGGCAATAGGATGGGTTGAGATGTGCTCCCCTTGATCACCTATTGCTCGATATGGAGTCGTAGATGTTTAGTTCCCCCATGAGATTATCAGTTGATATGTGCTCCCTGATGTGGTTCCAGGTTTATATGTGATCCCTAATGATATGCTCTCCAATGATGATGTGGGTTGTAGAATTGGCTCCCCACTAATGTTTCCCAGGTGGTAGCATTGAGCTCCCCGCTGGAAGAGATTACGAGTGGTAGTAGTGGCTCCCTGATGAATAGAGGGTCATACCTTAGGCTCCCCTCTAATGTCAAATTCTTATTCTTTTAGATTCAAGAATGTTCAACATATGAGAAGGTTAAATCAAGAGATAAGAAATAATAAGAAAGAGATGAATCAAGATTAAAAATTATGATATGTGATGATGATATTATTGAGATTGGATATGACATGTTGATAGGGTGACATGTTGATCGATGGTCAGATATTGACAGGTGGAATTCTCCCTAGTTGAGAGGGAGTGTTAAAATAGGAAACTACGGTCAAATTGAACTTTGGAAAACTCATCTTATGGATATGATGATTGCATTGAATTCCACTTTTTGAGAGGACCAAAATTGACCTAAATATCATATAATTTGGACAAGGGAAAGCATATTTTTGAACTATGAGCCTACATGTGCATATTTAATGAGGTCGGCACTAAAAAAATTTGGTGACCCTTGGAAGGCTATAAATACAAGTGACCTATACCTCATTTGGACATCATCATGGATCATTCTTCTATTCTCCTTCTTATTTTTGGCTAGCATGAGTCTGAGACAGATCCGCGAGGAATATGTTCACATGAAGGTGAAATTGTAGGGTCTGAAGCTCGCATCACTCTTTTAGGATTTTGGACCTTAACCGCAGGGACAAAATAGAGAAATATCGGCTATAATCACTCATTGGCTGACTCAACTGTGTAATTGAATCCTTTCAGTCACACACACAACATGTCCTTTATGTGCATGGAATCTAGGTTTATGAGTCACAGTCGCAGGCTTTCCAAAGGTTGACTTTGACAGTAGTCATTGGCTTACAGGCTCAAGGGAGTGGCTAGAACCTCCTAGTCGCACACATGACTCCTTGTCCATGCAACTGGGACCTAAATGTTGGTTTTTCATTTGCCCGAAGTTTTCACTCATTGACTGCAGGGTTTGATAGTGAACCATAAACATTGACAGTTTATTATAGGTTTTTGAATCAATGTCTTGAGTACAAGAATTGTTGGGTTCCTTTCATATATGTTGTATTTGTTTTTGTTGGATAATTGCTTGGATGAAGATATGGATCATTGTACTCTCTTTTTATAAGTCATTCAATGACAATTTAATAAGAAGAAGAATTTGAAAGGGTTTTCCCATAGTGGGTTTTTCCCTAGTCTCTGACCAACCCTGGTGTCTCTATGTGTGAATGTTCTTCTTCTATTGTTCCTTTATGTTCCATTGCAATGATGATGATGATATTGTTCTTTATACATAGTTTCATATGTTGTTGAATAATGATGTAAATTTGAATAATGTTATGATGTTATGGGGTGAAGTTCATGTGTAAATAAAGAAATGAAATTATCAAAGAAAAGAACAATATAGCCATAAGAAAAATTAACACCTTATGGATTTGTCTCAGTCCTTTGAGACACCCATGAAATCTATTGCCATACTATCGACTGGTCAAGTATCCCTATATCCTACTGATGGTTGAACTTCTCCAATATTATTGGAAAGCCTTGTTGGTACTTTCCTTTGTACCATATTGGTTCATTCTTGTTGGTCACTACATCTCACAACTACTTGAACATATCCAGTGCGACATTTTTCCTGCAGAACAATCCTCTACTTTGCTATGTGTCATCACCTACACAAAATCATCTCACTTCCTCTGAGTCTGGTCTATCCATAACTTGAATCCTAAACCTATGTGCCTAGCTACTTCCTCTTGCAATGCACACAACCCTACCAACCTCTACTTTCGTGTCCTTGTTTGTTTGGTTTGTTGACTTTACCATTGGTTCTATGACTATTGTAGCCCAAATGTTGACCTGTTAACTTCTTGAGGCTATATTTTGTCCCCACAAGATTAGCAGTTGTCCCCTTGATAGCATCAACATAACCTCACTTCCATGGTTTGTGCCTTCCTAGTGGTTGTGTGAAGCCCTTATGCGTTGCAGTTCCTCGTGCCTCAGACCTGTCTACTTCACTCAAACCTACAACCTTCTCCAAGATAACGGTTGGCGCATTCTTTGTGATAGCTTGGCCTTTGCCGGTTGCCACCTGATCCTCACACCACCACTCTTATCTCTAAGATGGTTCAGCCTAAACTTTGCAACGACTCATTTTTTTATCATGCGAACCATGGTTGTCTCTCACTATGGCTATCCCCAACGTACTATGTCCTCTATGGCCCCATCTCGTCACATTGTGTTGTGACTTGTTGGTGGCTCCTTCATAATATTTCTCCTCGCATCTGTTTGAATCACTATTACCTATCTATGTCATTTTTCTATTATGCCGACCCATTGACTTTGTTAGTTGGCGTCAGGGTGGCTAGCTAATGGTTGGGTTGTCTGCCCCCACAAGTACTCACCTCCTTTTTTCCCTTAACTTGGAACCAAAAAATTCTTTTTCTTTTTTTTGCCAATACAATTTTTTCCAACCTTGGCCATTGTATGATGATTTACCTCCGTATAGCCTTCGACCTACAAATAAAATTTTTCTCCCTACCAATATTGTATGAACCTAGCTTCCTACATGATTCAGAGATCAATTTTCAAAGATGAATTTTCAAAGTTTCTAGCTCTGATGCCATCTTAATTTTTCCTATGAATCTAGTACTTGAAAAAACATTAACTTAACAGATTGTAATTCTATTTAACGATTTGCACAACTAGGTTATTAACATTAATTAGCTGAATCAAAACATAATCAATCTCACAAAAAAATGACATAACTGATTCTATCCAACCAAATTAGTTCATCATTAAATTGATTTAGAACCTACTCGGGCTCCTGTCTTGGGATAATGGCCTAACTAAGAAAATACATGTATAACATTAGATTTGATCTAGTTGATCAAACCTTCCTTGGCTGATCTAGATCTCCTTGTTGGCCCCTTCCTCGAACCCAACACACACTGAGATACCTCTCTCGATCTTGTGTTGTTGTATGGTGCTTCTTCTTTCTCCTTAGCCTTTATTTTATAACTTTACATTGAGATAAATCCATAACCCTTATCTCCAAAGTGATTAGTGGTTGAGATTATATTTTGCCTCACTTGAAATCAAGAGCTGAGATTAAAACATGATGACTAAAGTAATTTACTTTACTTTTTCTAATCTTTATTTAGCTCAATAAGAAAACATTACAATTATGTTTTTATCCTAAGTTAGACTTAAGATAGGTTACAAATGCAACTTTCTCACACTAGAGTAAGTGTCTAAGGATACTTTGAGTAAATTCTACATGCATAGACACTTAGGCTTGTGTAGAAGTACCTACTTGATCTACAAACATCAACAAGATTTAACTACATGAAACAACCCACTTATGTGTAAGATGGATAAAAAAAGAGTGAACATGCCTTTTGGGGTATTTCAACCTTGGTGGGAGACATAAAAGTGTCCTCACTTTACCAAGCAACCAAGCCCCCATTAATGTCACCCAAGAATATTGGTAGCTTTATTCCCTAATTTTGATTCTTTGTATTTTATATGTAATTGTAGATAATCATAGTTGAAACCATCAATGATTTATAATTGGCATTGCAATGTGAAATCCATAAGAAAAAATCACCATGGAAAGTCTATGGTTCTTGAAAATATTTCTACCATGTGATTTATAATAAAACACATTTTCTTCTCAATATTAATTAATGATCATAAAAAATCCCTAGGCGGGGAAAGGTACCTATATGAAGAGAAATTTGAATTTTTAAGGGTTATTTTCTTTGCAAATGTTGAGGATTTGAGTGGAGGGATTTTCATTGTTACCAATTAAACTTTCTTAGAGCTCGAGATTGATTTCTAGATATATTTTTCTATTCCCAAATATATGTTAAAGTTCCACCTTGTAACTAGTTTTTGTTTTTGTTTTTGTTTTTTTGTTTTTGTTTTTGTTTTTGTTTGTTTGTTTTTGTTTGTTTGTTTGTTTTTGTTTGTTTGTTTGTTTTTTTTTGTTTGTTTTTTGTTTGTTTGTTTTTGTTTGTTTGTTTGTTTGTTTTGTTTTGTTTTGTTTTGTTTTGTTTTGTTTTGTTTTTTTTTTAGATTTAGGGAAGGGTTTCCAAAATTCATATTGCTTTCTTCTTATTATTGAATTTTTATGGGTCATAAAATGATTTTATAGGTATGATATATTTACTAACATTATTATATGTTCATTTTTTAACCCTGGGTTTGAAGGTTGAAGATGAACATTTCCTTCTAAATATGAGGAAATATTTAAATTTATAATGGAAATATGGTAAACCTAAATATGAGGCAAATCGATGAAAGAAGAATTGTAAGTTCTATGGAAAATATATGGTCTGGGGGGTCTAACATTTTAAATACTACCATGATATAATCTCATGTGATCTGAATTGGATCATTATATTGTTTGTCATCCATCTTTATGCTTTTAGAGTGGAAAATGTGGAGGAATCACCTCACGGGATCTTTTTTATTGGCAAGACCTAATTTGGAAAAATAGGGTCTAAAAATTTCAAGGAGAATTTTGAGGCATCAAACAATGTTTTTTGGAGGTAAAACTTTGCCACTTTAGTGCAACATATTTTCATTATATTTTACACACATAAAAATTTCCATTGACGCAAAAATCACGTTAATTAAAGTCCGTATGTGAAAGTTATGCCACTCATAAGTTGACCTTACATTTTTCACCACCATAATTCGAGAGGACACCATGTTAGCCCCCATTATTCATGGAAAAGGGGCTATCCCTGTGATTATGATGTTAAAGACTCTAGAAGAGTCTATATTGTAAATTTGGTTAAGAGTTGAGGTAGTCAAAGCTAAACACTAGTAGGCTATCATGCTGTGTTATAACCAGACCACTAGGAGAAAACGAGATTCCATTCTTTCGAGTGCATTTATTCCATAGCTGAGAAAAAATAACCAAGAGGGATAGGAGATAGAGCACACACAGAGGAATTTTCCACTGTAGAAGCCCATGGGCCACAAGCCATACTTCTTTGTACCTGTAGCCATATTTCGATTTAGAGAAAGAGAGCAGAGCGACCTCACCTTCTAGCTGGGTTTTTCTCTCAAAAGAGTTTTCCATAGCATTTATTGTGTCAAATGTTTGTGTGTGAGATTTATTTTTGTCATTCTCTATTGTTTGCATAACTTTAATTCGCATGCATGCACTATTAATAGTAAATCTATAGATCTAGAAATCTAATAAAATTGTAATAATGTAGAACTTCATTTTTAAATATAATTTTATCAAATCTATTGCGAAGAACTATGTAGTGGAATATCCAAGTCAGTTTATGGGTCACCATGGTATGAGGATGATATTTCTACAAGTCCAAGCCTAGAAATCATGTAATTTTTCCATCAAGGTATTCACGAAAGTGATGAGGAGGGAGACACATTTTCTCTTAAACTTGAAATTATCATTGAAGCAGTACATGGATCCTCAAGAATCACAAGCATATTTGGTAATGGTAACAATTAGGAGGACTTCATGGGATCACCTTTCGTGAGGACCTCACCTTTCTTTGTTTTGAATGAAGACCTCAATTTTATTTGTTCCACGTGCCAAACATGGGCCATAACCTTCTATCAGATAAATTTTTAAGAGAAAGGAGATAGAAGAAGCATATATTATTGTAGGGAGGTGTTTTTTTCTTTAGTGACATACCTTGAGCATTGGCAATACCAATCCCTTCCTTTAGGTAATGCTTGATGTTGCTATCCTAGGGTGTAAATACCCCATTGAGGACCTGTAAGGGTTTATCCTTAAAAAATAAAAGGTTTCCTTAAGAAATAAAAGGTTGTGTTGATAGGGATTTATGGCCTTAGAATTGTTATGTGTACTCTTTGATATGAGGTCCCAACTAGACCTCACATTGTTTGGGATGAGAGCCACAATAAAGGAGAGTATGAATTGTTAGATAAAAATAACTAATGCACTAAGATAAAAATGGTAAACTATCTAGTCATGAGAGATAGAGAAGAAATAAGAAACAATGAGCCAGTAAAGACACAACTGCACAAGAAAGGAAACAATTAGTTGTAATCCAAGACAAAAACACATGTTTAAATTGCTAGAACAAATGAAGAATAATCAACATTTGTATCTAAAAAGTAATCATTAATGAAAGGACATAATTTAAACAAGAAGCATGTGAGAGATACCATCCCATAACATACAAACATACACAATCTATTCATGAATAGTTTGAAAACAAGTACAAGATGCATGCAACATTGCAATTTCAACAATGGCCTTTCAAGCTTCTGAATATTACAATAGTAAGTACATAAGTACTAGCCTCCTAACTTTGGTTTGCAATGAAATCAATAAAAGGTGTAAAAGTCCCTTCAAACTTAGAGTTTTACAATTTTATAGGCAAAGTTTAGTAACTTCCATATGTGACTGTTGAGATTTTGGGTAGGTTAGTTACAACTCTTCAACTCTCTCTAGTTTAAAAATTGAATAAAGTAAAATAGTTTTGAAACTCTCAGAATCAAGCTAACAATGGTTATGATCTAAGTGGATCTAGAGTAGATATATCTCATGATGTCTTCAGTACATTCCACATAGACTCGTAGAATGATGTAATCACTTGACTTGCTAGGTGGAAATATCTTCATGCTATCATGATATTCAGTTGTGTCCTCAGAAAGCATTGATATGTCCTTCTCCAATAAAAACAAGGATGAATTTATGGTAATGTGTTGCTGATAATGTTCCATTGGCTAATCCATATCCTTCTCCAATTTCTCATGTACCTCCAAAGTGAAACTAACAGTAATGGAGTCATACGCTTTTCCTATGTTGATTTTGGGAGCTTCCCTTGAGCTCTGAATATATTATTTGAGCTCTTCTTACTTCCATTTTATAGCACACAACACTCCTTGCAACTAGTTTATTGCTAATGGTTATTGTCTAACAGGTACACTAATGAGGACAATAGAGGGAATCTCCCTCACATTCAACATCCTTTTCGAATCATATGCTCCCTTATCTACTAGGATTGAATTTATCCTAGACTTTAATTGATTGAGGTTACTAATTCTGCCAATGTATGCCAGTTTCAATGGATTTGCAATGTATAATATTTATTACTGTTAAGAGCTTCCTCTACTTGGTTATCCTCCAAGGTGATAACCCTTGATTTCCAAATTCATGCATTATCATACAAGATGAAAATGAGTAGGGATTAGGTTTTCAAGGTCAGTCCATGTTTGTCCACGAGTATCAGGTTTTAGTGGCAAGGAGACTAAGATATTGATAAATTTAACACTAGGACTTTTCCTAATCATTATAGTAACATATCCAAAATTAGGACAAAAATGGCTATGTATTTCCCCATGGAGGACCCTCTCTATTATTTTCAGAATTAAATAAATGTTTATGGGAAGTAATACACTTGTTTAGATGCCCAATATTGAAGACAAATGAGTGGTTACAATTCAATCCAAAAGGACAAAGAATTGCCAATGAGGTGTTCCAGGAACATGAAACTCTAGGGTCCTAGTGAGGGAAACAATAGGAATCTAAGGGAGGAAAAAATATGGGAATATTTTGAAATTTATGGTACTTTAATAATTATCTCTTTTACCCTTGTTTTCCCCTCAATTTAGGCTAATTCTGCTTAAGAAAGGCTTAGGAGAAGGCCCTTGAAGTGATGGAAAAAGTTGAGGGAGACATCCTAGCTTAGTTCTTGAGCATGTAAAAACTCCATAATGATTATTTAAATGATATATCGTTTTAATAATGATTAGTGTAGCACTATAGTGGTTTGGGAGGCCAAAAATCGAGCTTAAAATTTGAATTTTGGGCCCTAGAACATGAAACCTTAGGGCTATTTTTATGAGGGGAAGTTCAAGGGAAAAGTATATTGAAGATATTGAGAAAATAATAAAGGATTATTAGTGAAATTTATATCACTTAAAAATTACTCCCTTATCGCTTTAAATTCTCCTCCAAATCAAGTCATTTTTCAACCAATAAAGCTTGGGAAAAGGCCTCATAACTGAGGGAAAAGGCCTCAAAACTGAGGGAAAAACTCTAGGAAAATCACAAAGGATTAGTAAAGAAGCTTGATAAAATGATTTAGCTCTGGTTAATTATTAAGAGTGTGTTATGTCACTGGCTTAGTGGTTTACACTGTGCTACAATGGCTTAGGAGGCCCAAAAACTGAACAAAAACCTCAAAATTTGACCTTGCAACTCAATAAAGCCCAAGAAAGATTGCAACGATGGTTATATGGTCTAAGGAGTGTCATTTAATAAAAATAAGGGTCAAGGTATCTCTATTTTTTTACAGTAATGATTATCGATAAGTTACAGAGGCCCAAAGAGATAAAATTTGGTTAAAAAACTTTAAATTTGGTCCAAAAACGACCTTGCAACATTCATAAGATTAACAAGGGAGTGTTATGAATCTTTGGAGGAGGTCAAGGAGACTCTATGTTGCATATTTTATGAAAAATAAAATTCTATGTTGCTTTATAGAGGGTTAACACTACGTTACAGTGACTGGTAGAGGGAAAATTTGGTGGAAAAAATGCCCCAAATTTTGCTTCAAGGAGGCCTTGTATCTCTGAACTTATGAATAAGATAATGCCATAGAGATTAGGGTAAGTTAAGGGGTACCTTTTAGTACATTATTGAGCATTTTTGGATCATTGTATCACTGGATAAGTGATTAACACAACACTCTAAAGGTTGGAGGAGGCTAAATTTAATGAAAACCCCCAAATTTTCACCAAGTAAAACCCTATGCCACTGCACTAATGACTAAGTCAATGCTATAGCACTAGGTAGAGGCTTAGTGTTTCCACATGGAAATTATAAAAACTAGAAAATTTGGTAAATAACTCAGATTTATAATTTTTCCCAAGGATTTCCTCAATCAACTAGGAGGAGGGTGTCTTTGTGTTGATGGATTGGTTGATAAATCATAATCAAACTCATAAGTGCTCCTCCATTTTTTCAAGCTACTAAAGGGATAATAATGATTTCCAAACCTTGTGTAGGCTTGGTAGGGTTACCTATTCACTTGGTGAAAAGGTAATTCCCTCCAAGCACAAGGCATTGAGAGGGATTGAGGGGAGGCTTTTGGAGGAGCTACAATATGTTTATATGTCACTAGATTGGAGGAAGTAAGAAAATCATGGGAGGGAACAATATGAGCTATGGGAGGGTACATAATCCCAAAAGTATAATATTTCATTATATCCATTTATGTGTTGATGCATGTTAAAGATATGTGATGTGTGAATTGTTGAATGAGATTGTCCAGGAGGTAATGCATAGTGTGTTGTTCATATAGTAACAAATAAATAATTATGTTCCCACCAAAACAATGTTAATTAAGAGGCACCCCACATTATTTTTTATTCCATGTGTTTCCCATTTCATCAATTTGATGCTTGAGGATGTGGGAAACATCTACTTTATCAAGGATGCCATTAATTTGGCTAGGAGCATCAAAAAATACACACATATCCACACATTTTTTCTTAGCCTAATGAGGATATTCATATGTAAAAAAAAATTGGTGCAACCTACCTTCACATGTATTTTCACCAACATCATTTCCCTTAGAATCTGTACCATTCTCAATTGGAGGTGAAGAGGATGTTCATTTCCATTAGGTAGCATGACTGTACAACATGATTTACATTTAGCAAAAAACAAAGGAGGGATAACCCTTATTAAATTAGTATACCAAATTCATGTTTGGGGAGAAGTGGAAAGTGTACACAATTAACAAACCTTTGGTAAATTCCCTCAACTTTGTTCATGGGGAAAATATTACAATTAGTTACTTGTATGAGGCCATGTATAATCCAAAATAAGTTGTCCAATCTTATTATGAGAACAAGGATAGAATTGGATATGAAAAATAACGAATGATATAGGGTTTGATTGATAGTTCTTGGAATAAGATGCTCCACTTCACATTTATGTAATAGTGCTTGTCCACAACCCCACTTTTTCTTACACATGCAACATTTCTTTCTTTGTCTTTAGAGGATGGTCTTTGATCCAATTGACTACATAAATTTTAATCAAGATGGTGCTATCAAGGAATGATAACAAACTATTTGGATTTGACATAAATGTCCAAGAAATGAATAAATTACAAGTAAGACATTATAATTTAAAATTATAATTATTAATTTTATTTGAAAGTTGAATTTTGTTTCCTTATTATATTATTTTTTCTATTGGAGTGAAATTTAATTTGAGTCTTTTTATTTTTTTATTTGGTGGAGAATTATGGTGGAAGAACACCAATTTTTCAAAATCTTTCCGTTTGAGTATTTATCAAAACTTGTAATAATTATGGTTTGCATGTATTTGAGGAAATACACACAAAGAAGCACAACAATATTATTTTTTCCAATCACTTTAAAAGTGTTCACACAATCCTTGGGGTTGCTTCATGTGATGTGGAGTGTATGGTGTGATCCCTCCCCTTGGTTGTACCTTAGTGGATATACACATTGGATATCACTTACTCATTGATTGCTATACATTTAAACTTGACATTTATTTGGTGCACTTTATTAGGAGGTTGGAAACCTACATGGCATGTTGATATTCCTCATGAGGTGCACATGGAGGGCATGGTTGTTTTCTAGGAAGGAGAATCATTTGGAGGAGGAGAAATGGGGCATTTTAAAGGAGATAATTAAGTCCTAGGTATAATAGAATCACGTGGTTTCTTACATGAAGGTTTGTGTTGGACTTGAGGATGCTTTGGTTGAGGAGTGTTCATGGAAGTGTGATGGATCTAAAGGAGCACATGACTTTGAGGTTAGTGCTAAAGCATTGGGGACCTTAGCTGAAAAATCATTAAACCTTGTATTATGGAGCACTCACCTTGGAATGATTTTTTAATGGATTTTCTTATCTTGGAGCTTGACATGTGCCACTTTATATTTGGAGCATTAAATATGTGAATCAATATAGTGATTAGTAAGTTTACTTGAGATGGTTGTGGATCCTGTGCACGTTACTATTATTGGTCTCCCTCACATATTCTATACAAAGGGAGGAGAGAGTTTGTTATTTCATTCACTACATTGATCACATGCACATCATGTCTTAGAGATGTGAAGGGGATAAAACTTGTATCTTTCATGGTTATCTTCTTCATTATATTTTTCATTCTTGTCTAGTGCATTTAGATTCTTGTATCGATGCGAGGAAGACATTATCAATAAGATTTTACCTAAAAAGGAAAGGAGTGATAGGGTTTGGAAAAACCTTAGGGGAGAAAAGGGATCATTAGTTCTTGTGGTTCTTGTGAAAAAAGATCAATTAAGTTTTGTGGCATTAAAAATCATAGGACTACTTGGAGTGCTAGATGTGGATAAAATAGTGGAAGATTATCTTGTACACTTGCGTCATGAAAGTGTATTTAATAAAGAAGACTTATAAATTTATATGCTTGTTAGCTGTGGATTTTTGTTGGAGCAACTATCTTTGGTTGGGAGATTTCTAACTTAAAGGAGTTGGTGTCTAGGAATTTACAATTGGTATGATGCTAGCTTGTTGAGGTGGCCCTAGGTAGGGTTTGGAAAGCATTAGAGAGTTTTAGCTTGAGATAAGCTTAAACGATTAAATTTTACTGGCTTTAGATAAGTTGTTGGTATGTACTTGTAACTTTATTCTTTTGTATATGTGAACTATGTTTGACTACTCAAGTAGTATATATGATTTCAACTTATTTTCTCATTGTGGCTAAGTTGTTTCTAGTGTTGGTTATGTACATTTATTTAACACAATAGTCATTAGATTTTTCTAAGTGATCTAACAAACATATGGAGCTAAGTGGGAATAATTATGGCTGTAATAAATATTTTGTAAATAACTAATTCAAATTTGTTATTTGTTCGGATTTGTGCACTAAGAGATGGAAAATTATTTCCCTAAGGTAATTTCATTGAAATTACCTTTTGTATTTAGGTGCATAGAAGTGAAATATATTTTTTTGTAGTTTATATTTCAGATTTGATGTGAAAGCTAAAAGGTGCATATGAAATATATTTGAGAAATATCAATGTTGAGGTGAAATTATTGAATTTGCATTAAGAGGTTAAATTCCACATGGTTCCAAAGGTGATTTCAATGAGGTTTCTTTTGGTGAGGAGAGAAGGGTAGTATTTTTCAGTTTTTCTATATCTAGGAGAGGTGCTTGGCCATTTACAAGTTATTGGGTGTGAAACTGTGCAACAATTTGGAAGAAGAATTTGAACCCCAGTAGAGTTTTTATACTTTATTTGTAGCTAATTTTATTTCAAGTTGGTTTGATTCATAGCAATGATTAATCTTAGTTTTATAAAGTGTGACAAGTTGGAAGGTGCTTCAAATTTTACACCTTGTAAGTATAGGTTGCAAAAGCTATTAAAATATTTTAATCTCTAGGAGCATGTTCAGAAATGCATTGGTGCACCTACTAATTTGAAACTATTTGTTGAATATAATAAGGGGGCCGAGGCAAAGATAATCATTCTTTAACTGATAAAATATCACTTGAAAACTCATATTAATGTAGAGTAATAAAGACGGGGGATGCATTAACAATAAAAATAAGGGGGCTACACTAACAATAACAATATGGGGGCAACACTAGTAATATAGGGACCTAACATGCCCCTCTCCTTCAAAAAATGTATTGTCCTTAATGCTTGAGTAGTTATCAATGCTCCTGTATAAAATTATCATCCTCCCATGTGGAATCTTCAGCAGATAAGTTCTTCCACTTAATAAGATACTCTGAAATTGATCGATTCCGTAGCTGTCAGGTTATTTTTTATGTGACTGCTTCAGAATCCAATATGATTTTTCCTTCTTCGTCAAGTTATGGAAATATTGTTTGAACTCGTGTTATACATTATTTTGTCACACCTCTTGCACTTCCCTATGACATACCTCAAAGTGCCCGAAACATGACCATTATGCAGTGTACTCATTCATATATGTAGCTTAGATCCTCCCTAAGACATTAATTGGAAAATGCCTTGAACGTCCCATGAAGGAAATAACTCTTGAACTCTAATGTGAGAATCATTGCTCTTATGAGGCTAAAAACAGCGATGATCACCTGTTGCACTATACTTAACCTGTTATGGCATCAATATGTTCACCTGTATACTTGCAATGATCCCAAAAATGAAATTTTCCCAAAGAGATGAGAAGCTTCGTGATCTAGAAGTTTCCAGAGCGGCGAGCTGGAGGTTGTTTGACATAGATGAGGTCAAATTATCCCAAATCGGCCTCTTGGTATTATCCCTATGAGATACCTCCTTGAGATAAGAGCCTAGTCCTATATTTTTAGAGATCCTAAATCCCTTTCCCAACCTATATATTCATCCTCTCCCATTCCCAAGAGGCTGGGTTGGTCTACACCTATTTGCACCCTTATGCTAAGATTATGCCTATATGCTATTCATTTGGCTTGGAGAAGGAGTGCTTGGAGAGCTTAGCTTGGACTTGGATATTCATTAAAGGAGAGCCTATCAACATTAAGGCTTGATTATATGCTCCCCCTTATTTTCTATTAATATACAACTACTGGTTCATTTTCCCTAAATGTGTCTGTTCATGTATCATTTAGCTTAACATTCCTTGATCAGTTAAGTAGGTTGCTTTTGAATATGCTATTTGTATTTACATGCTTTCTTGTGTCTTGATCTCTTGTGCAGGTGAATAAACACTGAGAGCAATAGGAACAAGCTTGTAATGCAACTGATTCAAGGTCTTTAACAAAGGAGATCGAAATAGCATTAGAATGAGGTAGGCTATCTTCTTCGTCTCTCTTTTCAATTTCAACTTAGGAAAGTGTCTAGTAGATTGTCACGTCGATTGCTAGACCCACTCATTGGGCTATAGGGATCGTCTCTATCCGTAGAGAGGATTTACCTAGACAAAAAAATGGCAACTCCGTAGGGGAAGATATAACCCTTTCCATCTAATCCTTCACCCTGATCCTTTGACTAGTTAGACCAATTTTCGATTTCTTGGCTTGTCTGCATTAGTATGGGTTTATACCATCGCTGATTACTGCCTTAGAGTGCTAATTCTAGATTATTTCTTGGAATATTTTTGTTTTTTTCCCATATTCCTTGCCCATCGCGGGTTTAGCTCTAATAGTCACAATGGCATCGTGAGTTTTTACTTGTACAGTCACGATGGAAAAGTTTTTCTTCATTATTTGGTCGTGCTGAAATCATCACTACTTTTGCTATACAAAGTAGTGATGATGACCCCGATCATCACGGGTTTGGGTATATAAAGTAGCTATGATCCTTGAATGTGATAATTTTTAAGGTTTCTTCCTTAGAGTCCAATGTGTCTTGGCCCCTAAGCTCTTTTCCTATCCTGTATGATTGGATTTGTCAGTTTTTGATTGATTGTCTTGATTAATTTGTAAAATTTGTATCATTTTCTTTGAAGTGAAATTTGATTGAGTTCTAGGGTTTCTAGTCAATTGGTCATCACTTGTTGCTTGTTGGTGTCATTGAGATGCTTGTTTTGCTGATTGATTGAGCGTTGTTTGTTATAGACATTTTTGGGAACTTCAAACCCAATCACAAATTTCCATAAACTGAGGGCTCCTAAGTCCCTAAAAGTGTTGCTTCACTGCCTAAAGGAACAAGGTCAACTGATTACATCATCTCCCAAAAGTTCTACACTAAAAACTGCTCATAAATGGTCAAAACTGGACCATACTGAAAGCTCAATGCAGAGAGTACGATGCATATCACCTTCCTAATGTACAGGGTGCGATGCATACTATTTTTTCCCTCTGTAGGGTGTGATGGTCGGGAATGGACAAATGGCAGGGACAAAAATGCGAGGTGGAAGATCATGGAATCTTCCAGAAGCTTCCCCTCTAACACTTTCCACTCCATTTTCGACCAGGGATGAGTAAGATATCATCATTCTCCAAGTGGAAGCAGGAACTGTTAGATAGAAGACACTAATCAAGATCCAAAAAGATGACTCACCTCTCTGTAATCATTTATATATGGATCCCTCATCACAGAGATCTAGAGGCTGGAATTTTGTAACTTATAGAGAAGTGTTGTTGGTATTCTGGTGTACATTCACAGTGTTGGGTGATTTAGCTTTTCTTGAGGTGAAGAAGGGCTTCTTAGCTGGAGGATGATGCTGGGTCAGAGCACATGGTTGTAATATTCTTGCTACTTTTCATCTGAATAAAGCTATTCTCTTTTCCTTCCATATTCTTGTGTACTTGTTTATATACGCATGTATATGGTTAATGCACATCTGATCCTGCATTATTTATGAATTTAGATCCTTGTTTCTTGCATAGTAGTATGTTGCTGTGATTCGACAGGTCCTTTTGAAGCTGAGCAGACAAAGAGCAAGCAACAGAACTCTATCAAGAAGGAGAGGAAATAGAGCGCAAGACTCAGGTTGGCCCTCTTGGTTCTCCTCTCATCTATTTTCATAAAAGGAATCAATAGTAGACTTTGATTGTTTGTTTCTAAGATAGCCACTCATCTTAGTGGGAATAGCAGCATCCGAGTGGACACTATTCCCATATAACACCAAGCAGTGTGTGCTATAAACTATTGCCAAGGAAGGCTTGTTAAGTCATGTGTGGTCTGCATGATTGCAAAGAATGTTCTAGTTTCTTGTGTAGGTGATCAAAAGTGTGGGTTGAAAAGGACACAAATAGTATGCTAAGTGTAAAAGCACTTTGGGTCCAAAAGCTCCTCAGTGGGGAGAATTGATCTAGGTGGCTCTAGACACATGTAGAAGTCCAAGAGGACTCAGGAAGGGTCAAAAATCAAAGTACTTGGATTACGTTTGAACTAGCTTCATGTTGAAGATCTTATCATCATGATCACGGTGGTGTAAATGGTTTGTAAAACTGACTTAGTATCCAAAATTTAGGAGAAGTCAAAGTTTAGGGTTGACTTGGGTGACTGGGCAAGCTTAAGGAGGCAGCAATTAGGAAATTTTTAAAATCCAGCCACTGGATCTAGCCAACCTGGGCCAGAATTTGGGTAAATTTGTGGCCTATTTAATTTGTGTCCTTCGGTCATTTTTCAAATTTTCAAAAATGACTAATTATTTTAAATAAAACAAAAAAAATATAATTTGGGGTGGTGGGCCACCAACCTTGCCACCGCCCCCATATCCAATGTATTAAAATATATTAATTATGGGTCAATGGACCATGACCCATGCTAGTCCTCCCTCAACCACCAAACAAACTATCAATTAAGGGGTGGGTGGCCATGACGTCGCCACCCCCGGATCTGCTCAAATAAACATGGCCATTAAAGGTGGGGGCGCCAGCTGTCAATTGTGCCACCCTCGCCACATCCCGCATACACCATAATTGTTGGTGGAAATTATGTCAAGCCACCCAAGATAGTGGACCCGCCACCCTAAACTTCAACTAAATGTTATTATGTGGGTTAATTTGGGAGGGGATGGGTTTGACACCAAACCCTTCCTCAACGAAATCCTATTATTACCACTGTGCCAAACAAATCTTTTGGTTAATCCGCCCACAAACATATAAATAAACCTATTTTCTCAGTGTGCCATAGAGGGAGGAATATGCACGTAGTTTAAGGCAAGTTCATTTGTAGGTGGCAGAACCATGAGGAGTGCAAAGACAGGGGTGGAACCACGGTCTAAACAATTTCTCCAAGGGCCCAGATTTTTAGTTTGTCATATTTTGATAAATTGTATATGGTTTCAACATTTCTTGATGCCATGAATGCAATGGTGTTGTCCATTTCTCCAACAAATTTCTACATTTTTTAGCCATTTTCCAAAACATAGGTATAAGACTCCTTTTTGTAAATGATGATTGTACTCTTCTTTCTCATGCCACTTAATGAATGAAGGCCTCCCCATTGATCAAGTAGGGCCCAGAGACATAGTCGAAATTGGATGAACTCCATTATCAAGTTTCTTGTCTTCTTTTATGCTTTATGTGTTTCTCCTCTTCTCTTATGTGCACTTTAAGTGTCTATGTTTAAGCTACAATTTATGCATGTAATTATTTAATACATCTATAAGCAAAAGATCTTGGATCACTATGCTCACGTTTGCACCAATCCAATGCATCCATCATGCAAGTATTGCACATTGTTTGATCATGAAACAAAAGACTATCCTACGCTAATAGCTAGGATAAGAGACAAAGGGTTGCCACCACCTCCATTGACTCAGAACCTATAGATGATGAGGTCTGAGCCACGCGAGGAGGATCTAAACGTAAACATAGTGCTCAGGAGTGGGATTGTGATAGGGGATGACAAGGGGAAACAACCAAAAGATAGTACATGGGTTTACAAAGCTCCAAAAAAAGAGGATGAGTTCAATTTGGAGCGCGCTCATGAAACCTTCATGGAAGCTAAGAAGAGCTTCATTGAGGCCTCCACCTCAAGAAGCAAGGATAAGCCTGAGGTAGAGATGGACGCCTCTATGCTCGCAACTTTCCTGGAAACCTATATGAAGTTACTGCACGATTGTAAGGATATGAAAGTGCTACAAGAACTCATCAATAGATGCACTAGAACTGCGCCAGGTGAGATGCGTGTAGTACGAAATATTGGCAACCATAAAGATGTGAGCATAGATGTGAGACTGACTACACAAATAGAAGAGTATGAAGTGGATCAGGTCATTTTGGACCTAGGTCAGATGCAAATGTCTTGCCAAAGAAAACTTGGAAGCGAATGGGGAGAAATGCATTACAATGGTCTCTAATTCAGCAAAGGATTGTGAATCAGCAGAAAATCATCCCCATGGGGCGGCTGCAGGGGTTGACCATGGGCATTGAGGGACTGAGCGGGCTGGAAGATTTTGAAGTAATAGAGATAATGGATGATAGAAATCCCTACCTTGCACTCCTGGGAATTGATTGGGCTACTGATATGAATGGGGTAATCAATCTGAAGAAGCAAAAAATGATATTTGAGAAGAAATGACTACGCGTAATAATATTCATGGATCCCATTGAAGGATCGCGCTATATGGAACCAATATGCAATTATGAGAGAGATGATGATCTGGACTACATCTATAAAATAACAACATGAGACCAAGACTGGGTGAATCCCACAGTAGATGGATGGATTACATGGGATAATGAGAGTTCCTGCCCTTCAGATTCGAACAAAGAAATAAAACACTTGCAGAATCGATTACATGAAGTAACTATGCTGAATTGCAACATAATGACTCAGTTGTTGCACTATGTGTCATAAGAAGCAAGACATTTTCCTATATATGATGGTTTAAATGAAGTAGATATCTTCTTTGATGCATTTAAAAGTGAGATACCAGAAAAACAACGCTTCCAAGCCTTAGACTAGGCACTGTGCACTACGCCTACAAGATGGTGGGGTAGGCACAAGGGAAGCTTTGATGATTGGCATGAATGTAGGAGGATGATGAGAACATGATTTGGGAAGACTAAGATGCGACTCACTAAAAAGTACGATGGGTATAATGATCTATGTGTACATCTGGCCAAATGGACGTAAGCTTATGGAGAAAAGCCCCTACGTAAGTGGGTGCACCTATTCTATCATACCTTGGATGTTATCCCAATGAATTGGTATATATAAATAGAACTTCACCATGGTACATGTGATTGGGATATCCTACACGAAGGATTCATCATGACATTCAGTTTTGAGGATGGGTTTGATAGTATTGATGAGGCACTACAAGAGGTGAAAGCAGCCATATTCAGGATATTGTAGGATCCTTTAGACCTAATTCACCTTAAATGGGCTACTCAACTGATTCATGCACTCGAATGTTATAATGTAATTGCTGAAGATGAGGATGACGATCTGCAGAAAATTAACATTCCAAAAATAGAAGGCCACCATGAGGTTCAAGGACTGCAGATTGAGAACCCTAATATAACCGCACCAGTGAAAACAAAACAAGTGAACATTGTAACAGAGGCAGAATCCAAATTCACAAACATTGGAGACTACTGGGATGACGCGATGTGGATAATGTTGTTGAATTACTCTGCAAATACTAGGACTTATTCCTAACCAATTTTACGGAGCTAAAAGGAATAATCGGAGACCTAGGAGTGATGAAGATCACGTTAAAACTCGACGTGAAGCCAGTTATACAGAGGCCTTACCACATCAATCTGAAATACAAGGAGCGGTTCCACTTAGAACTAGACACGATACTAGTGGAATGCATCATTGAGCCTATGGAAGAATCTGATTGGGTAAGCCCTATGGTGGTGCAAGAGAAAAAGCAGAAGAATGAGATAAGGATATGTGTGGATCTCAGAAAATTGAATGATGCTTGTGTGCATGATCCTTTCCTGACTCCATTCACGGATGAAGTGTTGGAGAATTTAGGTGGCCACGAAGCATATTCCTTCATTGATGGGTTCTTTGGGTAGCACCAAATCAAAATCGTGCCAGAGGATGGAGCAAGTCAACCTTCACAACTAAATGGGGTTATTTTCAATACATTGTAATGCAGTTTGGATTGAAGAATGCACCCACAATATTTTTGCACATGGTTGTTGCTGCATTCAAGGAATTTATTCATAAGTTCCTGGAGGGATATTTTGATGACTCTACTATATTTTGGTTGGTTAAGCACCATGTAGCAAGCTTTCACATGTTGCTAGATACATATCGAAGATACCTGATCATGCTCTGTTATGAAACCAGCTCACAAAAAGATAGAAAAGATAGATAAATGCATTAGAAACAAGCCTCTTCAAGTGGGAAACCTCCTTTACATTACACAAATGGACAATTCTTGGATGATACAAATGACAAGACCTCCTTTCTATATATAGGAGTCTAAGGGGTCATAATATAATCAAACCCGACATAACGATAATAATGTAAGGGCACAATAATAAAAATAGTGGGCTTCTATGGGGCACAAATGTAACAATATGCGGACTACATGGGTACAACAATATAATAAGGGGGTTGTACTAATAACAATAAAGGGTTACACTAGTAGTATAGGGGCCTAACATGCCCCTGTCCTTCAAAAATTGTTGTCCTCAATGCTTCAATAGTTCTTGATGCTTTTGTATAAAATTCTTCTCCTCCCATCTGGAATATTCAGCGGGTAAGTTCTCCCACTTGATGAGATACTAAAATTGATCGATTTTGTAGTTTTCATGTTCTTGTTTCTGTGACTGCTCCAGGTTCGAATACGGTTTTTCCTTCCTCTTCAAGTTCTAGAAATATTGCTTCAATTGGGATATTCTGCAACTTTTGAATGAGTGGCCACACTTCTTCATCCTTCTTCCATTCATCCCTTGCTTCATTTATCCAATCTGGTTGGATAATAGAAATAGCACAAAGCAATGCTTACACATCCTCGTCCTTTCTTGAGAGTGCATCTGCAACAAATTTTTGCTTCCCTTTTCTATAGATGATTTCAAAGTCATAACCCAACATATTTGTGGCCCATTTTTTATGTTCTTCTAAAGATAATATTTGTTCTAAAAAGTATTTAATACTATCATGATCCATTTTTACCTTGAAGTGTCTTCCCACTAGGTAAGGTCACCATTTCTTAAGTGCATGTAGTATTGCCAACATTTCCTTCTCCTAAATAGCTCGCTTGAGATGTAACCATAAAAATACCCAATCACCTACATCAAAAAAAAATTCACTACGGTGTTCATCTACCTATTGTTTCATTCGATTCTGCATGCACCAAAGTGGCATTATCCTTTAAGAGTTGGAGAACTTGTTAATGATGCTTGATGTGATCTTTCATTGTTTGAACCTTTTTCTTCTTGATATTTCCTTCTATCTTTAGAGTTTGAGGAGTAGTAATTTCTTCCAATGCTTTACAATATATGGTTTGATTCATTTCTTTCATGCTCGATGTGATCTTTAACTTCTTGAACATTTTTCTTCTTGATATGTCCTTCTATCTTGATAGTTTGAGGAGTGGTAATTCTGGCCAATGCATTACAAGATATGGTTGGATTCATTTCTTCTTTCTCAATGTGATCTTTCACTTCTTGAACCTTTTTCTTATTGATATGTCCTTCTATCTTGAGAGTTTGAGGAGTGCTAATTCTTGCCAATTCTTTACAAGATATAGTCAAATTCATTTCTTCTTTCTCTGGGGTTGGTTCCTAGTGTATATCCTCTTCTTTTATGTTTCTTGATCATTTTCTTCCCCCTCTTCATAATCTATGTAAAATAATTTATTCTCAACACACTTATGACCTTTAGTGCATTTTGTTGGACACCTAATCCTAAATGGGTTAGTGTGGAAGTCGAATGGACAAAAGCAGTCCAAGAGACCTTGGGATGTGAATCCCAACGGTCACATAATGTACTATATATGTATATCATTTGTCAATAAAATTGTATTGCATGATTTATATTTCCTATTTTGTTCTCGATCCCCATGTGTGTTTAACATGGTATCATAGCGGGCGATTGCTGGTCCTGCTCCAATCTGAGCCACTTGTTTTGTGGTCTCTATATATGTCAGTTCTGCACCTGACCTCTGACTCTGCCTTATTCCCCTTAGACTTGAGATAACCTGTCTCTGTCAGCGCTGCACATCTGTCCATAACGTTGTCCCATAACGCTGTCCCATAACAGTTGAATGAATTTAAATATTAATGTTGTGCATTGAGCTGCCTTGACATGCTTATAACTGAGCGTTGTTTGAATGCTGTTGTATATTAAATCA
Organism: Pinus taeda; assembly: GCA_000404065.3. Taxonomy (NCBI): domain Eukaryota; kingdom Viridiplantae; phylum Streptophyta; class Pinopsida; order Pinales; family Pinaceae; genus Pinus; species Pinus taeda. The sequence goes on along the minus strand of APFE031304253.1, from coordinate 27,396 downwards.
TAGCACTGTATTTTCTAATTTTAGTGCTGAGGCTGACACGCCACCATTGAAGAAGGTCTAGCTTATGTTGAATGCGTTATAGTTCTAATATTGAATGCGTATGCATTTTGTATTCCAAACCCACCATTCGAGGTAAATAATCTGATCCGTCAAGCGCCCTAGACCATTGCTTAATTGTATCAAGTTTCTCAACCTGCTCCCTGGAAAACCTTGGGTTCAAGAAATGACGAATATTATCAAGTGAAGGATCATTAACTTCATATCCATCTGGGAGACAATAAGCCTTTTCTATGCTTCAATTGATATAGACGTGGTGACCTGCCTCAAGACTCTGCGTGTACGCATGGGAATTCCGACCTCTTCCTTCATAAGATCCACTTGATCGTTTCTGGCCGTAAAAATAATGATGCCTATATCGTTGCCAATTAAACATTCATTGATTTGCATTTGACGTACTTGGCTGTCAGGACGGCCCTTATAAAGCACAATCTTGGCACTTGTTACCTTCACTATCAAATTGTGGCCAGAAGTTCCCAGTCGACGCTGATCAATCTTGGTAAACACAAGCTTCCTCAAATTTGAATTAGGATTGGATTTAGGATACGACATTATCTCTGTCTCGCTCCTCAACATGAAACCCTAAAGAATGCCTAAAAACCCTCTCTCAATCGTTTGAAAGAGATACTGAGCAGAACTTCTCAAGTCAAAATCTAAAACCTGTCTATTCACAGTATCCAAATAAGAACAATCCTTGCAAATTTCAACCAGTCGTTGCCGCCTCCCTGGGCCATTATGGACTCCCGAGCTCCCAATAGTGAGGACGCTAAAAGTTCAAACCCTAGACTCCATAATCACCAGAGGGACTGGAACCTTGGTTACCCGCACGAGTCTTGCCAAGAACGCGGTGGAATATGAAACCTCTTCAGAATTTAAGTGGTTACTACCTACAGGTGCTTACAGGTGAAAATATTTGGAAAGGGTTTTTTTTAGCTGAAAGGCTATCCTTCTGGTCAGTGAAAAATTTGACTGATAATTTCTCTGCTAAGTCAACAACAGGGATTTTTATATTTTATTATGTCATGACCTAATGGCCTGACCCCTTTCTGGTTTGGAGTCCATAATGTATACATATATTAGTATGTTACCTTCGGGAAAAATCATATTCTTGTATGTGAAGAAATTTAGGTCTTTCAAAATATAGTGAAACTTTCATAAACTGGTTCTTTCTGATATCTTTCTCTCTTGGTTGAGGATTACTGTGCCATAAATATTGCCTACACAGTAGTCTAGGGTTGCAAGAACGAACTTCTTGTATATTAACGATATTCAATGTACAAATTTTGAGGTTTTTTGTTTCCTGTATACCCATTGGGTAAAATCCGTCTCAATAGCCAGAAGTGACTTAAGACGCCCATGCTTTGTGCTGGCTTTGGCTAGCTGGGACTCTTGCTTTTATGGCGAGAAAGAGAAATTCGGGGTCAAATGATTGATTGGTTTATTGGAGAGAACAGATTCAATCCGAACCCATCTGGTGGATCCTTGCCTGCACATCGGTTTATGAAGGTTGGTCACTGCTATTATTTCATTGTTTAAAGACTTACTTCAGCTTTAGAAGGAACTGCTTGAGAGACATTGCTGCAGTTTTTTGATAATTCATATTCAAGAGACAGTTTTGATGAGCTAACGAAATTGGGTGTCAGAACTTGGTCTATTGTAGATGTTATTACTAAGATTATATGTCTATATCAGGTGATTGAGATATAAAAGGTTTCAATAAGAACAAATCTACATTATCTAGTTTGTTGAAACCTTACAAATTTTGAGAAAGAAAGAATAATAGTGTTCAATGAATACTTAAGTTACTTTCTGGTATACTTCAAGACTTTCTTGGCCTACTGTAAAGCAATTCAAGTTGATCCGGTTTCAGCATCTTCAAATTCTACATGTTGCTTCTTGTTGCAAACTAATCATTTGCTGCACATTTATAAGGATATTGTTGTGTACTATAAGTGGGTATTACTTTTCTGCATTAAGTAGTAGTTTTGATCAGTTTTTAACGCATAAATGGCCAGAATCAGTGAAGTATTAGAGTTCATGAAGACTCTTATACAATCTACTATTGATGACACATTATAAATCAGTAAAGGATCTATCTCAGAAATTCAGACATGTCTACAAAATGCACAGGAAAAGATTGATTTTTTGCAGCTTGAATCACAGCTACAGCAAGAAGAGCTACATCAAAATAGACGCCATTCTGAACCTGTTCTTGTTCAGAACATTAAGACGACCACCCATTAGCAGCATGTTAATGATGTTACAGTTCATTCAGATTTAGTACCAAACAAAGCAGCAAGGTCACATGCAGATGCAGAAGTTCAGTCTGCACTTCCCAAGCCCATCATCAAACCTTGCGAACAACTTTTCCACAACAAGCACATAACTGGTCTTGGATATGACAAGGACTTGTCCTTTCATATTCCAGACTATGCCAAGCCCATTCAATTTCAGAGTGCTGGATTCATTTATGACAGTTCACCTGCTCCTCATGATAGTTCAGCTTCAGCTGTTCCAGACTCTGCTCCTCTTCCACAGCAACAGCAACAACAACATATCGTGAAATGCCAACACTGTGATCGAGTTGGCCATATGAAAGATCACTGTTTTGATATTCATCCATGTAAGCACTGTCATAAAACCAGTCATTCTTCACACAGATGCTTCAGAAACAAACGTCCTGCAAGAACAAAGATTCATCTAGGATGGAATGCTTTTTGGCAATGGGCATCAACAGCCAAGAAGATATTCCAAACACATACTAGAACTTGTTCCAGAATATTGAGCAGTCTTGCAGTTGAGTTTTCTCCATCTTTTCACCTTGTATCTGACAGGGGGGAAATGATGGTCATCTACAAGCTTCAAAGCCACATCAAGCGAGCCTGAGCCACAACCTGCCACACCAGTTTCATAGTTGTAACCAGAGACAAAGATGCCCATGAACATGCTTTCAGTTGGCAATCTGGGACACTTCCTCTAGCAGAAGACTTCATCTTCTTGCCCGTTTCGGAAGAGTTCCGGGAAAAAAATTGAGAACACTTCACCTAGTAGAAGACTTCATCTTCTTGCCAGACTTGGAAGAGTTCCAGGAATTGCATTAAGCGTTCTAGACTTGTTGGTTATCCTTAAACCATCACAGGTTGAGACTGCCCTTTTCAGGTTGAAGTTTTACCTTTTATGCGGGGTGATACCTCCCTTTTATGGTTGAAGGTTTCCCTCTTTAAAACAATAGGATCACTTCCTTGAGCAGAAGACTCCAGCTTCTTGCCAGTTTTGGAAGAGTTCCGGGAACTACACTAAGCATTCCATGGTCATCCTTAAACCACTGCCGTTTTATACCAACATTTCATAGAGCACATTCAGCCTAGCGCTGCCATGCATTTTTTCACATTTTGTATTACAACTCTTTTCTTGGACTCATACATAAACCTTCAGATTAAGAGGGGGAATGTTGGACACCTAATCCTAAATGGGTTAGTGTGGAAGTCAAATGGACAAAAGCAGTCCAAGAGACCTTGGGATGTGAATCCCAACGGTCACATAATGTACTATATATGTATATCATTTGTCAATAAAATTGTATTGCATGATTTATCTTTCCTATTTTGTTCTCGCTCCCCATGTGTGTTTAACACATTTTCTATCACAATTGTAACAAAGTTGTTTTTCTCTTTTCTCTTCCAATTGTTGTGGTGTCACCCTTTTAGGTTGTAGAAGGCTAGGAGAAACAACACTTCCATGTTTATAGTTGTGAGGGGTAGAATTTCTTGTTTCCATAATTTTGCTTTCCACTTTTCTTGCCAACCTAAATGCCTTCTTCAATGAACCAGGTTCGCAAACACAAACCTCATGTTGAATGTTATCCTTTAAAGTCCCTATGGAGACATCAATCCTTCGTTTCTTTGGAATATCATTTTCCCTTATATTTAGTTTTTGAAAGTCCTTAATGTGCTCTACCATTGAACACTTTTGTTTGAGATTTATCAATTGGCTAAAGAATGTGTTTCTCTTTGTATCCTCATAATGTGCTATCATTTCCTCTGTGAAAATTGACCACGTGACAAGTGGTTTATGAGAACAAAGCCCTTTATACCATAAAAGTTGATTGGGTTCTAAATAATTAGATGTAATGCATACCTTTCGTAATAGTGGTACGCCATGTAGACCAAAATATTTCTCCATCTGTAGTATCCAATTTACCAGATCCTTGCCATCAAACTTCCTCATCTCGTTTTTTTATGATTTTAGGAGATTGAAAAGACCGTAACTCTATAATTTTGGATCTTCCAATTCTAAAATCACAACCTATAGTATTCCTCTGTGTTATCTTTCCAGTGCCACCAGTCTGCTCAAAATTGGATTCTCCAAGAAAGAGTTATGCACCATCTCCTAAGATGACCTGATTATACACCTTTTTAGAATAGCGAACTTGTATGACGTGCCATGTGTCACTGTTTTGACCTTCAGATCAGAAAAATAAGCAAAAATGACTACAACCCGTCCTCTTTTTGTAACTTCTTGCGCAATTTCAATCTGAGGCTCAGAGAGAAGGTTATGACGGTTTTCCCAAGGTCACCTGTTTAAGATGTAATTTGGGATTCTGCAAAAGTCCTAAATTCCTTAGATCATATATCCAAAAATATAGTGAGACAAGATTGCAAATTCAAACCCATGGTTTAGGCCATTTCTTCTCAAGTGGGTTTTTGTTTTAGCTTCTGCAACTTTGTAGCAAAAACGTTATAGTAAAAATTCCATGATGACCTATTTTAGATGAAATTCTGGAGATTGCCAAAACTATAACTTCCTCAGATCATATCTCCAAAAATATAGTGAGACAAGCTCTGAAGTTCAGACTTGAGGTTCAGCGAGATTTCATCTAAAATGGGTTTTATTTTTAGATTCTGAAACATCATAAAAAAGAAAGTTACAATGAAAATTCCACGATGACCTATTTGGAGCAGCAAAAACCCTAGAATCCAATGCTCTTATACCAAATGTTATGAAACCAGCTCACAAAAATATAGAATAGGTAGATGAATGGCTTAGAAATAAGCCTCTTCGAGGGAGAAACCTCCTTTACATTACACAAATGAACAATTCTTGGATGATACAAATGACAAGACATCCTTTCTATATATAGGAGTCTAAGGGGTCATAATATAATAAGAGCCGACATAACAATAATAATGTAAGGGCACAATAATAACAATAGTGGGCTTCTATGGAGCACAATAGTAACAATATGTGGACTATATGGGTACAAAAATATAATAAGGGGTTTGTACTAATAACAATAAGAGGTTACACTAGTAGTATAGGGGTTACATGTACTAAAACTGAGTGATGCTTATGTGCATGATCCTTTCCCGACTCCATTCAAGGATGAAGTGTTGGACAATGTAGGTGACCACGAAGCATATTCCTTCAATGATGGGTTCTCTGAGTAGCACCAAATCAAAATCATGCTAGAGGATAGAGAAAGTTAACCTTCATGACTGAATGGGGCCATTTTCAATACACCGTAATGCAGTTTGGATTAAAGAATGCACCCGCAATATTTTCGCACATGGTTGTTGCTGCATTCAAGGAATTTATTCATAAGTTTCTGGAGATATATTTTGATGACTGTACTGTATTTTGGCTACTTAAGCACCATGTAGCATGCTTGCACCTGATGCTAGATACCTGTCGAAGATATCAGATCATGCTCAATCTCAAGAAGTATCTATTTTGTTTTCCTTTTGGGAACCTATTAGGGCATGTGGTTTGTAGACAAGGATTGATGGTAGACCCCACGAAGATTGCAGTGAACTTGGAAGTGCTGAGGAATATGAAATAGTTGTCTGCTAATTTGGGACATACTAGATATTACAGAAAGTTTATCAAAGGCTATGCCTAGATCATTATGCCGATGGAAAAATTGTTGAAGAAGGCTATCACATTCTGTTGGAACGATGACTGTAAGAAAAACTTGGATATATTGAAAGAAAATATGGTTACTGTGCCAATTCTAATATTCCTGGACTGGAAGAAAGAGTTCCATGTACATGTTGAGCATCATGTATAGCATTGGGGGCAATACTAATGTAGGATGGAGGTGAAGGCTTGGACCATCCTATCATGTTCACAAGCGCATATTATCCAAAGTAGAGAAGAACTATTCTACCACGGAACGCGAGGGGCTAACTATGGTGTATGCGCTCGAGAAGTACCGGCACTACATTCTAGGAGGCCATTTTAAAATGTATAGTGATCACTCTGCGCTGAAGTACCTAGTCAATAAGCCTGTGTTGGGGGACCCAACCTGCAGATGGCTCTTATTGTTCCAAGAGTGTGATTTTGAAGTTGTTGTGAAGCTTGGACAATTGAACGTGGGACCAAATCATCTATCATGCATTGAAATAGGGGAGGAAGCTATTAACTTGGAAGAAGGATCACCTGACACGAAGCTATTTGCAATACGTGTCATGGATGGTCATTTTGAGGATATAATACACTTCCTAACAATAGGAAATGCACTGGAAGGATACTTTGTCCAGCAAAAGAAGGAATTAGTGGCACACACGGCAGATTTCTCTGTCATTGTTAAGAATCGAGACAAGTTGGGGTCTGATGAGATATTGCGAAGATATGTACTAGAGTTTGAGGAAAGTAGCATCCTCATGGACTCTCATGGGGTCACTGCAGGACAACACTATGTAGAGAGAGAAACCACACAGAAGATTCTACACGTAGGGTTTTGGTGGCCAACCCTTCATTGAGATTCAAAAGCATATTGCAAGGTGTGTGATGTATGTCAAAGAATAGGTAGGCCATCTCGAAGGGATGAAATTCCTTTGAATCCACAAATGACATTACCACCTTTTGAGAAATGGGAAATATATTTTGTAGGACACATTCAGCCACAAGGGAAGGCAAGGGCAAGGTATATCATCACCATGATAGAGTATTTGACATGATGGGTAGAGGCATAGCCTACAAAGGATTTCACAGGAACGACAACTACAATGTTCATATTTGAGCATGTATTGACGTGATTTGGAAGTCCGGATATTTTGATGAGTGATTAGGGTATGCACTCTCTGAATGAAACGATTAGCGCACTACTAGAAGAATTTCAGGTATATCACCAGAAGAGAACACCTTATTACCCATAGGCTAACGGATAGTGGAGGCATTCAACAAAGTGCTTGAAAATGCATTGACCAAGGTTTGCAATGCTCAGCGAAAAGATGGGATCTATGCATACCTGGAGTGATATGGGCTTATTGGACAACGTGCAAGAAGTTAATAGGACAAACACCCTTTAGGTTGGTATATGGTGTTGAAGCGGTGACACCCATGGAGTACATTGTCCTAGTTTGTGCATAGCGGTGCTCACAAGTATGGCAGATCATAGAACCCTAGAAGAGAGGTTCGCGTAATTGGATGAGCTTGAAGAAGGGAGATTGTTGGCTAGATTTCATCAGTAAGTCCAAAAGCAATGCAAAAAAAGCATGACATGACCAACATATTAAGGTATGCACCTTTAAGGTGAATGACTTAGTGTTGTTGTATGAGAGTAAGTTTGATAAATTTCCAGGGAAATTCAAAATTCATTGGATAGGGCCCTATGTTATTAAGGATATTACCAACAGTGGCGCGGTCTAGTTGGTTAAGTGGAATGGAGATCCCTTCCCAGGAAAGCTGAATGGCAGTCAATTAAATCCATACACACGTGGCCTGACCATCTGACTATGCAACAAAAGCATAGTTTTAGCCCTCCAGTTAGCTAAAAGGAGGTGCAGGACTATAAAATACACTTCCCAGTGTTATAGACATTTTTGGGCACTTCAACCCCAATCATAAATGTCCATAAAATGAGGGCTCCTAGGTCCTCAAAAGTGTTGCTTCACTGCCTAAAGGAACAAGGTCAACTGATTACATCATCTCCCAGAAGTTCTCCACTGAAAACTGCTCATAAATGGTCAAAACTGGACCATATTGAAAGCTCAATGCAGAGAGTGCGATGCATATCACCTCCAAAATGTACAGGGTGCGATGCATACTGATTTTCTCCTCTGTAGGGTGCGATGGTCGGGAATAGACAAATGGCAGGGACCAAAATGCGAGGTGAAAGATCATGGAATCTTCCAGAAGCTTCCCCTCTGACACTTGCCACTCCATTTTTGACAAAGGATGAGTAAGAGATCATCATTCTCCAAGTGTAAGCAGGAACTATCAGAGAGAAGACACTAATCAAGATCCCAAAAGATGACTCACCTCTCTGTAATAATCTATATATGGATCCCTCATCACAGAGATCCACATGATGGAATTTTGTATCTTATAGATAAGTGTTGTTGGTATTCTGGTGTACATTCACAGTGTTGGGTGATCTAGCTTTTCTTGAGGTGAAGAAGGGCTTCTTAGCTGGAGGATGATGCTGTGTCAGAGCACATGGTTGTAATCTTCTTGCTACTTTTCATCTGAATAAAGCTATTCTTGTTTCCTTCCATATTCTTGTGTACTTGTTTATATATTCATGTATATGGTGAATGCACATCTGATCCTGCATTATTTATGAATTTAGATCCTTGTTTCTTGCATAGTTGTATGTTGTTTTGATTCCACAGGTCCTTTTGAAGCTGGCAGACAAAGAAGAAGTGGCACAAATCTATTAAGAAGGAGAGGAAATCGAGCGCAAGACTCAGGTTGGCCCTCTTGGTTCTCCTCTCATCTATTTTCATAAAAGGATTCAATAGTAGACTTTGATTGTTTGTTTCTAAGATAGCCACCCATCTTAGTGGGAATAGTAGCATCTGAGTGGACACTATTCCCGTATAACAAAATGGCGACTCCACTGGGGAGCGACTAGATTACTTGTTAGCTTATCTATCCTTGTTTCTTTTATAAACATACAGACGAGCCTGAAGTCAAGCTAGCTAGCCTTCAAACCGCATTTGTCATACAAATGCAAAGTAGATCAATGCTGCTTCAGTCAATCTCCGTGTTTTGTTTATGAATTAAACAAAATATCTGCAAGCAATCTAATTTCCCTAAGTGGTGGCTCTAGTAACCTCTTAGATCACCCCTGTGTTTTACATACACTGATATTTACTTATTCAACCTAATCACCTTAACTGGATTGCAAACTATGAGAAAAATCTCATTCAAAGTCTCACACTGCTACCATCACACCCTGCCTTCAAAGCAGCATGTATGCATCGCACTTACCAAGTGTAGTAGGTGCGCTGCATACTAAGTTCACTGTGTAACAGGTGCGATGGTCAGGGAGGATTGAATTTACTCTCCAACTGTGGATTTTTCTCATTGTTTTCAGTTTTATTCAAGAGTTTTACTATTTGTAGTCAATGTACTTCTATGAAAACCCCCTTATATTGCATTATTCCGCCTCCTTAGTGCAAAGAACTATAAATGTTTTTATGTATTGTGCGTCGTTTTAGTTCTCTTTGGCAAAAAGTAGCATAGTCAAATTGTCGTCTCTAGATATGAAAGTGTCGTAGCTGTCATTTTTAGTTTTAGAAAGCAATTTCATTGTTTTGGATAGTCGATTATACAGTTATTGTTACATAGGATTTGAATTATTAGTTTTAAAGTGTCGAAAAGCAATTTCCATTTCAAAATCACAAAGTGTCTCTCATGCTTTCACTTCGTTTTGAAAAAGAATTTTGTTGAGTACTGTCACTTTAAAAGTGATTCAGTTTTGCACATAGCTTTCTTAACATCATTCACACATTAAGAGAGCTGAAAAACAAATACATGCATGTGCATTTTCATTTTGATTACTTGGCTTGATTTAGGACTGTGCATTTAGCGTGTGCTCTATGCTTTGTGAAGAAAAGATGCTTGACTTTCTTCCCTTTAGTAGCTAGGATTTTCATTGCTGAAGGGAGATAAAACATTTGCTTATCATCTTAGACTACATTTTAGGAATTATACATACATCATGTGGTGAGCCTAAAAGGAAAGCAAGATGAACTTAAAATAAATTCAATGAATCTAACAACGCTTTGGAACTTAATGCACAACATCTAGAGGTCTAGGCTAGAGACGTTTCCTAGCATCGTAAAACCTGGTAACTGTTGCTTTCATTGTTGGTTGGGTGATTCCTCCACTCTGAGACGGCAAGTGCCAGTACGAACTTGTGCTCCCACGTACCGTCGAGTATATATTGGGAGACCACAATAGGCTCCATCCTTTATCCTTAGGAAGCTGTGTCTGCCTCCTTATCGATTGCAATGCACCGAACACAACATTCGTGAAGATTGATTGTCGTACCGTAAAAAGTATTCTGCAGTTTTGCAATTGGTTTGGTAATCCCGTCTGCCCAGATCTCCAGAGAAGTCCATTTTCCTCCTTTTCAGACTCCTTAAAGGAAAAGGTCCTATGAGAACTTGTCACTTCAGGCTCAATAAAAATCGAAGGTGACTAGAGTCATCTTTTGTTTTCTCTCGACTCTTTAAAATTGAAAAAAACAAGTTGTGTCAAAGCGTCTAAAATTTATTTTAATTGGAATAACGTCATTGTTCCCTCGTTGGTCTTAGAAATTAGTCTCCCTTCATCGCAAGTTCCTGTAGAATTGCTAGGAAATATTTTGGATAGACTAAATATGTTTGAACAACCGTCGACATCCAGGACTGTGTCATCTAATGTAGTAGCAGTAGAACCTCCTACTACTACTCCAACAATGTTTGCTGGTGTACCATCTGTCCTGGCAAGTTATCAACAACAAGCCGGAGTCCAATCAGGTACTATTTCGACAACATGGTTAGTTCCTATTTCTTCATCCGGATTCTCATCTGGTATTTCTAATGTTGAAACTCAACAAATTGATCCAATGTGTCTTCAAATGCCAATCTACCCTTTAAGTACTGGATTGCCACCATATGGGGGGTAGTATGCCTTTTCATTGTTCCCTCTTGGATAACAACCATATGGGAGTTTACAAAAAAGTTTAGGTCAATCTGGAATTACATCCAGTGGTTGGGTACTAATACTACCTCAGCAACCAAGGGTTGTATATTCAACGCAACCAGTCCACCCTGTGTCGAATATTCCCACTATACCTGCTATGGTGACTGCGTCACAAGTACAAGTGCTACCTGTTGTATGTCAACCCCAAGTTTCTCAGGTTGTAATACAATAGCCTCTCGTCTCAACAATTCAATCACAACCTCAAGTTAGTGCCTCCTTATATGGAGCGACTCAGGCTCAAACATGTACTATGACTCCTCATCTTGGTCAATCATCCAGTATTGGACAACAGCAAATGGTCCAACAACCATGGTTGGTTCAAAATCAACAACCACAATTCCAACAATCATATCAAGGACCTGAGCAACAAGTCTTTGTAAGTAATGGGCAACTGCATTTCCAAAGAAGTTATCAACAACCATACTATAATGGTTATGCCCATCAACCTCATCAAAGTTACCAACATCAAATACATTATGCTGGTATGCAAAGACCCACTGCTCAGGCAATTCCATCTTATCCTAGGTATGCTTCGCCTAACTTGAATCAACAGTTGCCCTTTGTAGAAACTCTAAAATTACCAGATCTAAACTGATTGACAAATGATCCAATTGCTTATGCCCCTTGGTGGCCAGCGATTCTGCATAAACGTCCGTCAGATATTCCAAAATTTAATGGAAATCCAGGTGAAGACCCATGGAATCATGTGATGACCTTTCATCTATGGTGTTCATCAAACACTCTCAATGATGATTCGATTCAACTTCACATCTTTCAGCACACGTTAACCGGTCCGGCAACAAAGTGGTATATTGAACTGCCTAGAGCTTCGTTTGATAACTTTAGTACGCTATCCAAAGGCTTTTTAACCCATTTTCAGTTACCTATTAGGTACGAAACCGTAATTGAGTTGCTTACCAATTTCAAACAAACAACAACCACTCACATATCCGATCAAATTCATCAATGGCGACGTCGTCGTAGAATGGTAAAAAAATATGTTCCTGATCAGCTATTGGCTGAATGGTTTATTAAGTCACTGTTACCCGCTATTACAGAAGATGTGGAAAAGGGAGGAGTTGTCATTGAAGAGCAAGTTATTGCTCATGCACAATATCTAGACTTGATCTATACTCAATCTGGCATTCTCTACGATAAAATCCCTGACGCTCCTAGAACAGAATTTTTCGTTCCTCCGCCTCCTAAATCAAACAAAGACTCTCATGCTGATGATGGTGTGATAGGTATGACAAGCACTAAAACCACAAAGGCTACATCGAAAAAGGCCCGCACGGTTTCGAGTCAAGATGCAAATGAGGGACTTCTAGCCTCGGAAGTAAACGTCGTGTCAATAGACAAAGGTAAAGAACCCAAGCAACCAGGAGGCAAGAAGAAAAAGAAAGGGAAAATGAAGAAACAAGAGGAGTAATTTCCTAAAAAATATTTTCCAAACCCTTATGGGCAAAGGAAACCTCCTTCAAGGTGTCAGATATGTGATTAGCACCATCAGACAAGAGATTGTCCATATAAAGCTGAGCTTAGAAAAATCTTCAAGAATTGAAAAACCTCAGCGGTATTGACTGACCCGTTTCCGAACCCAGGAACAAATCTAGTTGCTAGCGACAATGATTCCCCATCCCGAGTGCTTATGTTGTCCATTTCGAAACAAAAAAATGATGCTTTGATATTGACAAGGAATAAAGATTATGGAAATCCATAGATGTCGAACAACAAGGCTACAGATCAACCTAGTAGTTCGACAACAACTTCGACTGAAGTTGTGCCACACATCATTCCTGAGCTAATGATAAAGCTGCCAAAGGGAGTAGTACACAAATCGACGTTTAATCCTCGTGCCAGAGCAGCACAACATTATAATATAGTGGAGGATCTCGCCCAATCGTCGTCCGCTATGTCGACACTTGAGGTACTACAAAATTGCCCCTCCCAAAAGCAGGCTTTATTATTAGCAATAGGTGGGATTGACCCAACGGATTCCAATCTTGTATATTTTAATCATAAAGGATATGACCCTCAGTTACCAGCTCAACTGGCTTTCCTCATTCAAGTGAAATCCCTCAAAAAAACTGTTCATAGAACAATTATTGATGTGGGGGCATCTACATGTATTATGTCAATGAGTTGCTGGAAAAATTTAGGCTCACCACCCTTGTCATGATCATGAACGACGTTAAAAGCATTTGATGGGTGAACATACACTCCATATGGGATTTTAAGTAACTTGAAAGTTGAACTGGGGGGCAAAACAATAGAAATTGATGTTGAAGTTATTGATGGAAACCTTGATTGCAACATCCTACTTGGAAGGCCCTAGATATATGCTATGGCTGTTGTTGTGTCGGTGTACTTCAGAAAGATTGCATTTCCCTTCCAAGGAGGAATCACGGTCGTCAACCAACAAACATTTCTCCTCAATAGTTCACAAGTTACGGGAAGCATTTTGATGTTCCATGGAAGCCCTCAGTCACTTCAAAATATTGGAGTAGGTCTCCTAAAAGACCCTTCCTTAATGGGGACTTTTGCCCTTCTGCCTCCGAGTAAGCTGGCAGAAGTGGCCATAGTAGAATCCTGTCCCATGAGATCTTCTACATCAAAAAAAATGAAGACGAACTCAGAACATTTTGATAGTGTGGATCATCGCGAGGCATTGCCTCTAAGCCCTACCATAGCTACATCATCTAATGATCAATTCAGTGATTTTGTACATTATGTACTGGGGGCATTGGAACTTGATCTTTCCTTCATAACCTCTTATGAGCTGTGATCAAGGGTCGCCATGAGGATAGTTCTTTTACTGTGTCAAACTCATTAAAAACAAAAAAAATGAAACAAATCCCTTTCCAAATCGAGTCTTTCAAAGATCTCGAAGGTAAACCTTCATTCCAGCCACCGCGTTGAATGCAATGAAGCTTGGGGGGCATGCACCTCAATTTGCGTTATTATGCTGGGGGCTTGCAAACTTATTGCGAGCAATGTTGTCACAAACTTCAAGCTCATTAAAAAATAAACTCTCCACGAGCCGTTTGAGCGCATAGTTCAAGCTCGTTAAAAAATAAACATAAGTCATGAGCAAGAGTTTCTCCTAGCATTTAAGCTCATTAAAAAATGAACCGGTAAATAACCATTGTGAATGCCTTATCGCCAGCTTTTGAGCCTTGGTCGTGTTCTCGCCATCACCTCCACTCTGTTTTTAGTCGACATTCATCCACAATGATTGTTTCCCTTCGAGGAACATCTCGAAGAGTGATTCTGTTAGCCATCCTTGTGACACTGCCATGATTGGAAAATTCCAAATCTTACCTGGAATCAGCTGCTACCTGAAACCATCACTCGTTCCTTGAAAACGAGTCTTTTTTAAGCTATTTTCACCTGACTCATAAAATATGAAAAGATTGCCGAGCGATTGGTCTATTTGGCTCATTAAAAGGCATCATAAGTGCTATCCCTCCTCTAGATTTCAATCTTTTTGGACCTAAGGGATTATTACACAAAAAGATCGAGCGCTTGTCTTGTTCAGCTCGTTAAAGCTATCGAAAATTCATCCCTTTTGTATTGTTTTATGCTTTTTCGGACTTTAAGGGATTATATAACAAAAAATAATATTTGGAGTCTTCTTTCCATTTCTTTCAGACTCTCTAAAATTGAAAGAGATCGAGTTATCTTTGTCGTTAAACTCGTTAAAACCGAATAGCGACAAACTCATCCAAATGGACGAAAACGAGTTTCACTCTCACTAGACTCGCTAAAATATAGTGATAGGTTAGCCCGAAGGGCGGATTATAGAACAAGCATATGTTATCCTCCTCAAGCTTGACAAAAATAAAGAGGTACTGGTCAGAAATGACTGCAGAAAATTGGGAAGAAAACAAGAAGAAACTTTATTGGTAGCAAGTCGCTCTTGAACATGACACTTTCCTTCCGCATCCATGTCGGGTTGGGTTGTTCCATTCACTAGTCATCACCATTGGTTCGTCACACCATCCATCCCTAGGGTTAATGCTACCAATCCATCATTAGTGTCGCCGATATGTTCAAGAGAAGTCACTCAGACAATTCACCTGTGTCTCACCCACTGCAATACATTCATGCTTTATTCCTTCATGACCGCCACCCTGAACCCTATATCGTTAGTTTGTTTTCACCTCCAAAATCATTTTCTTCGTTCCATGTCGTTGATGTGCGATTCATTAAGGCCCTCCTATGACAGGTCACTTCTTGTCGACATCAGCTCATTATCCAAGAATTTGACTTAGGAACAACCCTTTTAGTACTTTGAAGCTTGCATGCCTCAATGGCAAGTTTCTCACTGTCGACAATAGGTTTACATCAATGGCCTTCGACCGAGAGATTTTACGTGGTGTTCAATGCTAAGTCCCTTTTCACACCACATAAATTATACTGTAGTACCTTGAGGGTCATTGTCATTATTGGTGATTCCTCTCGTGCCTGTTAATAGCTTACATCATTGGCTGGTAATCAGGTGATGTCTTTCCATGTTCGACTCCAAAACATTTTTCACATGGATCGAATTGCACTCCAAGTGAAGATTGAACGAGTTTTGAAGACCCCGGATCTAGCTTCATCCATTCCGGCTACGATATATTCAGGAATATAAAAACATCTGGTGTACATCATTGCCGAACAGATGATCATCCAAATCAAAGCATGATGTGTCCATATCATCAGTCTGTCACACAGACGATTGTCTATCCTATGTACATGAAAATGAATTTATAAAGTTGAGCATGGGAATGCTCGCGTCAGCTAGATCATGAAAAATGTTATCAAAGTAATGTATTGTATTATATCTCATTACAAGTCGCCTCCCAGCTCGGAAAAACTTCAGATCCCCATAGTAAAGCATTTCACCCAACATAAAAAAGATTAACGACCTCATGCTTTAGGGGGCAACTGTTATAGACATTTTTGGGCACTTCAAACACAATCATAAATTTCCATAAACTGAGGGATCTAAGTCCTTAAAAGCGTTGCTTCACTACCTAAAGGAACAAGGTCCACTGATTACATCATCTCCTAGAAGTTCTCCACTGAAAACTACTCATAAATGGTCAAAAATGGACCATATTGAAAGCTCAATGTAGAGGGTGCAATGCATATCACCTTCCCAATGTACAGGGTGTGATGCATACTAATTTTCTCCTCTGTAGGGTGTGATGGTTGGGAATAGACAAATAGTTGGGAAAAAAATGCGAGGTGGAAGATCATGGAATCTTCCAAAAGCTTCCCCTCTGACACTTGCCACTCCATTTTCGACCAGGGATGAGTAAGAGATCATAATTCTCCAAGTGGAAACAGGAAATATCAGAGAGAAGACACTAATCAAGATCCCAAAATATGACTCACCTCTCTGTAATCATCTATATATGGATCCCTCATCACAGAGATCCAGAGGCTGTAATTTTGTATCTTATAGATAAGTGCTGTTGGTATTCTAGTGTACATTCACAATCTTGGGTGATATAGCTTTGCTTGAGGTGAAGAAGGGCTTCTTAGCTGGATGATGATGTTGGGTCAGAGCACATGGTTGTAATCTTCTTGCTAATTTTCATCTGAATAAAGTTATTCTTGTTTCCTTCCATATTCTTGTGTACTTGTTTATATATGCATGTATATGGTTAATGCACATCTGATCCTGCATTATTTATGAATTTAGATCCTTGTTTCTTGCATAGTTGTATGTTTATGTGATTCCATAGGTCCTTTTGAAGCTGGGCAGACAAAGAAGAAGCGGCAAAACTCTATCAGGAAGGAGAGGAAATCAAGCGCAAGACTCGGGTTGGCCCTCTTGGTTCTCCTCTAATCTATTTTCATAAAAGGAATCAATAGTAGACTTTGATTGTTTGTTTCTAAGATAGCCACCCATCTTAGTGGGAATAGAAGCATCCGAGTGGACATTATTCCTGTATAACACTCAGGTTGGGGATTTGCACGGTTTTAGGACTGCATAAAGCAAGGAAGTGTCATAGGGTCCATGTCAGCACAAAGGCAGTTGTGATACTCATGGAAATAGTGCATAGGTATGACTGAAAGTGACCATTAATGTCATTGTTGAAGATTTGATGGTCGGATTGTGGCCAAATGGAGCGGGCGACAGGCATTTAAGGTGGAATTTATGGGTTAGATTCTTGAAAATCTGCCACCAATCTATCATTAATGAGCTCAATGTGGGGGGTACAGTCGGATTTGAATTCAAAAGGCCCTATAAATTATAGGTGGCTGTCCAATGGAAAACAATTGGCATTTTGAGAACTGAGTTGTTACACGCTTAAGTATACATGAACTGAGACCAATTCGAGACTCTGAAAGTGAATTCATAGTTTGAGCAACTAACAAAGACAATGCAAGAATTGTGGAATAGCACTATGTCAGCACCCACAGAACACAAGAGCGGTGATCGTCGAGGAAGCCGCATAGGAAATTGAGGTAGTAGAAGCTGCCCCAAAGAGTGCCAAAGTGGTAATCGAAGTTCCTAAATCACCCAGGACACCAAGACCAAAGAAGGATAAGCAGACTATGATATTGGTGTGCATCTCACCAAGAAACCGACAGAGGACCAAGCTCACTTTACAGGAAAAGGGGAAGGCCATTAATCTTGAGGTAGACGAGGGAGAATTTGAAGAAATCTTGGTGGATGAGGAGGATTTGGAAATGAAAGTTGAAACCCAGGGAGCGGACCCTATTACCAGGTTACCAGAATATGTTCCTCTCCGCAAGGGCAAGGTTGAGGTGGCAAAGGACATAGATGAGAGCAAGAGCTCCCTGCAAACCATGTTACTCCCAGATGACACTTTTTTTGAGGGGCCGCAAGACATCCTTCAACCCAATCACCGTCACTGAGGGGGATTTGCATGATATTGGAGAAATGGTGAGGGATGCCATCACAGAGGCCCTCCAACAATTCAAAGAGCAACAACAATTGGTATTAGGGGCTTGCCAAAAAGAGATATAGGAGTAGTAGGCTTGCAATCCACAGGCTAGCATAGTGTCCACCAACCTCGCGACCGACACTTCAGCTACCACAAAGATGTTTTACACAAAGATGACCAACACGATAGTGTTATCTGATGGGGCGCATACTATAGAAAGTGAGGCCGACAGGCCCACGGTCAACAACCTGAAAGGTGTGGGATTGAATATGGTCGTGCTCCCTTGAGAGATGCTCCAACTCCCAGAGGATGGAGTTACTACAAAAATTAGGACCCAGGAGAGTTTCACTCTATAGGTGATGAGCAAGTAGTGCATAAACATCAAGCAATTAAGCTTGGAGCGCAATGAGGTAGTGGAACAAAATAAGCAGATCATGCAGGTTGTAGGGGAGTCCTGTCGAATGGTCCTAAAGTTAGACATTTAGGTAGAAGAAACCACAAGTTGGCCATAGGTGTGCGTGACGCTCAGACATAGATGGCTAGGATTCAGTTGGAGCTGAACCTACAGATCGTAGAATTATAGTTGAGGTCTCAAGCTTCAACTCTGCCAGAAGTCAGGGAATAACATATAATTATTGTTGCAATAACAATAGCAGTGATTGAAAGTGCAGTAGCATACTACACTTGACTTTTTGAATAGCCATTTCAGGTCCTCATGATCCAAGAATATTTTTCTATAGACATATGAAAAGAATCACATGTGAAAATTGCATCTTAAAACATAAATTTAATCTGCACACAAGAAAAAAAGAAGGAACACATAAAAGCACGAAAAGAAGATGACAAGACTTGATATTAGAGTTCATCCAACTCGGACTATGTCTCCAGGCCATGCTCGATCAATGGAGAGGCCTTCATTCATTAAATGGCATGAAAAGAAGAGAATACAATCGCCAGTTACATAAAAGGAGTATTATACCTCCATTCTGGAAAATGGCTGATAAATGGGGAACTCGAATGGAGAAATGGACAACACCACTGCATTCATGGCATTGAGGGGGGCTGAAAACATATAATATTTGTCTAATTTAGACAAAATGCACTATCGACCCTCTTGCACTACTCATTCCTCAAACTTCATGCTGAAAATCCTCTCTCCTGTACTTTTTCCAATCATCAGGATTTTCTATCTATCTTTTATGACAAAGGTTGCTTAAATTGGGGGTTGTTTGTTTAGAATAGCAGCCGTTCTGTCGAATGGATCGGCGGGCGCAACAAACCTTGAAAATATTCCTTTTTTGTTTTCGATAATACACATGGAAACATTAAAAAACTGAAAACTTGGAATTCAAATTTCCTTAAATCGTGCTTATAGACCCATTGGGTCTGGCCCCCATATTGCAATTGGAATATCATGTGTTCATTGGTCCTATTAGCGGGGGGATTGTTGGTTGCCGATTGTTGATTGCCAATATCACCGATCACTGATATTGCTGATATCAGCATATCACATTGGCCCGATTGAAATGGAATATCGCTTCGCTACGACCCAGGGTCCTAGTCCTATCCTTTGGGTTTCGCCGACTCAATCCACCGATCTAATCATCCTGATGTCACCGATTGCTTTCCCTTAACTCTGATTAATCATAGATCACTGATTGAGGGTTCCGCTGCACCTGCCTTAAGCCCACCTATTGACTTCTCCGATTGCGATTTTTCATTTTAAAGGCTTAAAGCCCTTTTTTAGGGGAAAAGCCTCATTTTCCAAAGGAATAAGGCAACCTTCTTTCTGCCATAACTTCATCATCCAGACTCAGATTAGAGTGTTGTTTGCACCATTGGAATCAAGGTGATGAGCACTTTGATTTGATGTCAAGATACTTGCTTTTATACCACTTTTTGAATTTTCAGATTTTCCATGCCACTGTGTCTGAAGATCAAGAAGAGGTGTTATGTGCATATGCCTCTGGAGAATTTCAAATTCACCAGAAGCATATGAACATAACACCTCTTCTTGATCATCTTTATCTTCACCTTGATCGCCTCACCACCCTGCAAGATTTCTCGAATGTAGAGCACTTGGAGACAGAGGCGTGCGAGCTACAACAAAGATATGACGAGGTGAAAGGGATCGCACAGATGGTTAGCCTTACACAGCGGCTCGCATGTATGCAGAAGGTAAAGTGCTTAAGGAACAGGTGGATTTTGCTCAACACAAAGAAGTAGTCCTAAAAGCGCACCTACAACCATGGATAAACGAGGCATATACGATGACAACTTCAACTGAAGGAAAGATCGCGACACTATAGGCAACTCAGCAAAATATTCAATGTGGCAGTTCAGTGGCAGTCACCAAGCAAAGAGTGGAAGAAGTCTAGTAGGTGGCCACTTAGTGTGATGCAGAGGTTGCAGTCATCCAAATGGAGTTGGGAGGTCTTAGCACTAAGAACTCTGCGCCTAATGAGTGACTCGAGCATGAGTCACGATGTTTGTGTTGGGGGCCTGTTGGGTGCAAGATACCCTAAGGATAGTTTTGGGGCTGAAATCCCATATTTTGGTCAAATTTTGTAATCCTAGTGTAAAGAATCCACATTTTGTGGTCGTGGAGCACATAGATGTTAAAGAGTCATAGGGTTGTCCACCCTTATTTTGGAATTGTAATGTCAGCTGTAAAATATCTAACCATGGACTGCAGACCATGGGATCGTATAAAAAGAGCTAAGCTCTCAGTAGATAAAGAGACATTGATCATGTAAGAATGTCATATCTTAGATCAAGAAGTCTAAGCCTTGGGCTATAGAATGGGTAGAGGCCTAGGGTAGAAGTCTGCAGTTGAGTATGCAGACCCCTGCAACTAAGTGATTAAGGTGGGTCAAGTCTGTAATCATCTGGAATTATCAATAAAGAGAAGTATTCTACAATTTTTGTGTCTTTATTTCGTGTTTATGAATCTGGTTATTGTTGGTGTCTGAGTATGAACAAATTATTCAATCTAGTTTCCTACATTAATATGTCGATCAGGGTGTGTACTCTTTTCAAGGTAACGCGAAAATTATATGTAGGGAAAAGGTTACAATCTACATCAATTAAGGGTTCACTATTAAGAAATCAAAGCATCGTTGTAAAAGTAATGAAAGCTAAATTGTAGATAGAAAAGCATTCACAACAATCTATGGAAATCTGTAACAACAATAAAGAAAATACAACTAGTAAAAGAAATATACATAAAAAGGACATGTGCATAACACCTGGTCAGAAGAGTGGGCCCAACTCCCTGGTGAGGGTTGTGCTCAACTCACATATTGAGAAAAATATCAGAAGTCTGGAAATTTCATTAACAAGGGTTCCACTGTTATAAGACTAAATTCTTACATCAGCTAGCTCTCGTTTCTCTCTGAATTGTGTCTTTTAAATATACAAAAATCCAAAGGAAAGTTACAACAAATTGATCTCAATATTCAAGATGAGATCTGAGAGATATGTCCATCATGATTCAGCTAGAACAATTCAATTTTGGTTATTGCAATTTGGGCAATTCTCGAAAACGGCCGCAACAGCAAATCTACAAATATGTCATTTGAAGAACCTTGTGTTTCTCACAATAAAAAACGCATGGATTAGATTCTGTTTCGTCATCGAATCTCCTCCTCTTTTGATTCAAAAACTTGATAACATGCTTGGATGAAGATGAATGGTGTCTCGACTAACTGATTTGGCCCATTCTAAACAAAACCCATGTCTCAGATTTTCCAAATTCACTTTCATTTTCCCAAAACATCCAATGCAAAACAACGGCTTCTTATGCGAGCGAATTCCTGAGTTGGAATATCTAATTATCTGTTGAAGACCAAATGTGCAATTTGAAAAGGATCTTGGAGGCTAAAATCATGAGTGAGGTTATAACGAATGATTAAACCAAAATCATGCATAATAATCATTAATTATTAAAAATAAATGAGATCAGATATTATTTATCCACAAGAGCATAAATGATTATGAAATGGAATTATATAATAAATTATGGTAAATAATGTGATAAAATATTAGTGGAAATATATTAAATGAATGTTAAGAAGTGGTAATAATAATGATGAGTTAAGAGCCCAACATTCCCCCAAACTGAATATGTTGCATGTCCACATGCAACCCAATGCCTCTGTATAAAGTAGGGGAAATAATGGTTTGAAAAATATGAGTGAATAATGCTTAGTGGTTGTTTATGATATTCTCCTAAACTTTTAATAAATCAAAAACTCATGTTATTTCACCTCAATTTTTGCTTTCAACAAAATAAAGTGGAATGACATTTATGGATTAACATTTCTTGAAGCTAATGTAGGTTGAGCTTGTGTAAGTGATGTGAAAGGTGGAAGGCAAGCAAGCTAAAATAAAGTAATCAAAAAGTGTAGCGGGATTTCCTTCCCCCAAACTGATTAGTTTCCCTGTCATCAAGATTTTTTTATAACACATCTCATGATTATCCTCAATCAGTAATTCATCAAGATTCAAAATTAGAATTAGGCCTCTTCATCCTTCCCAAAAATAATAGTAGTGTTGTTAAGCTAGGATTAAATAGATATTGATTAGGTAAAGCAACTATCTTTGGTTATCTCCCATGGGGCTTTGGATTGACGGTGAATGGGTGCGTTGTTAAGGCACTCCTTGCAATAGGACACTAGCTCAAATCCCCTGTGGGTACTTAGGTTAGTCTTAACATAGAAAAACAAAAACTATCTTTGGTTATGAAACTTGTAGAATAAAGGAATGATAGATTAGATGATACAAAATGTCAAATATCAAATATCCTAAAAGTTTCATCCCTAACATGTAAAGTAAATATTGATAACAAAATAATAGATATAAACCATGACCACCATTATCTAAGAATTTATTAAATATTACCCCACGAACCATGAGTTCTAGCAAACCTTATATATGCAACAGTGGCATTATCGACAGTTAGTTTTTGGAAAACAAGGTAACGAAGTAGATCATAGTATTGAATTAACCTCTATACCATAGGCATGGCCACTGCTACTAGCAGGTGTCCATAGCCTCGACAGGGATGCCTTTTTAACCCATTGAGATGCCAGTGTCCCATCTATTATAAATAAGTACATAGTTACAAAATCATTTCAATTTACTTAGGTGTCTACTGAAGATCATTGTTCTAGCTTGGTAACCAGTTAATAACAATGCCATTCATGGGAACTAACAAAAGTGAACAAGTCGGCTTGTGATGAGACCTCTTGTCCTTCAGTTTTATGACTGAAGGGCATTACCCTGGCTTGGTGACTAGTAGTGATAATGTCATTCTATTAGGACCTATGATCATGGTAAGTCGACTCATGATGAGACCTCCTATCCTCCAGTTGACTATTTATGTTTAAAATTTAACTATGGTTATTGTTAATCAACAAAAGATCACTTAATAGATGGGGTGGCATGCCAGCTCCTTAAGAGTTAGGGATCGTGTAAAATGTTTTGTAGTAACTATTTTCAACTTGGGTAATTTTGCTTCTCAAATACTAATAACCTTCAAATGACTATTGACAAATATATTTTTCTTTGTTAAGATTGGGGTTTGAGGAATAATTCATTACATAGTGATGGAAAGATTTAAGTACAGTTTTGTGGTCATCATCATACATTTTACAAAATTAGGGACTTGACAGATTAAGAAAGTTGAAAGTTGCCACGATGAAATCATATTTTCATAATTATTCCTTAAAAAATAAAATTATGTTTATAGATAAACAACGATAAATTGACTACCCAATCACTATGTCAAAGAGGACCTAGAAAATTAAATGTATTTCCCCATTCACCAAATTAATGTCATCATGCGTGATTCATGTTTCAATGTGTGCGGATAAGTGGGGCTTATGGATTGTTATGGATTATGGTGGTAATAATCGTGAGATGTATGAGTTGATGTAAAATTTTAATAACAATGATGAGATGACATCATTGATATTAAATATTATACGTTTTCTATCAAATGCAACACCTCCCCCCAGCTAAGATATGACCGTCCTCGGTCATAATGGAAACATCAATCAAATACACGGAGTTTATTAGGGATGTACATGAAGAATTACCTTGGTAGAGTATCAACATGTGTAGAGTAACAACAATGGGTACTTAGAAAATATTTCACCACGGAGTAGCAGCACTGGTGGAGTAACAACAACGGTGGAGTAACAACACTGGTGGAGTAATGACACCGACGGAGTAACAACAATTGTGGGGTAACAACATTGATGCAGTAATGATAGTTGCGGAGTAACGACAATTGCGGAGTAACAAAAATTGTGGAGTAACAACATCGATAGAGTAACGGTAGTTATGGAGTAATGGTAATTTCAGAGCAATGGCATTGGTCGAGTAATGGAAATTGTGGAGTAACATCATCGACAGAGTAACAACAATTGTGGAGTAACGATACCGGTGGAGTAACAGTAGTTGTGGAGTAACAACACTAATGGAGTAACGACAGTTTTGGAATAATGGCACCGGTGGAGTAACGACAATTGTGGAGAGTAACAATAGCCAAGGAGTAACAACGTCCAAGGAGTAATAACATCCAACACTTAGAAAATTTTTGGGAGTAAAAGCAGTGGCAGACTAACAGCACCCAATGGATCTGAGGAAACCATACATTGATAAGACTCAGGAAAAAATGGAGAAATATGGATAAACATCATGAAACCCCAAGAACGAACTTCATTTATTCTGAGAAAACAACATAAAATAAATCAGAAAAGAACAACCTGCGTAACAGAGTCATTTTCAATTTCCGAACTTAGACCAGCAATTGATATTTTAAGCCTAACTTTTTCGTTTGATGATGGATTGAACTGATTAAAATTAGAGATTAAATTAGATTCATCTAACTATATCCAATATAAGCATGTTTTGAAATCATAAAGAATTAATGTGTCAAATGTGCGAAGGAACAATGGGAAAAATAGAGTTTTAGAGGTGCTGATTTATGGTAGACAGTGAGTATTTTGGTCATGCCTTTCTCATACGATATCAAAATTAGGTGATTCAAATTGCATTGTAAACTAGATTAATAGGGTGATATACCATATAAACAGGTTTCAAAAATCTAGTCATTAGGCCTCAAAAAATGGACTGTCCCAACTCTGTTCCTGAGCTGCCTACTCGACATAATGTTTTGGTCATTACTTTTTCATTTCAAATCAAAATTGAGTTATTCAAATTGAATTAGAAAGTAAAATTAAATGGCTACTTAGGATAGAAACAAGTTTTGAAAATATTCCCATTTTGTTCCTCAAAACATGACAATGCCGATTGTGATTTCAGTGGTTTTATCAAGCCCACACACCCTAAGATATGGATTCTTTTTATTTTTTTTTCAAAATGATGATGAGTGTTTGTAGAAATATATTTTTCAATATAATATATCTACAGACACAATTAAATTCAAATATTTACCATTGATATTGATATACCTAGCAAGTTGTAGCAAACACAACTCGTTCTACATATAACAAAAGTTATGTATATACTTATTTATTCTATTTTCCACACTAACCTATTCTACCTTGAAAAGTAAAGCATACTTATGTATAAGAGTACTTCCAATGGAGCCATTTTAGAAATAAGGCCTCAAGTGTATACGCACCTGAATTTGAGAAATGTTTGTCAATAAATACTAGGGTATGAGAGACCAACTTCCCTTGAAAATATGATGTAAAAAATTGTTGAAGTATGGAGTGACACTGCAAACAACTGATGAAGTGAAACCAATATTCAATATATTCTTTACTTTCTTGAGTTCACATGGTTGTCATATCATGAAGTTCTTGAGTTTCTAAAACAACTTGTTGATGCAGTCTAGAAGAAACCTCCTTTTCTTCTACAATTTTTGGATTTGAAACATTTCCAATCTCAATATAAGTTTTCTGCAATTGTGTATGCGAGATAGATTGGGTGGGAAGGGTAGGTAAATTTTACAATTCAACACTGTAAGCATGTTGTATTGGTTTATTATAGTGAGGGTGTGGAATTAGTTGAGTAGGATATTGTGTAGTGCATGGAGGATTTTGATGATGTAGCTGATTGGGATGTGTGGATGATTTTGATATGCAAGCAAGGTGTTCTTAAAAAGATAGAAAAGAATATGGATGATATTTTTGTGCTACAAGATGAGGGAGAGTAGTCATGTAATCACAGGGTGAACCATGCCAAACTTGTGGAAAATATTGATGGGGTTTATATTGAGATTGGCAAGGCTGCCCTAGCACATGAGTATTCCATAATAGATTATGCAAGTAAGACAATGGAGAGGAAGTGTTTTGAAACATACATGCAGTCCAAGTTTTCCATGGTTGTGAAATTGTTGCAGCTTCTCTATCTCTTGGAAATGTTGTTTTAAGCCCATGTAAGAAAGAGAAACTATCCATGGGATTCTCCTTTTGGCATTGAGGAGAAACCACTTCTTCAAATTCGGCTTGAATTTTCTTAACCTACAAAACATGCAATTGTGAATATAGAGAGCTAATTAAATCAACTTTAAAATGTTCAAATAAATCACTGATTTCATCTCTTATATCTCTTGTTCTTGCAGTAGATTTGGAAAGGAAAGAAGAAAATTCTCTAGAATTCTTACCAACCTTGGATATTCCTCTTGAATACCTTATGCATAAATCACAAACATCATCATATGATAGATGAGAAACATCACATTGTCTTATCACATTTAGGATTTCTATAATTTCATCTTTGATTCCTCTAAGAATGAGTGCTTTTAAGATCTCTTTTTCCAAATTCTTATAGTTTGATTTTTGAAGGTTGTATTTAAATCGCTCCAAGTAGTTCTCCAAGCTTTCATCTTCCCCTTGTGTCATACTGAAAATATCTTCATTTGATCCAAGTGGATATTGGTGGCCACCCGCTAATTCGACTTGGATCCCCTCTAGTGCTTCGTGCAGTTTTTTTCAGTTTCCTTAATTATAGCATAATTTTCGGGTCGTAAACTTCCGGAGCCATTTTGAGGCCCTAAACGACGTTTTTTGGGAAATCTACCGCCAACGATTTTTCATGACTAAAAATCATCTTTTCCGTCGTAGTCCTTGGAGAGATCTTTCCAACGGGCTATCATGCACGTCAAACGGAGATAAGACGACCAATTCGCGACCCCGGGAAGTTGATGTACCAACTTACCCAAAAACGGGGCCCACAATTTGGCGTTTCATCTTCCAGGGTTAGGTTTTGGAATGTGAAGGGTTTTTCCATTGTTTCTCAACAATAAATAGGCCTTCGAGCCTCATTGTAACACAGTTCAGAGGCATGTAGCCACACATCTCTTCTCAGAGATAAGCTACCATCGCCCTAGCTGGTTTATTTTCTATTTCCGGTTGTAAGCATATTTCAGTATTTTCCAGTAATGAAATGAAGTATTATTTCCGCTGCATCTTTGTGT
>APFE031304248.1:0-12433 GCA_000404065.3 Pinus taeda | reverse complement strand
TAACTTTTATTTAGGTGTTTATTAAAATTATAATTTTTTAAACAAGAATATATTTTGAAGTAGAAAATAATTTATGTTCCATTTGTTTTATCCTTCAAATCTCACAAAAAAATATACTTATAGTCATGTAAATTGTTGTTCCATTACATATTTTATTCAAATTTTAACTATTTGGCATCAACTAAACCCTTTAAATTGATAAATTTGGTTGTCATATTCAACTTAAAAATAGAGAACAAAGTATATCCATTCGCAACATACACCAAAATATAAAGATGCCAAAAAGAGAAATTTAAATACTCTTACTGAAGTCTACGATCCATTTTCAAGAAGTCCATAATGTTATTGAGAAGAAAGGGTTGTATGCCCAAACATACACCAAAATATAAAGATGCCAAAAAGAGAAATTTAAATACTCTTACTAAAGTCTACGATCCATTTTCAAGAAGTACATAATGTTATTGAGAAGAAAGGGTTGTATGCCCAACTAGCTTATAGGGTTATATGTCAAGTAGATTTGATTGAATTTATTGTTCTTCCACATTCAAGGTATGTTCTAAATTATTTATTATAACAAGGTTACTATATGTAAATTTCAAGCTACAATTTAGATAGAAATGGGTTCTATATTTTACATTTTACTTGATTCCAATTTTTTACTTCAAAAGAAAATCAATGTTATTTTAAATTTTAACTTTTAATTTTTCCATCAACAATTCTGTCTTACTAACCTTGAAATTTCCAATCTTTTACCTCACAAGAAATTAAGTGTTTTTTTTTTAATTTCACTTTCAATTTTTTACTTTACATTTTTTTTTAAATTTAAAAGTTAATTATTTTTGTTTTTTTTGTTTTTTTGAGTTCAAAATTAAAGGTTAATTATTTTCATTTGTTTTTCTTTTAATTTAATTTTTTATTTTTACTCTACATTTTTTTAAATTTAAAAGTTAATTATTTTTGTTTTTTTAGTTCAAAGTTCAAAGTTAATTATTTTTGTTTCTTTGTTTTCTTAATTCAAAGTTACTTGTTTTTTTGGTGTAAATTTTAAGAACGCAATTAATATTAAGTGTTCTAAATTTAGACAACTTTTTGCTTTTCTTGGCTGTTGTAATTAATATTTGTTGAATTCAACTCTTAGTTAAGAGCTAGTGGAGAAATTTGAGTATGTTCTAAATTATTTATTATAACAAGGTTACTATATGTCAATTTCAAAATACAATTTAGATAGAAATGGGTTCTATATTTTACATTTTACTTGATTCCAATTTTTTACTTTAAAAGCAAATCAATGTTATTTTAAATTTTAACTTTTAATTTTTCCATCAACAATTCTGTCCTACTAACCTTGAAATTTCCAATCTTTTACCTCACAAGAAATTAAGTGTTTTTTTTTAAATTTAACTTTCAATTTTTTACTTTACATTTTTTTTAAATTTAAAAGTTAACTATTTTTGTTTTTTTGTTTTTTTAATTCAAAATTAAAGGTTAATTATTTTCATTTGTTTTTTTTTTAATTTAATTTTTAATTTTACTCTACATTTTTAAAATTTAAAAGTTAATTATTTTTGTTTTTTTTTTTTTAATTCAATGTTAAAAGTTAATTATTTTTGTTTGTTTGTTTTTTTAATTCAAAGTTACTTGTTCTTTTTTTTGGTGTAACTTTTAAGAACGCAATTAATATTAAGTGTTCTAAATTTAGACAACTTTTTGGTTTTCTTGGCTGTTGTAATTAATATTTGTTGAATTCAACTCTTAGTTAAGAGCTAGTGGAGAAATTTGAGCCATTTCTTGCGAGTGGATTTCACCATCGTAACTTTTTTGTTTTTGTTTTTGGCATTTTCAATAATGTATTTAATATTCCGCTTTCTAAATTTAGGGTAACATTTTGACTTTTTCCATTTTGCTTTTTTTGGGTTGTTGTAATTGATATCTATTTAACTCAACCCTAACATTTAGTTAAGAGCTCGATTTCAAAATGCAATCTCTTCAACCGTAGCATTTAGTTAATCGGGAATTCATAGTCGTTTCTTCATCGTTCACACCAGATTTCAAAATAGCAATCTCTCCCAATTGTTTCAACGTGTGCCCATTAAAGAAAATAAGTCAGACATAATATATGAAGGTCATGTGTTCGATCCACAATGTTGTTGCCTCTGTGTGTTTGTTAGGAGAGCGTAAGACTGAATATACGAAGGTCGTGTGTTCGATCCACGCTTCTACGTATCTTTCTTTCAAAAGCTCGGACTGAATATATGATGTTGTGCCTTCGATCCACAATGTTGTTGTTGTTTATCTTGGGAGCCTGTTCACTTTCAGACATTCAATCTGTGGTTTCTGCAAAGGTGACAAGTGGTTATACTCACGGAATGCCATGTCCGACATATGGTGATCCATGACAACTGCTAGCAAGAGGAATAAATATGCGTGAGACAATTTACGTTTGAACATATCTGCGGAGGACGTTATCGTGTGGATCGATTTTCTAATAAAAAGTTTGCATTTCCGCATTACTCCATTTCTCTAAAGCAATTATTGAAGATTTGTATGAAGTCTGCGGGATAGGAAGATCGCATGGAAGCTTTCAAATGGCTTCATGAATCCATACAATATTTGATCTTCTTCTGTGTTTTAAATTTTCTTTGATGTGGTTAATTTCTTATTTCGTGGCAATGTAGTGATTATCAAGAAAGTAAATGATTAGTTTAGGGAAAATCAAATTATTCAGTATATAAATGCAATAGCACAAGTTCTTTAAAAAACAAAAAATTGTATTATATATGTACTGTCCACAGAAAAACGTTGCATATGTTGTAAACTAAAAACTGTTAGCTTAAGCCAAGGGGCTTCCGTCAGGAAAATAGAACCCATAAGCTTAGCCTACTTAAGCTTAGCCTATGCTATCATAGGCTAGCCTACCCCATCCTATCCTAGCCTACTCTAAGCTACATTACCCTAACTTACTCTAGCCTATTCTAGACTAACCTAGCCAACTCTATCTTACTCTAGCTCAGCCTAGCCTATCCTATGCTATCCTAGTCTACTCTATCCTATCATATCTTAGCCTAGCCTAGCCTTTCCTTGCCTAAGCTACTCTAACCTACTTTATCCTAACCTAGACTAGCCTAGCCAACTCTATCCTACTCTAGCCTAGCCTAGCAAACTCTATCCTACTCTAGCATAACCTAGCCTAGCCTACCCTACTCTTTCCTAACCTAACTAAACCTACACTTTCCTTTCCTAACCCAGCCTAACCTAGCCTAGCCTAAACTACTCTATCCTATCCTAGCCTACGCTAGTTTATTAAATCCTAACCTAATCTATCCTAGCCTACTCTAGCCTAGCCTAGCCTAGCCTATGCTAGCCTATGCTAGCCTAGCCTAGCCTTACCTAGCCTTGACTATTCTAGCCTTGTCTAGTCTAGCCTAGCCTACTCTAGGCTACTCTAGTCTAGCCTAGCCTAGTCTAGCCTAACATAGCTTAGCCTACTCTAGCCTACCATAGCTTAGCCTACTCTAACCTAGCCTAATCTAGCCTAACCTAGACTAGCCTAGCCTAACTTAGCCTATTATAGCTTATCCTAGACTAGCCTAGCCTAGGTTGCCCTACGTTAGCGTTGCCAACCCTAGCCATCCGTAGTCTGGCCTTGTCTAGCCTAGCCTACTCATGCCTTGTCTAGCCTAATCTCATCTATCCTAGCCTAACTTACTATCATGCACTAGCCTAACCTAGCCTTGTCTACTCTAGCCTAGTCATGCCTAGCCTACTCTATCCAATCCTAACCTACTCTATCCTAGCTTAACCCATCCTATCCTAGCCCACTATAAGCTACAATAGCCTAGCCCAATCTACCCTATTATGGACTAGCCTAACCAACTCTATCCTACTCTAGCCTAGCCTAGCCTATCATATATTATCCTATCCTACTCTATCCTAGAATAACATAGCCTAGTTTGGCCTTCCCTAGCCTATGCTACTCTAACCTACCTAAATGTAGCCTAGACTAGCCTAGAAAACTCTATCCTAGTCTAGCCTAGCCTAGCTTAGCATAGCTTAGCATACCCTAGCCTACTCTTTCCTAGCCTATCTAAGCCTACTCTTCCCTAGTTTAGTCTAGCCTAGCCTAGTTAAGCCTACTCTTTCCTAGCCTAGCCTAACCTACTCCATCCTAGCCTAGCGCACCTTAGCCTATTCAATCCCTACCTAATCTAGCATAGCCTACTCTAGCCTAGCCTAGTCTAGCCTATTCTAGCTTACTCTAGTCTAGCCTAGCTTAGCTTACTCTAGCCTAGCCTATCCTTGTCTACTCTAGCTTAAACTAGCCTAGCCTACTCTATCCTAGCCTACGATAGTAGCCTAACCTACTTTAGCCTAGCCTACTTTTGCCTAGGTTAGCCTAGCCTAGCCTACTTTATCCTAGCCTAGCCTAGCCTAGCCTACTCTAGCCTACGCTAACCTAACCTAGCCTAGACTACTTTATTCTAGCCTACTCTTTCCTACTCTAGACTAACCTAGCCTATCATATCCTACCCTTTTCTAGCCTACTCTAGCCTAGCCTGCTCTATCCTACTTTAGACAAGCTTAGCCCACTCTATCCTACTTTAGAGTGGCTTAGCCTACTCTATCCTACCTTAGACATGCTTAGCCTACTCTATCCTACTCTAGCCTAGACCATTCTATCCTAGCCTAGTTTAGCATACTCTATCCCACTAGCTTACTCTAGCCTAGACTAACCTATTTTAGCCTAGCCTTGCCTAGCCTACCTTAGCCTACTTTATACTATCCTCGCCTAACCTACTAAAGATTAGTCTTGCCTAGCACAGTCTACTCTAGCCTACTAGCCTAGTTTAGCCTTGCCTAGCCTAGCCTACCTTAGTCTACTTTATTCTATCTTATCCTAGCCTGCTATAGCTTAGCCTCCCCTAGCCTACTCTAGCCTAGTCTACTCTTTCCTAAGCTACTTTAGCCTATGCTAGCCTAGCCTGTTTTAGCCTACTTCAGCCTAGCCTAACCTATTTTAGCCTAATTTAGCCCACTCCATCCTAAACTAGCCTAGCCTAGACTAGCCTAGTCTACTCTAGCCTAACCTAGCTTAGTCTATTCTATCCTAACAACCTAAGCTAGCTTAGCTTACCCTATGCTCGCCTACTCTAGCCTAGCCTAGCATAGCTTACTCTAATCTAGCTTACTCTAGCCTAGCCTACCTTAGCGTACTCTATCCTATCACAGTGTAGCCTACTCTAGCTTAGCCTAGACTAGCTTACTCTAGCCTAATCTATTCTAGCCTAGCCTACTTTACCCTACTCGAGCCTACTCTACTCTAGCCTGCTCTAGAAATTTATACACACATGATGTCTTTGGGCCATTCCATTAAAAACACAGATGAAAATTAATCTTAAAAAACATTTATATTACTATTTAATTTTATAATATAAGTTTTAATAGAAAAACAATATCACTTTATATTATATAAGTTCAAACATTTTTTCATTATATTAATTTAATTAAAATATATACCATATTGTAAAACATAATAACATATCAATTATCTAAATTTTAATCCATTAAAAAAATAAATTAATCTAAATATTATTAATAAAAACATTAGAATACAATAAATTAAAACAAAATTTAAGATACAAACTATTCACACCAAACTATACTACACAGGTAAAAAAAAACTTATTTAAATAAAAGAAAATTACACTAAAATTTAACTAATCTAAATAAAAAAGAAAACTTATAAAACAAAAATAATTTAAATAAAACAATTACCATTAAACTACGCCTCATTCTAAGAAAACGCATTAAAATGATAGCTTCAATGAATTACATCGATGGATAGCACTCAAACAAGAACCTAAACAACTGATATATGCCATTCATCTAAAATGTACGAATATGGTTTGAAACAAACCAAAAAAAATAATACACGCAATTCTAAATATTAAAACATATTTACTACTACTCGCGATCCTCAATAAAATAAAGCATATTTATTAAAGTAATTTTGACGTACTATTTCAAATATTACAACATTGATTTTATCAAAGATTTAGCCAAAAAAAAACTGAAACAAAAGTAAAACCAACGTTAAAATAGATAAACTAGATGGATGAGCCACTTGTCTTAGAGTTGTTCGTTGGTTCGTTTCAATATTTATTCTCCCCGTAACCACAACACCAGGAAGGAAGTTTTGGTTTTAAATTTAAACTCTGTCTGCGTCTTTTTTCATTTCAGTTTGGTCCGGCCGTACACCAAGGCCAGCATTATGGATCATCATAAACTTTGTGAGATGACCTATATGAAATCTAGCTGGTTAATTTATGTCTAGAATGAGGCGAGAATGAGGCGATATTGATGGAGATTTGGAATGCATAGGATTTTTTTGTTCACCAGGAAATGAGACGACATTGATGGAGATTTGCAGTGGAAAGGATTTTTTGTTCACGCAGAAGACCCAAGAATCTTGCAAGTTTTTTGAAGTGCATAGGATTTTTTGTTCACCAGAAAATGAGGCATGGAGATTTGGAGTGCAAAGGATTTTGTGTTGACGCAGAAGACCCAAAAAACTTGTTATGAGGTGTGTGAATCACAGAGAAAAAATAAAATGATGATGTCCATGTGATTTCAAAAAAAAATAATAATGTCTAGGTGATTCCAAGAAAATTGATGATGTCCATGCGATTCATTATCCTAGTAATTTAATGGAAGGATGGGATAATCCATAACTCAGTAAAAAATGCTTTCAAAAAATTAAAGGGAAAAAATCTTGATGTAGTTTGACATAGGAAGCATCAGTTTGACATTGGCTAAAAAATTTACAGGAAAGAAAACTAAAGTGAAATGAATAGTGTTTGCCTTGAAAGTAGAGTTTAAGGGAAATGCACCTGTAGCTGAATCCCTGTTAGTTATCCAGAAAGAGCATTGATTATGCCTTACCAGCTCAACTCAGCTGGCTCTTCCCTCTTCGGTTGGAGGTTCCAATCCATAAAATAATCTAACAGATCCCTGGAATAATTTTTATGGAAATGAAAGAAATGCATGAGATTTGAAATAAAACAGTGAAATTTTAGAAATGAACTAAAAAGAAACGATGGTGTCTATGAGAGTAGACAAAAGCAGAATGCAATAGAAAGAAGGCATTACCGTCGAAGAACAGTGACTGTTTAACAATTCGCTCACCCTTCCGCTGAAGTTGGGAAATTATTTGCCTCGTCGCCTCTCGACTCAGGCATACCCACACGCACAGACTTAGAACAGAAACTTATCAGGCATACCCACACGCGCAGACTTAGAACAGAAACTTATCAGACCACACAAGCATATCAGTCTACATAGAAATATCGGACAAGACCAATGGACAGATTTCTGCAGTCTTCTATATATCGTTTCTTTCAACGGATATCTATTTATCTGTCCGTTCTTGAACAAACGTTTCGAAGAAAAATCTCGAGTCGGTTAAAAGTTTTCAACGGATATATGTCTCCTTTCTTGAACAACCGTTTCACAGAGAAATCCATGCTCACTGGCCAATTCGTCCGGTCATTTTCGGCCATAGTCTCATCCTTTTCAACTTTTTAAGAACAATTCCGTTATGTTGTGTGGCACGTTGCTTTGTCGTTGTCATAGTGATGGATAACCATACGGTAGTGATGGATAACGACGTTGCATTGTTGTTCTGATAGTGATGATGGATAACGACGTTGCATTGTTGTTGTGATAGTGATGGATAACCATATGGTAGTGATGGATAACCGTGTCATAACGATATAGTAGTGATCATAACTTTGTGAAAACAAAACAGCTTTTTGAAATGGAAGAAAGCAAAACGTTACTTAAATTTAGAAACCAGAATATTAAATACATTATTGAAAATTCCAAAAACAAAACAAAATTGAAATCGGCTTGCAAGAAACGGCTCAAATTACTCCGCTATCTCTTAACTAAATGTTAGAGTGGAATTCAACCTATATTAATTAAAACAGCGGAGCAAAAAGTTATCTAAATTTAGAACGGTTAATATTAATTACATTTTTGAAAGTTACACAAACAAATACATGTAATTTTGAATTAAAAAAAAAACAAACAAAAATAATTAACTTTTAAATTTGAATTAAAAACAAACAAATAAAAACAATTAACTTTTGAATTTAAAAAAATGTAAAGTAAAATATTAAAAGTTAAATTTTAAAAAAAATACTTAATTTCTTGTGAGGTAAAAGATTGGAAATTTCAAAGTTAGTAAGACCGAATTGTTGATGGCAAAGTTAAAATTTAAAATAGCATTGATTTGCTTTTAAAGTGAAAAATTGGAATTCAAAGTAAAACATAAAATATAGAACCCATTTCTATCTAAATTGTAGTTTGAAATTGACATATAGTAACCTTGTTATAATAAATAATTTAGAACATACCTTGAATGTGGAAGAACAATAAATTCAATCAAATCTACTTGACATATAACCCTATAAGCTAGTTGGTCATACAACCCTTTCTTCTCAATAACATTATGAACTTCTTGAATATGGATCGTAGACTTATTTAAATTTCTATTTATGATATCTTTATATTTTGGTCTATGTTGTGAATGGAGATAGTTTGTTCTCTATATTTAAGTTGAACATGACAACCAAATTTATCAATTTAAAGGGTTTAGTTGATACCAATTAGTTAAACTTTGAATAGAATATGTAATGGAACAACAATTTACATGACAATTAGAAAAATTATAATGTTTAAGATGGACCAACTAATATCCAAAATTTGTTGTTCTCAAGCATTACTATGGAGGTGTAAATCACTTATTTTTTGTATAAGCTAGAAATGATTTCTTATCTTGAATTTATTCCTAGACATGTCTATATTGAAACAATCCTTCCAATTATGGTTATCCTGCATAACCAAATCCTAATTCAAATTATCAAAGAAAGTATATTATTGCATGGTCTATTAACAAAATATAAAATGTTGTGCATAATATTTTTATGCATGATATTCTCTATAAATGTAGACTTAGATGTCTGCAATCATACCCTTATTTTCGGAAACCTAGTCTCTTAGACCTAATCCTCTTCCAATAACCCCACCAAATCAATTTAAACAAACTTTGCACATCATATCTAGTGTAAAACCCTAATCTATCCAGCCCTCTTGGTTGTGATCCTTTGGAGAGAGCCCTCTCCGGCTTGGTAGGGCTAGCTACCAATTGAAAATACTGGTCTATGGTTACCTCAGCTGGACTCTTCCTTAGCCGTAGAGATCGAGACGAGTGATAACACCCCCGAGGAACCTAGTAGAGACATTGGACCTAGGTATGTTAAGAATATTTGTTTATAGATTTTTATTCCTAATCCTTGGTTTTTTCCATGTTCTTCTCTTGTAGAAGTTTTAGGCCTCAAGATGGCTCTTCCACTAGAAGATCTTAGCAAGGATATGGGGTTGTGTTTGGGTTTCTCCACTCTTGTTGAACCATTTGAGTGTGGCATAGGCCTCTCATTTTTTGTTGTTGTTTTCCATACCTAGAAAAGTGCTAATGTGTAACGAGGAGCATATTACTATGAAGGGATAGGTTATTCTGGAGCTGAAATTTGACTTGAGAGCGCAACCAATCATTAGAGGGATTTTAACACTTAACTAATTCAAGAAAAAATCACTTAGATAGAAAAGGGAACTTTTCGATGAGGGACATAATCCTAAAAAACACTGAGGTGTTTGCTGATATGGAAGGTTCAATTGTTCATGTTGGTCATACAAGTGGCGTGCTTGCAAGAACTTAATGGAAAATGGGGCCTCCTTGTGGTCATGGGTGCACTCCTAGGAGTAAACATCCAACCCCAGTAAAGGCTATTCATCCCCGAAAATATGCATGCATGCTTATCTGCCTATGTATCTTTAGCTTTCATTTACGTTTCCTTGTCTTAGCTCTGTTGTCTATTGCCATATAGATAAATCTCATGTATTGTATTTGAGAGCCATAAAATATATATTTTCTTTTCATATTTTGAAACGTTTAAGGTTACTTGTTTGGTCAGGTTTCCAAACAAAAAAGTATTACATTTCCCAGAAATTAAGCAAAAAAAATCAGGAGGGAAAGGAGAGAATGCTCGTGGTATTGGAATGTCAACAAAATAATTAGATATGACAATCATTAATCGTTTGAAAGGTTAGAAAATGGAAAGAAGACTATTGAATACTTAAATGTGGGTTGTTCTCTTCAAATTAATCTCAATATCATGACATAAGGGCGAGCGAAATAAAGAGCTCATTTAGAATCAAACAAGAAGGTAGAAATGGGTACCATAAATCCCTGTCCATGAAAATTGGGGTAAATGGAAATAAGTATCTCCTCCATTGAAATAAGGTTATGCTAACCTCCATACCTATTTTTCTTATAACATAATCTTGGGGATACTATTAATAATGCAATATGATACAAAACCGTTTTCCATTCAAAATTCGAAACCCTGTAATTTAGACCAAGGGCTAAATTTCATCGGTAAAATTTTCCACTAAGATTATTTTTTGTTGAAATATGCATGAAAAAAATATTATTATAAATAATCACAATATAGCCTATAATAAAGTTATAATTTGGTTAATTTCTTCTTCTTTTTTTAATCTAGGAAATGTGATAGGTTCTATGTGTTACACGTTTTGATGATTGTCATGGATTAAATTTTATTTGCATTTAAATCCATTTAATTTATATGGCTTCCCTAGTTTATTAATTTAATGTTAAATTTTTCTTTTAACTTAAATTGAAAATAAATTCCAAATTAGATATGCTAATAATTGTGCTAATCGGAAGAATATATCTTTCATAGTTCTAATTTAGTTAATTTCTATGTTTTTTTCAATATATGAAATGTGATAGAAATATCAGGGTAAATATTTCATAGTTCTAATTTAGTTAATTTCTATGTTTTTTTTAATATATGAAATGTGATAGAAATATTGGGGTAACCATTTTGATGGTTATCAT
This sequence comes from Pinus taeda, assembly GCA_000404065.3. Classification (NCBI taxonomy): domain Eukaryota; kingdom Viridiplantae; phylum Streptophyta; class Pinopsida; order Pinales; family Pinaceae; genus Pinus; species Pinus taeda. The sequence goes on along the minus strand of APFE031304248.1, from coordinate 1,452 downwards.
TGATTGAATTTTATTTGTAGTTCAATCCATTTAATTTATAGTTCTAATTTAGTTAATTTCTATGTTTTTTTCAATATATGAAATGTGATAGAAATATCGGGGTAAATATTTCATAGTTCTAATTTAGTTAATTTCTATGTTTTTTTTAATATATGAAATGTGATAGAAATATTGGGGTAACCATTTTGATGGTTATCATTGATTGAATTTTATTTGTAGTTCGATCCATTTAATTTATATGCCTTCGCTAGTATGTCTTAATTTAATGTTAATGTTTTCTTTTAACTTAAATTCAAAATAAATTCAAAAATATATATGCCTATAATTATGGTAATCGTAAGAATAGATCTTCCATAATTATAATTTAATTTCTAGGTTCATCGTAGATATTTGAACCCCATGGAATATGTTGTAATATTCATGGTAATATTGACATATAAATCATAAGATTTTTTAACCCATGGAATATGTTCGAATATTCATGGTAATATTGACATGTCAATCATGAGATTTATGAACCCATGGAATATGTTGGAATATTCATGGTAATATTGACATATCAATGATAAGATTTATTTTCAAGTTAAATATACTCTAATAATTAAACTATTTCACAATTATTAATTTTAGAAGGCATATCATCACATCATATTGGGCATGTGGTATTTCTAATCCATGGTAATGTAAGAAGAACTATTTCCAATTAAAGGATTCCCATAATAATAGTGGGGGTGAATCTACATCGATAAACATATTTTTATATATTATATAACTCCAATAATAATAATAATAATAATAATAATAATATATTTTAGTTAATTTTTATGAATTTTTTAATGCAATATGTATAATGGGATTAGTTTTTTTCTTCTTATCATAGACTGATGGTTGTAGCAGTTTTCAATCCATTTAATTATATGGTCAGAATAGTTATAATAAAACCAATAAATCATTATTTAGTCAAAATATTTTATATACATTATATTCTAAGTCAAGTGTTTAGGGTTTAGGAATTATAACACTTTAGTAAATTCTTTTAATAAAAATTTAAATAAAATTTACAAAACACTTTTTAAAATGTTATAAAATACTTAGGGTTTAGGGTTTAGGGTTAGGGTTTAGGGTTTATAGCACTTTAGTGAATGTTTTTAATAAACACTTAAATACAAGTTACAAAATATTTTTAAAATTGTTATTAAATTCTTAGGGTTTACGATTTATAATTTAGGGTTTAGGATTTAGGGTTTGGGGTTTAGGGTTTGGGGTTTAGGGTTTAGGGTTTATAACACTTTATACAATGCTTAGGGTTTAAGTTTTATTGGTTTAGGGTTTAGGGTTTAGAGTTTAGGGTTCATGGTTTCACATTTCTAACACCACCTTAGTAATTATTTTAATAAACACCTAAATAAAAGTTACAAAACACTTTTTAAAATGTTATAAAATGCTTAGGGT
>APFE031304247.1:306715-343881 GCA_000404065.3 Pinus taeda | reverse complement strand
ATGTAGTTCCCTAGGAGTGGCAACTAAGGATACCAACTCATTGCAGAAGCCAGGCGGAACGGTCTTGAGGTAAGTTCGGACAAGTAGGAGAGGGGGTATCTCTCTTCCCTTTCTTCACAGACCCTCGTGCTTAACTCCCAGATCCGGAGCTTTCCTAGTCTTCCTAACACTATTGGATTTTCTCTCTTTAATCAGACTCCTATGTTTTGACGTTTAATATGGCCTTGGAGAGTTAACTCTCCACTCGCCTATTCCAAGGCCCTAAAATCCTAAAACTTGTTTATGTATTTAACTTAAAAGAAAAAGTTCTAGTTGATTTTAATTAGCGCTTGATTTTAAGGGTTGTTCTTTAAGTCAAAGGATGATGGAAGTGAAACTAGTGGTGTGTTTTTCGACGCAAAAAGATTAATAAAACTTAAACTATATGCTTATGCACTTTTGTCTTTGTTTTCGATGAAAAGTAATCTTCTACTGGGTTCAAGAGGAAACTTCTATTGAAACAAATTTTTCATTTTCTTTTCTTATTCATGCATACTCCACACTCAAAAAGCTAACAAATCTATTTTATGCCAAAGAGATGCAAATTTGTCCTAAATGCAATACTAAATGCTCGATGCAAGATTGAAAACTACTCTAAAAAAGAAACAAAAGTTGTTCTTGTTCACCAAATTACTTTTTGCCACTTAATTATATTTAGATGGAATCAAAGATAGTGCAATTCGTCTAAATATTAAAAGCAAAACTCAAGATAACAAAAACACTTTCGTTCAACAAAAGGAAGCAAAACGAAAAACAAGTTCAGAAAACCAAAAAACCAAAAATTTTTCGAAGAGCTCACTTGAAAGTAGAAATAAAAACAAGAAACAAACAAGAAATTCTTTTGAAATTGCTTTCAACAAAAAAACGTAACTTCACAATCGAAAAAAAGCAAGAAACACTTTTTGCAAGTTTGTACCCAACAAGAAATGGAAACTCAACAAAAACGAATGTGCTCAAAAGTGCTTTCGATAATGAAAAGGCAATTCGGAAAGCTTTGGTAGCAAAGACCAAAACAAAAGATCAAAAGAAAGATTCCAAGAAAGTTTCAAGAAGCAAAGAAGCAATAGGTCATAAAAACTATTTCGTTAAGCAAACCAAGACGTCACCAAGAACGAAGTTAAACACAAAGATTAATGAAAATCTTTTCTGCTCTGATTGCTCAGGGCAGCCAAGATTTCAGTAAAGAAATCTTGTGTGTTTAAAGTGAAAATACAATGACACTCGCAAACACGAAATAAGACCAAGACTTCTTGCAAATCAAGGAGAAGTTAGAGTAAAGACACTTGCTGGAGAAAACAGATAACTGCTACTGACACAAATGACTGTTTAAACTAACAGAAAACACCAGAAACATTCCAGAGATAAAAAGTTTATAAATCTTGAAAATTGCTGAGTATACGCGACTGCACTTAGTGCAGAATGCGTGTATACGCTAATGTTCCTGAGGAAACCTGCGTATACGCGGGTTTGCTTCAGGCAACAAGCGTGTATACGCTTCTGTAACCAAGAAAATCAGCATGTATGCAGGCTTTCAAGAAAAATAAAAAAAGAAAATTCCAGAAACTGGTCAAACTATAAAATCAGAAACAGACAAAACAGAATCAATAAGCCAGCAAGTCACTAAGCCCTGATAGGCTTGACAAACACCCAACAAGGAACAACAAGAATGTTGTTCCCCAGTGGAGTCGCCAGTTCTGTTGCGGGAAATTCTCCCCTAAGGTTCTTGGGTAAAACCTTAGCAGACGGAAGATTATCTAAGTTAAGAAACACACACACAACCAACCATGCTATAAATAACTACTTTTAGGGTGAGAGGGGCATACCTGAGGTCCTACGTTTGGGTAGTAACTCAAGGGTGCAAACCCTTCTTCACGTCCCTTCCGCTCCTTGGTCCTGTAAAAACCACAATTCCACAAACTACAACAGTATATGGACAAGATTTTACATAAAAAATGATCTTTATGTTATATGAAAGATGAGTTAGTTACAAACTTATAAACATCTATTCAAGTATGAACTTCACATATAAATATCATTAACACAAAGAAAAGAGCGTTTCGGGAACAAGACGTGTTTCTTTATTAGATAAATAAAATAATATGAAACAAGAGCAATATCATCTGAATCCACTTCTGCAGGCTCCAAGCTCAGCCTCCTTCTGGATCCGTCCCGCCTCAAGCCACTAGTAGGTCACCTTCCATTACTCTCTCCAAGATGTGATGGGAAAAATGAACATCCAAACACAAAGGAAACAAGGGTTTCCTATACAAGATGGGGGAAGTGCAGAAGGCACAAGGGTCTTCAGACCTGATCAGGGGGATAGAAAATCAGTATAATAACTTTGCTCAAAAATTTCTCCTTCTTAGGCCTTCCCCATGATGTCTTTTTATACCAACTCCAAGGTAGTTGTTTAGTTAGGAATTGGTTGGGGACAGTTGAGGCCACGGGCACTAACAGGTGATCAGCAGGTGAAACCCGCGATCTCCGCCCGAAAATACGGAATTTTTATATTTTTTAAGTGTTTTAATACATATACGCGGGTTAGCTATGTAGAACCCGTGTATACACGCGTTTAACTCAGGGCAATGTCGCGTACAGGGAATAAAACATTGTTTTTTAGATATATGACCAGGTCTGGAAGGAGGGGTTGCCCTAGGCCATGGCTGAAGCATCACAAACCATACTGGTGAGATTTGGAGCTATAACAGTCAGTTGAAAATACACTAGCAGATACTCAGTATCTCAAGGAAAATCGATTCTCAAAGAGAAAGAGATTGATTTTAGAGGGAGGTTGTAGGGTGGAGGAAGAGGGGGGATTAGCAGCAGTCAGGGAACTCAGAAGAATTCATGTAAGGACTTTGAGAGACAATGCAGAGGGAGATGCAAGGATGACACAGAGAGGGACCAGGGCCACGCAGAATACTGCAGAGCTAACGCAGTAGAGAAAGGAAGCTCTCGAGGGTGTCAAAAAGTCTCGGAGAAAATTCTCAGCTGTTTTATCCTAGTTTCTATGTAAATTTTTCTGTAAAAGCAATTGTTGCTGAAGATTAATAAAACCCTCCTCTGCTGCACCAGTTTTCCCACATTGTGTTTTTCTGGGGACAATTGTCAAAAAATAACTATATTGATGTGATTGATTCTTGTACATATATTTGGTTTTGTATAATGTTGTGATATCCATAGTAGAATTTATTTTAATATTTACTAAAGGGATTTCATAAATAACTTATTGGGAATAATAAGTAGGTGAAATAAATAAGTTGCTGCAGTAATAGTATTTCTGTTTAGAAATTTTCACAAATCTAACCTTTGATGAATGGTTGATGTCATGATGTAATGATGAAGTAGTTGACATGATAATGATATGACCATGATGGATATATGTCTGATTCTATGATATAACAAATATGTTTTTGCATGACTCTAGTAAAGATAGGTTGATGACATGAAAGAAGTCAAATGAAGTAGATTCCCAATTAGAGGGAGAATCTCTTCTCAAGATTCTTACTCTTATTACTATTTGCATTTTGTATTGTTGAAATATGATTTATGTGCATTTGAAATTTTTGATTTGCAACAACATCTCAGATCTGAAGCATGTAGATAAATTAGTGTTTCTTCTCTAGTCACAGGCATATAACTAGGAATATTCATCCCTTGACGCACACATGCTAAGGTCGAGGTAGTATTCAGGCAACCAATGATGCACCCATGCTAACTTGATGAAAACAACCATAGGTTTGACTACTGCTGACCATCATCTAAAGATTTTTGAAATTATCTAAACTCTGAATCAAGATGTTCACTTGAAGGATGTCAGTTCCACAAATAAGTAGAATACATCTAAAAGATTTGAAAGCAGGGAACTTTGAATGTTTACAGATGACCATGACATACATATAGATATGTCATAATGTTTGAAGTTTGTGCTACAAGAGTTTGACATGTTTTTGGTTGATTGATATATATGAGTTGTATGATGTCTAATGATGACCTCGATCTAAGACTTAATGTTTGAGATATGTCTTGGACTATAGATCTTACTATGATAACAAACTTGGATATTGACATGATGTCTAATGTTTTGACTTGATGACTAATGCTTGGTATTGATGACTATGATATTTGAGCCTAGTGACTTCCCATGACTTGTATTATGGGAATTGTTATAGACATATGTGGGTACTGCAACCCCAATCACATATGTCGAGAGACCAAGGGCTCTCAAACCCTTAAAAGTGTTGTTCCACACCCTAAAAGATCAAGGTCAACTGATTACATCATTTCCCAAAAGTTCTCCCTAAAAAGCTACTCAGAATTGGTCAAAACTGGACCATACAAACTGCTCCATGTTGAGGGTGCGATGCATCTCACCTGTTACACACAAGGGGTGTGATGCACACTGAAAAGCCCTTCTGTAGGGTGTGATGAGCGAGAGAAGACAAATGGCAGAGGCAGTTTTCTAGGTGGAAGCTTAGAGAATATTCTATAAACTTCTCATATGACACTTGCCTCTGTGAATTCGCCCAAGGATGAGTAAGAGATCATGAAATCTCCAAGTGGAACCAAGAACTATCAGTGAAATGACACTAATAAAAACCTAGAAGCTGACTCACCTCTCTGCAAATATCTATAAATGGATCCCTCATCCCAGAGATCCAGAGGCTGGAATTTAGTAATTTGTAAGGAAGTGCTATTGGTTTCTCTTTGAGACATTGTATTGTTGGGTGATCTTGCTTTTCATGAGGTGAAGAGGGCTTTCATGCTGGGAGGATGATGTTGGATTAGAAAACTAGGTTGTAATCCTCTCTTCTACTTCTACTATCACTAAAGTTATTTGAGTTTTCCTCCATATACTTGTGTACTTGTAAATCTTGTATTTGTGAATGCAATTGTATGGTTAATGTACATCTAATTCTGCATTGTTTATGGTATCATAGATCTCTATGCTTTGATGGTATTTTGCTACTTTACCTCTACGGGTATTCTTTGAAGCGGGACAAGTGAGAAAGGAGTGGCGAAGCTCTATCAAAGGAGAGAGGAAACAAGCAAGCAGCCAAGCAAAAGACTGAGGTTGGTGCTCTCTGCTTCTCTCTTATCTATCGTCCATAAAGGAAAATGTTAGACTCCTATACCAATAGGTTTCATTTTTCATGATTGATAGTGGAAGTGCTAAATATGTTCATCCCTGCATGCTGCAGAGGTTCCATATTTTGTATACAGGCAAAGAAAATTAAAATATGAAAAGAGGGTATGCCTTAAAAGAATAATCAAAAGGCAAGAAAATCAATTGGTCAGAAAAAATAATGAAAATTAACCCCAATCCAAAGACCAGGAAAGTGGCTAGTTAAACTGCCACTGCTATCTTATTTTGCAAGATTACCATGTGGAGGTACTGCTGCTCATTTCATTTGATGGATTGCCCAACAATTCAATCTGGACCATGCCATGTTTAAATTGCTGTTGTAGAATAGAGAAAGCAATACCTGTCCAAACAGTTCAAACCTGGCAGATGGATAGCTAGGTAGAGAATTTAAGGAGCCCAACTACTTAATCTAGGCCCTTGGAAGAGATAAGGGTACATTTAGATAAGAGGGCAGTCAAAGAAAAAGGGAAAATCAGGGTTTTCCAGTTCAAGTGCACCCAATGCAAAGGAAGAAAAAATGTTAGGTGTATTAGGCCGAGTAGGTAGTTTGAGGTTGCAGAAGCGGATTGGTAATCACTTATGGTCTTGTCAAGAAATACTTATCTCACTCATGGCATTAGCACCATGGTAGTTGTTTGATGGTACAACAAGAAAGCATGACTAACTTCCCCCTTCATTTCCTCAGAAATCATTCACTAACATCCCCTCAAGGACCTTGGGATCTGCCCAAAAAGCCCATTTTCACTCCATTCTTGTTAGAAACCAAGTTGACATCTGAGTTGACTTAGTGAAAAGAAGCCACATTTCTAGTGTAAAATTAATCTTTACACAATCCATTCATTTCCCTATGCTTAAGTTTCCATTCTATAAACTTAGCATGCATCCCCTCCTTTGCATTCCAAAGACCTCATATTAACATCTAACCCTATTATCTAGCTCCCTAAATCATTTCCCCTCCCCCTATTCTACAAAAAACTATATAAAAACCCCAAAAACACAAAATATTCCTCCCCATGGTAACTATAGCTATATAAACACAAGTCGGGAAACCTTAGGTCCATTTGGGACCCATTGTTAGCCCCTCCGCGTTCATTTCCCTTAGGATTTATTTAACACCCTGTTAAATAAATAACTATGTTCAAACATCCTCCATGCACACTTTATTGGGGTTTTATTAATATTTGATTGATAAAATAACCAAATCCCGAGCGCATATTACACCCATAACTGAAGGTTTTAACCACCCGAAGCCGCAAATAATTAACGATTATCGGGTGCACTTTTACACTAAACCCTGATCATGTTGCCTTCCCGTCCACCGTAGGATCGACCCTCGTAGATACGACGACCCTAATGAATATCGGGCGCTCCTTCGTAGCGGTACGATAGTACCCGATGGTCGACGGTTTCACTGTCGTACAGTGGGACAGCTGTTGGCCTCCTATTGCATCGGGTCGCCCCTGACACATACCACTCCCGTACCAAAAGCGGTTCGACGCAAACCACTTACCGCCCTCCCCGCTTGCCTACGTCACCGCATGACGATGCCGCCATGTCGCGTGCCACTATGCTGTACTTGCGCCATGTCACCCGCTGATGTCATCAACTTGCCATAGTGTCATGATGACATCATCATCTATGTCACCCTCCACATCATCTTCCGTACCCGCTACCTGACAAAAAATACGTCATGATGACGTCATCCGAAGAAATCGCCAAAAAGAACCAAATTTCCAAAATTTGGTTAAAAGTCGTGAAAATGACTATTTTTGGTTTATTTCTGTTTTCGCTGTGTAAACGACGTGCATGCGTTTTTCCACTATTTTCACTCCCGGAGCTTCTACAGCCTGTCAACCTACAAATTCGACAACGTAGTTCGTCTTCTCAGCTCAACCTGTACCTGTTAAACACCCTCGGTGCCTTGGAAACAGGTATTTGTCCGCAATTTGGCCCATAACCCCTGTTTTTTATACTTCTTTGGTTTATAAGTTGCCGAATGAACCTGTGATTGCTTCCAAACAAGTTCCTACCAGTCACTCACTGCTCAGTATTTACCATTTGAGCTGTTACATCCTCACAAACCTGTAACTTAAGCTCAATTCCTCTGCAAACAAAGCTATCCCTACACTCTGTTCATCCATATCCACCCACAAACTCCACAAATCGCTCAAACTTTGAGTTAAATTAGCCGAGTGCCCTGTTCCGATTAATTGCAACCTATTTTCTTAAAGGGGAACCCTCAGTTTCACTTTCCCTTTGCAGACTTGCCCCCTTGGGCAAAATTCAATACAAATCCTCTTGGCGTTCTTCCTACAGAGCCTGTGATTTGGCAAAATTGTGTGAAAAACCCAGTCAAAGGGCTGTAAATTTGTTATTCATCATAAACTGAATACACAGAAATTGGTTTGGGAAAGAAACTCAGTTTTCATACTGCTGTCAATATCCTCTGAGCTTAAATTCCACTTCCTATTGTTGTTTGACACCTACATTGCCATCCATACCAGCACTATCAGATATGGAGACTCCAGTAGCCTTGAACATTGCTCCTTTAAATGCTCCACATATGGACTTAGAGTGGCTACCATTAGCAGACAGAGACTTTCAGATCAGAGATATGATGGGCCTTACTTCTCACCTCAAAGTTGTGGGCCAATTCAAATACAATCACAGGAATAACACTGATATTTTAGGGATTTGGCAATCCAGCATGCCCATCTATTACCTTCCAGAAGTCAACGTGCTACTTGATTTCATCCACCTATGCCATGCACACTATGAACCCACTCTGAGGGCAATTCTCAGTCCAGATGGGTCTGTGCTCTTCTATATCACTCCTCAAGCTATAAATGAAATGTTGAACTTTAAGCCTCCTCAGACTCTGGTTCCCCTCACAATGAAACTCTTGTTGGATCAGGGTGCAAGGCTCTCCAAAGCAGAAATATCAAGAGTTAGTCAGTTGTTTATGAAGCCAGAGTGCCAATATGATCATCCTCCTCCCTATCATCAGGTTTCATTTAATGAAATAGGAAAGATCATGGTGGACATGATTTCATACATCTTAGGATGCAAAACAGGAATTTGCGGATGAGACTGTATTCTTTCTCCTAACCATATTCACCCCAGGGCAGCCCCCTGTTGTCATGTATGACTATGCCACATTCATAGCAAACAAGATACATGAACAATTCATGATGATGGAGAGAGAAATATTGTTTAAATACACTTCTTATATATACCACTTGCTGCTCTACTATCACCCAGATAGTTTCAAGGTTCCTCTCAGGAGATTACACCCAAACGGAGAGAGGAGATTTGTTGTTTATTGGACCTTAGTTTTCCATGAACTCCACCATTCGCCATACACATATTGTGAGTTTATTGACCTATTCATTTACCCTGCTACTTGCCTATTGATGGTGACTCCTCCTACCAGGCTTACTGTTGAAATGCAAAGGATCTTGCATCTTTCTAAGGGCTACAACATTGGTGATTGGTACTTCTACCAAAACCACACAGTAATCAGAATTTATGGGTGTGAGTTGTCTCCCTATAAGCTGCCAAGATATGTCCCAATGAGACTTTTTGCCTTGGAATATTTCAGGCAATTCAGTAATGCAGACTTAACCCATTTCCATGGGAAAAAAAAGAAGGAACAGCTTAAAATCAGAAACCAGTTGGGTCCCTTTGTTTTCAACAAAAGGGAGGAAGCATGGAAAGATGCAGACAACATGCTAGGATAAGAACTCATGCTGAAACAGAGCTTCTACTGGGCACCATATGACCTTGAACACTTCATAAGCCTTAGAAGAATCAAACATAGGCTTTCAAGATATGTACACAAGCTACTCCCCCACATTGAACAATATGCCAATCAACCAGAATGGGTAGAGGGCACCTTGGATGATGAAGAGCTCACTAAAGAAGAAAAATTAGAGAGAGACATGAAAGAAATTGAGAAAAGAATTGACCTGGATTATGTTGCACAGGTCACCTTCACACAACCTCAACCAGTGGGAGCAAGCACATCAACTGCTACTTCAAGGTAGCCTGCTAAAGAGGCCATATCATCACCAGAAAAGGGCAAAGAAATTGAATATTCTGAACAACAAAGCACAATGGAGGAGAAGCCATCCTCAAATCTGGAAAAGGGTCAAGAGAAAAGCCTTTTAACACAAACAAAAGCACCTGAAATCCCTGTGCTACAAACTCCTCACAATGATGAAAGAGGAAGAAAGAGGGATAGAATAGATGGGACACCCACAGGGACATCCACGGACTAGCAAGGAGAAAAAAGGCAGAGGCTAAACCCCTATGCCGAGGAGGAAATAACTAAAGAGACCATAGGATACATCAGGGGTGAGGGGACTTCTGATCAGCAGATCCCTCCTATCTTGGAAAAATCAGCCAGCTCCTTTCATCAGGAGCAAGAGAAACAACCAGGTGGGGAGGTTTCATCCTCCCAACAACAGGCCCAAAGCGGCTTGGATATAAAGAAGGCATTCATAGAGATTAAAGCTAGAAACGAGCCTATAAGGTTTCAGCTTTACAACCAGTTAATGAGAATGGCTCCGACAAATCAACAGAGGTTAATGGTAGCCTATGATATAGAAGCGGGGAAGATGACACTCAGTCACTTCAGGCCTACTACACAGCAGCCACAGTTAACTGCAGATTACATTAGAACCAATCTGGAGGTATTAGCAAAAGATATTCATCCTCTAGACCAGATTGAATTCCATAAGCAGACAACAGAAATGGTTTATTCTACACTGGCAGACAAGGCTCTATTAGCCCACAGATTGTAGAACTCTCTATACAATACTTCTGCCCAGTTAGAGATGGAAAAGGCATCATCGTTGGCCAAGGATATAGGATAAAATCCTTGGAGGAGATCATCATAGAGTTGGGACATGATCCCAAAGATCCCAAAGGCACACAGGCCTTGATTAGAAAAAAGGCGGAAGACATAGCAACATTAAGAAAACAAACATACATCCTCAAACTACAGAAGTAGCACAACAACAAGAAGTAGAAGATGTGGTAAGTCTACTTATGAGGATGAATGAAAGGATAATGGAAACATAAAAAGCATTGGAGGAAGCTCAACGAGAGAAACAGCCAGAGTTGGCCCCTCAACCATCCCAAACCGCTCCAATAGTACCAGCTCCAACAATTACAACTCCTTCAACAATAGTTACTTCAGTAGCACCTCCCCCAGGTTCAACTTCAGTAGCAGGTACATCGACTTCAGCAGATACAACAGCAGCAGTAGTGCAAGAGGCCATCTTGAGCATAGAGGCCATGATGAAAGAGATTAAGGCTCTTGAATTGCAAATGGTAGAGATGAAGGAAACAAAACAAAAGCTAGCCAAGATTGAGGCTAGTTATGATAAGTCAAAAATGACAGTTTCTGAGAAAACCAGGGAAGTAAAGGCCCTAGAAAATAAGATAAAGGCCTTGGAGAAAGACCTCACTCTCCATAGGACCTTGACTGAGATAAAAAAAAATTTGTGGAATAAGATTGGTCAATCTCTTGTTGAACAATGGACAGGAATACAAACCATGTTTGACCAAATAGAACTGATGGCTGTAGCTCAGCATGAAACTCATAAGGCCAGAACATTGCTAGCGAATAAGCCTGAGCAAGCTTCTCGATTGATTCTCTTTTTGAATACTAGTACTGGTCTCCAGCTGGAAGCACTAAACATCCAGAACAGGACAAAGACTATAGTAAGAGTCAAGAAGGTGCTGACCATGAGGAATTTTGTCCAGACTATAGAAAGGAAGTGCTAGGAAATGCAGATAGAGTTAAATGCTTTTAGACAGAGGCTTGCAAATTTGCAAACCAAAGGTTTACCTAGTCTGGTTACTAGTGTTGGAAGACTACTAAAACAGGAACAGTATGCAAACAGGCTCAGTACCTTCATACAAAATCAAATCACAGCATCATCTAGCAGTACAGAAGAAGCGGTCCCTCCCACAGGGCAGAGTTTATATGACAAGCTGGAGGATTTGTTTTACATAGAGCATGAGGTAGCACACCTTTTTCTAGTTTGGCCGAATTATTATACCTACATTGAAGCTAATGAAACATTATACAAGTTAAGAAAACATCAATTGCCAACTGAGGATTGGTGGAAAATTCTGCTTCAGATTTTTAAAGTGGTTTGAATCTCTTCTCATTTATGGACTGCATGAGTAAATTGTATGATGTAGCTCAGCTACCATAAAATTCAAACTAACAGTAGGTGAAATTTGCGCTAATATTCAAAAGCGCAGAACAGGTGTCACAGGACAGCACTATAGGACAACATTTCAAGGAAGCAGTCACCCACTGACAGTCAGAGTCAAAAGGTCAATAGCACACAGGACACCTACCACAACGAGTAAAGAGCTTTTAATTCCTCAGTTATTGTTGCATGATTTTTCCACAAATAGTCATTAATTATGTCAGAGTAGATGGATACATTAATGACCAGATATTTCCCTATGGGATATTTTGTAAAAACTCCTATATATACTTGTAAAAGAGATGTATTGGAGGTTGATGATTTCTTCTTTCTGAATTGTGTTATAACATATCAGACTGTGCTAATACAAATGGCGATTGAAGATCACTGTGTTTGAATGATCTGAAGGCGGATTGGATGTTATGGAACTTGCTACAGAATTCTCGTGTCATGCTATGGAACAATAAGTTATACTAGACTGTGTTTTATGTTTTCTATTTTGTAAACCTCATTTATGTTTCATAATCTTAGTAACAGAGAAGAAGAATAGCATAGGATTTGTTTGAATGCACCTTATGTTCAATCTCTATTATTAATTATGTTTTCTTCAGGACTAGTCATAAATATGAATTCTTAACTGCTCATGTTTGCACTAGTTCTCTCATTTTGAATATTGTTTAGGAATCCTTATTCATGCATTTTACCTCTGCCAGCATAATGAAAGATTCTTGATTGCCTTTCATTACCTGACTTCATTCCATCATTTCCAGATTTGAAAATTGTTTCTAGCCTGCCTATCCTGCTCTGTAGCACTACCTTTTCACCAAGAAGCTCTTTAAATAATTACACTCTCAATGACTCCATTGCTAAATGGAAAAAACAATTATATACTTGCATCCCAGTTTTGTTTGAGATCACCATCCAACAAACTTAAAACCAAACCTTGTTCATCATAACTAGCCTAAAACACTTCAAAACAAAGCTAAATTACAAAGAGAGAGCCCTCTCTGGTTGCAGGTAGGCTAGGACCTACAGCTAAAAGATTGGTTAGTGGTTACCTCGGCCATATTCCCTATAGGAAGAAGGGAACAACCTGAGTGATAACAGAAAACACAAGTTGCTTTGAATTGTTTATTTCTAAGATAGCTACCTGTCTTAGTGGGACTAGCAGATCAAATAGCGACACTAGTTTTCCCGGAAACAAAATGGTGACTCCACTGGGGAGTGAATATTTTGTTTGTTTGTTACTGTTGTTTGCTTTAAAAACTACAGACAGAGCCTGAAGTTAAGCCAACTAGCCTTCGAACTGCACTTGCTATGCAAGTGCAAAGTAGATCAACGTTGTGTCAGTAAATCTTCGGGTTGGTTTATGAACTAAACATCTAACTTGAAAACATCTTAAGTGCCTTGGTGGTAGCTCAATAACCTCATAAGATCATATCCCTATAATTTGTGTTTACTGTCTATCATAGCTTGACTGAAATAACTGAACTTAGCTACAAATTTTGAGCAAAACCCAAGCTCAGTTTTGTTCTCTAGACCATCGCACTATCTCTCATTGGTAGTCTGGATGCATCGCACCTCCTGTGTGCTACAGGTGAGATGCATCCCTGTTTCCCTTAAGGACAAGTGCGATGATTGAATGAGACTGTTTCTCTCTCCAGAAATTGGTTTTTTCTTCATCGTTTTCGGCTCTATTCAGTAGTTTTGCAACCTATGATCAGTGTATCATTGTTGAAGCCTTCTTCCTTTACATTATTCAGTCTCCACTGATAAGAAATTGTGAATGTTTTTTTATGTATTTTTCATCATTTACAGTCCTCCTTTGCAAATAGTAGCTTAATCGAACTGTCATATTTTGATTCCAAAGTGTCGCAACTGTCATTGTGAGTCGAAAAGAAGAGTGTCGTAAAGTCTTCCTCTTCTAGATAGTCGATTGTACTTTTGCCATTATATTTGATTTGAATTGTCAGTATTTGAAGTGTCGAAAGTAGTTTCCCATTCGAAATTGAAAGTGTCGTCTTAGTCTTCCTTTCGTCTTTTGAAAAGAAATTGCTAAAGTGTCGCTTTGAAGAAACGTAGTTCGGATTTGTACTTAGTTTTCTTTTTGGCATTCTTACATTAAGGAAATGGAAAAACAAATACATGCATGTGCATTTGCATCTAGACTGCATGCGGAAATTGAATTAGGAAAAGTGCATTTAGTGCTCTATGCTCTCTGTTGAAAGAATCGTACTCTTCTTTCCTTAGTAGCTAGGATTTTCATTGCTAAAAGAAAACAAACGAATGTTTATCATTTTAGATTGCATATTTAGGAATTGTACATCTACATCATGCGGTGAACCTTGAAATGAAAACTTCTTAAGAAAGATCAACTATAAAATAAACCTCAATGAACATAAAAATGCTTTGGAACCTAACGCACAACATCTAGAAGTCTAGGCTAGAGACGTATTCCAGCGTCGTAAAGCCTAGTAACTATGGTTTTCATCATAGGTTGGGTGATTCCTCCTCTTTGATACGACAAGTGCCAGTACGGACTTGTGCTCCCACGTACCGTCGAGTATATATTGGGAGACCACAATAGGCTGATATCCTTTATCCTTAGGAAGCCATGTTTGCTACCTTATCGATCACAATGCATTGAACAAAGCATTCGGGAAGATTGACTGTCATATGTAAAGTCCTCGGTAATTTCTCTTTAATTTACCACCGAGGTCTATATTGCAGTTTTATGATTAGTTTGGTAATTCCTCTATCTAGATTTCCAGAGTAGTCACTTTCATTCCTTTTCAACTCCTTAAAAGAAAAGGTCCATCTGAGCACTTGTCACTTTAGGCTCATTAAAATTCGAAGGCGAATAGAGTCACCTTTAGCTTTTTCTTGACTCTTAAAAATTGAAAAAGAAATTTGTGTCAAAGCATAATAAAATTCATTTAATTCAGAATAAAATTTTCCCCTTTTGATTTTGAGTTGACCAAGTAATCTGCAATCGTGGAAGAAAGTCAATCAAAACCCCATCGTTCGCAGAGACTAACGAGTCAACTGTATTTGACTCTGGAAGTGAAACCATTCCAGGCGAAACGGTCTCATTTAACAGGGTTGAAAGCTCCTAATTTATTTGAAACTTGTGTTTCAACATCATCAGAGACTCCAGTTACTCCAATTATTTCTAGTACATCTGCCTTTACAGAAGAAGTTCCGCAGTTACAAGAGGACATTAGAACTGATCCTAGTGTAACAATAGACGCCTCAATACCTGAAACAACTCCATCTAGAGTTGGTCCAGAAACTGAAGTTCACTCACCTGAACATCTGGGAGTTGAGTCCCAGAATTCATAAGGTGTTAGCCTCCAGTATCTGTCGCTGCAGAAACTATACCTTCTTCGGCCCCAGAAATATTTTACGGACCTGACAGTCTACCTCTTCCACCTGGACTAATTGCTATAGAAGAAGTTGTAGAGGATCTTCCATCCAATACTCAATTGCATTTTGGATCTAGAACCCACTTATACCCTTCTATTCCTGAAGTTAGTTCTTTCAATCATCCTTCATCGCAAGTTCTTATCGAATCGCTAGGAAATATTTTGGATAGACTGAATATGTCTGAACAACCATCAACATCTAGGACTGTGTCATCCAATACAACCGCAGTAAAACCACCTATTACAACTCCTATGATGTTTATCGGTATACCATCCATCCCAACTAGTTATCAATCACTAGATGGAGTCCAACCAGGGACTATTTCGACGACATGGTCTGTTCCCATTAGTTCTTCCAGGACCCTATCTGGAATTTCTTATGTTGAAGCTCAGCAAATTGATCCTGCTTACCAGTTTCAATTTGGGCAGCCCAGTCTTCAAAGACCCATGTATCCTTTGAACATTGTATTGCCACCATACGGGGGGCAGTCTAGTTTTTCAATGTTCCCTCCTGGAGAACAACCATATGAGAGCTCACAACAAAATTTGGTTCAAACTAGAATTACATCCAGTGGTTGGATACCAATACTGCCTCAACAACCAAGGGTTTTATATTCAATGCAACCAACCCTGCCTATGTCGAATATTACCACTACACCTACTATTGTGACTATGTCAAAAGTACAAGCATAGCCTATCGTATGTCAACCTCAGATTACTCAGGTTGCAATACAAAATCCTCTTGTCTCTATGGCTCTGCCACAATCTCAGATTAGTGCTTCCTTAACCGGAACGAATCAGGCTCAAGCAGGTGTTATGAATACGCATCTTGGTCAATCATCTAGTATTGGGCAATAGAAAATGGTTCAAAAACCATGGCTGGTACAATATCAACAACCCTAATTCCAGCAAGTTTACCGAGGACGTGAGCAAAAAGGCGCTTTAGGTAATGGACAACCGCATTGTCAAAACGGTTATCAACAACCATTCTATACTGGTTATGTCCATCAACCTTATCAAATTTATCAGCATCAGATACATTATGCTGGTATGCAAAGACCCACTGCTCAGGCGATCCCATCTTATCCTGGGTACACTTCGCCAAACCTGAATCAATAGTTGCCCTTCATAGAAACTCTAGAATTACCATATTTGAACTGGTTAACCAATGATCCAATTGCCTACGTACCTTGGTGGCCAACAATTCTTCATAAACTTCCGTCATATATTCCTAAATTCGATGGAAATACGGGTGAAGATCCATCGAATCACGTAATGACCTTTCATTTATGGTGTTCATTTAACACCTTCAATGATGATTTTATTAGGCTTCATCTTTTTCAGCAAACCTTAACTGGTTCAGCAACGAAATGGTATATCGAATTTCCTAGAGCATAATTTGATAACTTCAGCACCCTTGCTACTACCTTTTTAACCCACTTTCAATTACCCATAAGGTATGAAACAGGAACAGAACTCCTTACCAATTTTAAGCAAACGATCGCCACTCACATATCTGATCATATTCATGAGTGGCAACGACGTCGTCGAATGGTAAAAACCTATGCTCCTAATCAACTTCTAGCTTAGTGGTTTATTAAGTCATTATTACCTTCTATTACAGAAGATGTGGTGAAAGGGGGTGTTGTCACTGAAGAGCAAGTCATTGCTCGTGCACAATATCTGGACTTGATTTATACTCAGTCTGGCACGCTCTATGAAAAAATTCCTGACACTCCTAGACTGGAACTTTCTATTCCTCCCCCTCCTAAATCAAATAGGGACTCTCATGCCAGCGATGGCATGATTGGAACCTCAAGTACGCAAACCATAAAGGCTCAAACTGGTAAAGCCCTTGTAGTTTCCAGCAAAAAAGCAGATGACAAAATTCCTGCCTTGGAGGTTAATGTTGTGTCATCCGACAAAGGCAAAGAACCGAAGCAACTAGGGGGCAAGAATAAAGGGAAAAACAAAAAGAAGAAACAGAAAGATTCACCTCCTAAAAAATCTTATGAAAGCCCTATTGGGCGAAAGAAATATGCTTCATATGCAATGAGAACCATTATACAAAAAATTGTCCGTATCGAGCTGAGGTCAAGAAATATTTAAAATCTTTAAGCACCTCAGCAGTGTTGACTAATTTGTTTCCAAACCCAAAAACCAATCTGGTTGTTGTCGATAATGCTTCCCCATCCCAAGTGCTTATGTTATCCATGTCGAAGCAGCAAAATGATGCTTTGATATCGACAAGGAACAAAGATTATGAGAATCCACAGATGTCGAACAACAACAAGGTTGCTGATCAACCTAGTAGTTCAACAGCAACTTCGTCAGAAGTTGTGCCACCCATCATTCCTGAACTAACAATAAAGCCGCCAAATGGAGTAGCAAATAAATCGACATTTAATCCTTGTGCTCGAGTAGCACAAAATTATAATATAGTAGAGGATCTGGCCCAATCGCCATCCACTATGTCGACACTTGAAGTACTGCAAAATTGCCCCTCCCAAAAGCAAGCATTATTATCAACAATAGGTGGGATTGACCCAATGGATTCCAATCTTGTGGCCTTTAACCACAAATGATATGAACCTCAGTTACCGGCCCAACTCTCTTTCCTTATATAGGTAAAAGCCCTCAACAAAACTGTTCATCGAACGATAATTGACGAGGGCGCATCTACCTATATAATGTCAATGAGCTTCTAGAAGACTTTAGTCTTGCCACCCTTGTTGCCATCATCAACGAAATTAAAAGTGTTCGATGGAAGAACATACACGTCGTATGGGATATTAAGTAACTTGCAAGTCGAACTAGGGGCAAGATAGTGGAAATTGAAGTCGAAGTTATCGATGGAAACCTCAATTACAATATCCTACTGGGAAGGCCCTGGATGTACGCTATGGCTTCTATTGTGTCAACATATTTTAGAAAGATTACATTTCCCTTCCAAGGCGGAATTACAATCGTTGACCAACTAACATTTCTCCCCAATAGTTCACAAGTTATGGGAAGCATTCCAATGATCCATGGAAGCTCTCAATCACTTCAAAATGTTAGAGTAGGCCTCCTAAAAGACCCTGCTTTAATGGGTACTATTTCCCTACCACCTCCAAGTAATCTGGTGGAAGTGGCCATGGTAGAAACCTATAATATGGTATCTTCTATATCAACAAAGGATAAGAATATTTCCAAACATTTTGTTAGCATGGATCATCGCCAGTTATTGCCTCCAAGCCCCATAGAAATTTTGTAGCAATCAATTTTCTTGGCCTAGGCAGCAAACCCAAATCAACGCTCATTGATAGTTTCAATAGATAGGTCTTAAGAATATGGCACCTCTTCAGATCCTTGGTCACATGTACATTCTACAGAAGATGGAATCATTCAGTCAATGATGATAGGAGAGGCACCATGGGAAGATTACCACCATCGTTCCCATCTTCAAAATAATGACGAAGATTATTCTAGCGACCTTGAACATCCTTTAGTTTTTTATTTTCTATCAAATACTGTAAATACGGTAGATTCTGAGTGAAATCTGTCCAATATTGAAGAAACTATTGCCATAAATATCTCGACCAAACCTGATGTTGTAGAGAATATTCATGTTGGCAAATCTTTCTCTTCTTCAGAATTGGAAATATACTCTACTCCCTTTCGTGAATTCAGAGATGTCTTTGCATGGTCATATGAAGAAATGTCAGGCATTCACTCAAGCATCGTTGAACAAAAAATCAAGATGTATCTAGATGTCAAACTAGTACGACAACAGCTTCGACAGGTTCACCTGAAGAAAGCCGCTGCCATCAAGGAAGAAGTTGAAAAACTTTTACATGATGGTTTCATTTACCCTGTTCCCCTAACTAATTGGGTATCGAATATTTTTCCTGTGATGAAAAAGTAAGGAACGATTAGAGTGTGCAATGATTACAGGGATGTAAATCAAGCTTGTCCAAAGGACAACTACCCTACACCCTTCATTGACTAGATAATTGATGAATGTGCCGGATGCAAAATATTTTCATTCATGGATGGATTTTCTGGGTATAACCAAATAAACATCCACCCACAGAACCAGTTGAAGACTGAATTTATATGTCCGTGGGGCACATTCACGTATCGTAAACTACCTTTTGGTTTAAAGAACGCAGGGGCGAATTTTCAGAGGGCAATTAATTATGCCTTCCATGACATCAAACACATCGTTCAACCATATCTTGATGATCTACGGGCTCATTCGCAAAATTGGACTGATCATCCACAGCATTTGAGAGCTATATTTCTACGTTGTCTACACTACAAGATATGACTCAATCCACACAAGTGTGTGTTTTGTGTTGGTTCTAGTCGTTTACTTGGTTTCATAGTTTCTAAGGATGGGATTCGACTTGACCCATGTAAGGTTCAATCAATTATCGGCATGCCTCCACCTTCAAATTTGCTTAAGATTCAGAAACTCTAAGGGAAAGCAAACTTTCTAGGGAGGTTCATTCCAAATTATGCCGAACTTGCTAAAGGTTATACATGTATTTTGAAAAAAGAAGTGCCCTTGAACTTGGATTAGGTTGTACAAGCTTCCTTTCATGCTTTAAAGGATTCCCTAATAAAAGCATCATTAATTCACACTCCTGATTATCAAAAATACTTTAACCTGTATCTTGTGGCAACAGATACGACCATTGCAATGGTTTTAGTACAAGAAGATGATGGAATTGAACATCCAGACTATTATTTAAGTTGAAACTTAAATGATACAGAAAGCAAGTACTCCTATGTTGAAAAGCTAGCTCTAGCAGTTGTTTAAGAAGTACAGAGATTTCGACACTATATCCTCTTTCGCAAAACGACCATTTTGTCAGATTGCAACCCTATGACCTATATTCTGTCGCATCAATTACTAGGGGGCAAATATTCAAAATGGATAGCCATTTTAGAAGAGTTTGATCTGGAATTCACAAAGTCCAAATCAAAGAAATTTCTAGTTTTCACAGAGTTACTACGTGACCACCCATCGCCATCCAATGATTCAACATCTAAAGCATCAATGGTGGATGAATCTTTGTTTATGATATCATCAAGTGATCCATGGTATGGAGATATATTAATCTATCTCCAAACCCAAACATTTAGGCCTAATACCTCTCGCTCCGAACAACAACGTACTCGATACCAAGCAAAAGACTATATGATCCTCGGTGATACCCTTTATCGTAGTGGTGTCGATACAGTTCTGCGAAGGGGCCTCACCCATGAGGAGGCCGAAAAAATCTTGAATGATTGTCATTCAGGTGCATGTGGGGGGCATCAATCTGGTTATGCTACATCACAAAAGATCTTACAAGTAGGTTACTTCTAGCCTACTATATTCAAAGAATGCATAATCGCGGTCAGAAGTTGTCATGCTTGTCAGATCTTCGACCACAAAACCAGAATACTTCCCGCACTACTACAACCAGTAGTTACTGTTGGGCCATTCACCAAATGGGGCATAGATTTCATGAAATGTAACCACACCTCGGCCGAGGGACATGGGTATACCATAGTCGTAGTCAACTATTTTACAAAATGGGCCGAGGCGATGCCTACATTAAACAACAGCGGTGAAACGACTGCTCTTTTCTTTCTCAATCATGTAGTCTCTAGATTTGGTGTTCCACAAGCTATAGTCACAGATCATGGATTGCATTTTTGCAATCACATGATGGTTGAATTGGTTGCCAAATTAGGATTGTCCCACAACAGTTCTACTCTATATTATCCACAAGCTAATGGACAAGTTGAGGCCATCAACAAAGTCCTGAAGTGCATGCTGCAAAGGATGATTGAAGCCCACAAACGGAGTTGGCACTTAATCTTGTACTTGGCCTTGTGGGCATATAGGACATCAGTGAGAAATGCGACCGGTTCACACCCTTTCAGCTAGTATATGGCCTGGAAGCGGTCTTACTGATTCAGTGTGAAATTTCATCTCTCAAGCTCATAGTTGACCTACTCCCCGGAACTTCGGAAGAAGAGGCTCTTTTCTTGGAACTAATCCAATTGGACGAAACCTGTCATGACGTCGTTTTGGCTAACGAAGCTCATAAGAAACAAGTCAAGGTGCAATTTGACAAAAATTTCAAACCCCGTGTCTTCTCAGAAGGTGACCTGGTCTTACTTTACGATCATGAATCTGATAAATTTGGGGCAGGTAAGTTCCAACCATTGTGGATGGGTCCCTACATTGTTAAGTGAGTATTAGCAAAAGGAGCCTACGAGCTAGTAGATTATGATGGGATTCCACTGTTGCAACCCCGAAACGGGTTGTATCTTAAGTGTTACTATGCTTGATTAAGTGTAGTAATCTCTTTATATGCTTTTGTTACGTTTTTGTTTTCGTTAAGAGTGATCATTTTGGTTAGGTAATCCACTTTGCATTTGTTGCAGATGTCGGACCTATTGGAATCATTCATTGGATACACTGACGGAGCTAGTCGTAGTACGCAGAACCTATCTTCTGCAGCCTAGGCCATTTTTGATCCAAGCGGAAAGTTAGTGAGTTTCAAAGGGATATGTATTAGTCGATCAACGAACAACATCGCTAAGTACAACACATTGATGGAGCTTCTCTCTGATGCCATCACACATGGAATACAGTGACTTGTTGTCAGGCTAGATTCACAACTCGTCATCCTACAACTTACTGGCATCTATTCTGTTCGTAATCTAGCTATCTATCATATGTTCCTAAGGGTCAGGATTTTTGAAAGGTAGTTTGATTCTATTCAATATCAACACATTTCCAGAAACTTAAACACATTAACTGATTCATTAGCAAATTATGTGTTAGATAGACATTTACAACATTTATAAAGGAAAAAGCATTTCAGTCAACATTTGCATGAGGATCATTTAACTTAACCAAAATAAAACTCCGAAAATCAAAAATATATATAATTTTTTATAGTTTTTCACAAAATGTTATGTGTCTAGGACAAAATCGGTCATACGACACAAAACCTCAACAATGTGGAAAATCACCCTAAGCTAATGGTTCTGGTGATAGAAAGTCATCGCCTGCGCGACCATATGTAAAAGCCTAGTCCATCGACTCGGTGCGCCAGTGGTATGGCATTGTAATCTCAGAGGTAACTCAATGGTCCTCACATCCTGAATACCAAGGGTGAGACCCTCAATCTGATCATGCAACATTGCAAGGGTCTCTGCTATGTCCAAATCGTGAAGGACATCCCTCCCTACAGCCTCTCCGACTCGAACAACAGCTGCTACCCTCGGGCACGTTGTTGGTCACACTGGTCCAATATCTGCACACATATATGAGTTTAATTAGTCTTGATAACCTTTAAAAACACATGAACATTATAAAAACAATAAACAGAGATATAGTCAAATCTTTTTACCTATAATACCCCATTTCTCGCCAGCCAGTAACGCCAAATCTGGGTCGCCTCAGAAATGCATCCCAACATATGGATACTCGGCGAACACCATCTCCTCACGGTCGAACCACTCAAATAAGGCATCAAAGAATGAAATCTGCAACTGACCAGCATGTTTGGCCACGAGATCACCCCATCTCTGCATCCGTGGTTCCCTCAGTGCTGGCAGTCCGAGTGAAATGTATTAATGGCTGCATCAGTGGAATCCTCTCCAAGGCGGAAGTGGTCAAAATGGAACCATAACCAAAGTTCTTGGATCTTCTGTTCTTCACCTTGGAAAGCTGTTATTTTATAATCGGAAGTACTGCATCACACCAATTGAATACCTTTGGTTCAAGGCATTCCAGAGCATACTGCATATAGGACCTGTTGGCCAAATGAAGAGCCGCGCTACCAGCCAATCTAGAAAAGGTGAATTAAATAGTCCTTAAGGACCAGCCAGTGACATCTCAGATACTGATCTTACCATCCCTGCTCGGCTGAGATCCATCTCTACAAAAATGACGAATATAATCCCTCACGGATTCACCCCCACGGGTGGATCCTGATAGTGAGAGAGGGGCGCCACACCTCGATAACCCAATCAAAAAGTAGACATCCTCAACTGTCAAAGGGATGGATTTACCTCTAATTTGGAACACTTGGTTGGTAGGATCCCATGCATCGAGAAGATATTTCAACAAATTGATTTGTTGCCTTATGCTAGATGTGTGGAAGAATTTGAGAAAGCCACAATTTTGCAATACAGTAACTGTACCCGGATCATGTAAGGCAATCATATCCTCTTCTTCATGCTCAAGTTCACACCATGTAATGACCATATTGATCCAATGAATCTCTGAAAAACAAACAAGAGAGGAATTAGGATCCTAATTTGGGAAAAAACAGGAAAAATTTCCATGAAGAAATAGTACATAAACTTCTCCTCCTGTGCCCATCACACCTTGGCTATGTACAGGGTGGGATGCATACTGACTGGTCAATGGCCAGCTCAGTATGCATCACACTTTTCGATGCATACCAGGTGCGATGGGGAGAGAATGAATTTTTCAAACCCCTGAGGTCTAGAACAATAGGAAAAGCTGCTCATAATCTAAAAAGGAAAGAATGCAATTGAAGAGCTCAGGGTTAGCTCCTACCTGATCCAGACGACGCCAAAAATAGTCCACTGAATCTCCCAAAATCAGCTGATGAAAATCAAGGAGGAAAACACCTCCAGAGCTCCAACATTCCTAGATTTTATGAAATGGTAAAAATTAGAGGTAAAACTACTTTTATGTTATTGTTCACATAATTCAAGTAAGATGTTGGTTTTTAACTCATTTTCCAAGCATGTATTTACATTTCTAACCAATTTGATGGAGCAATTGAACAGGTAGTGTGACTGTTAAAAGAAAATAGTGTTAATGGTGAATTGAACATCTTTGACTATTATAATGAGCAATGTTTCCACAAAGTTCAAGCTCATTAAAAAATAAACCTAGCAATGAGCAGTGTTACCGCAGGGTTAAAGCTCATTAAAAAATAAACCTGCCACTGAGCATAGTTTCCAAAGATTTAAACTCATTAAAAAATGAATCCACCCTCGGTAAATAACCTTTGTGATCGCATTTCTATCAACCTCTTGAGCCTTGGTCATGTTCTTACTGTCACCTCCACTCTTTTAGCCGATCATATGCCTCCACTTGATTGTTTACCCTTTTGAGGAACAGCTGCGACGAGTGATTCTACTAGCCACCCTCATTACACTGTCGTGTTTGCGAAGTTCCAAACTCACCTGGAAACAGTTGCTACCCAGATACATCACTCGCCCCTCAAAAACGAGTCTCTTTTAAGCTCTTTTTAGACTCGTAAAATATGAAAAGATTGCCAACCCACTGGCCTTTCCATCACGTTAAAGTAAAGGGAAGCACCATCCCTCCTCTATATTTTAATATTTTGGACCTAAGGGATCATTACACAAAAAGATCAAGCACTTGTCTTGTTCGGCTCACTAAAACTATCGAAAAGTCATCCCTTTCGTATTATTTTATACTTTTTCGGACTTAAGGGATTATACCATGAAAAAGGACTATTGGATTTTCCTTTCCGTCTCTTTTCAAACTCTCTAAATATGAAAAGAACCAATTTTTCTTTGTCGTTAAACTCGTTAAAACAATAGCGACAAACTTGTCCATCCGGACAAGAGCAAGTTTCACTATCGCTAGACTCGCTAAAATAGAGCGTCAGGTTTGCCTGAAGGGAAAATTATAGAACAAGCATATGTTATCCTCCTCAAGCTTGAAAAAAATAAAGAGGTACTGGTCAACAATGACTAGGGAAAAAGGGAAGAAAACTTTAAGAACTTCATTGTTAGCAGGTCACTCTTGAACATGACACTTTCACTCCATCACCATGATTGAGTCGGGTTGGGTTATTCCGTTCCCCATCACCATTGGTCCTCCATACCATCCATGGGGTTAATGCTACCAATCCATCACAGTGTCACCGATGTGTTAAAGAGAAGTCACTCAGGGAATGAACCAACCCAGCTAATGCCTCATCCACTGCAATACCTTCACGCTCCATTTTTCATGACCACCACCCTAAATCTTGTATCATTAGATCGTTTTCACCTCCAGAAAATCATTTTCTTCATTCCATGTCGTATATGCGGGATTCATTAAGGCCCTCCTACGACGGGTCACTTCTTGTTGACATCAGCTCATTATCCAAGAAGTTGACTTAGGAACAACCCTTTCAGTACTTTGAAGCTTCCATGCCTCAATGGCAAGTTTCTCACTTCCAGCGACAAGTTTACATCAATGGCCTTCGATCGAAATATTTTGTGTGGTGTTCGACTTCAATTCGTATATTCACACCATGTGAATTGTACTATAGTACCTTGAGGGTCATTATCATTGTCAGTGATTCCTCGCATACCTATTAACAACTTACATCATTGGTTGGTAATCATGTGATGTCTTTCCACGTTCGACTTCAAGACATCTTTTCACATGGATCAACTTGTACATTGGGCGAAGATTAGAAGCATTTGAAGACCCCAGATCTAGTTTCATCCATCTAGGCTGTGATATATTCAGGAAAATAAAGACATCCAATGTACTCCATAGCTACACAGATGATCATCCAAGCTAAGGGATGATGGCTCTACCAGAATCATCAGTCTGCCATACAGACGATTTTCTGTCCTATGTACATGAAAATGAATTTATAAAGTTGAGCATGGGAATGCCCGCCTCAGCTAGATCATTGAAAATAATATGAAGATAATGTATTGTATTGTATTTTATACAGGTCACCTTCCAGTTCGAAAAAACCTCGGATCCTCATGATAAAGCATTTCACCTGACATCAGAAGATTTACAACCTCATGCTTTAGGGGGCAACTATTATAGACATATTTGGGCACTACAACCCCAATCACATATGTCAATAAACCAAGGGCTCTCAAACCCCTAAAAGTTTTGTTTCACACCCTAAAAGATCAACGTCAACTGATTACATCATTTCCCAGAAGTTCTCCCTAAACATTTACTCAGAACTGGTCAAAACTGGACCATACAGACTGCTCCATGTTGAGGGTGTGATGCATCTCACCTATTACACACAAGGGGTGAAATGCATACTGAAAAACCCTTCTATAGGGTGTGATGAGTGAGAGAAGACAAATGGTAGAGGCAGTTTGCTAGGTGGAAACTCAGAGAATCTTCTAGAAACTGCTCATATGACACTTTCCTTTGTGAATTCGCCCAGGAATGAGTAAGAGATCATGAAATCTCCAAGTGGAACCAAGAACTATCAGTGAAATGACACTAATCAAAAACCCATAAGCTAACTCATCTCTCTACAAATATCTATAAATGGATCCCTCATCCCAGAGATCCAGAGGCTGGAATTTAGTAATTTGTAAGGAAGTGTTGTTGGTTTCTCTTTGAGACATTGTATTGTTGGGTGATCTTTCTTTTCATAAGGTGAAGAGGGCTTTCATGCTGGGAGGATGATGCTGGATCAAACATCTTGGTTGTAATCCTCTCTTCTACTTCTACTATCAATAAAGCTATTTGAGTTTTCCTCCATATACTTGTGTACTTGTAAATCTTGTATTCATGAATGCAATTGTATGGTTAATGTACATCTGATTCTACATTGTTTATGGTATCATAGATCTCTATGCTTTGATGGTATTTTGCTGCTTTGCCTCTACAGGTGTTCTTTGAAGCAGGACAAGTGAGAAAGCAGTGACGAAGCTCTATCAAAGGAGAGAGGAAACAAGCAAGGAGCCAAGCGGAAGACTGAGGTTGGTGCTCTCTACTTCTTTCTTATCTATCATCCATAAAGGAAAACACAAGTTTCTTTGAATTGTTTGTTTCTAATATAGCTACCCATCTTAGTGGAACTAGCAGATCAAATAGTGACACTAGTTTTCCCGGAAACAGGAATGACTTGATTTATATTGTGTGGTTGATGAAAACCTGTTGGCTTGATAATAGATGATGTCATGCCTTGATGAAAGCCCTACTTGTCATCTAGTTCAAAGAATTGACTTTGAGATATTGATATCTTTTGATATTAGTATTGATCTGGTTCCTAAACTTTGATAAGCTTATTGAGTTGATTTAGCTAATTTGATTACGCAATAAAGATTTATGAAGGACTGATGGTTTGGTAAAGTTTTATGGTTGCAGTGAGCATTGCATGAAGAAATCTCCCATGATCCTGACATGTCCGCATTGAGAGTTATCTGATGAAGCCGGATGATGTGTTGATTCAAGTCTTTACCTCAGAAGTGTTCCAAGGTATGACTTTGATTTTGATTTTGGTTTTTATATACTAATGATCTACTTTTGTTAGGTAAAACTCCTCTGATGATATAAGTAAGAGGGAGATGGCTTCCGAAGCTCGTAATAGTGTATCATGGCATGACGAATTGAAAAATGAAGATGGGAAAAGATAATCTATATTGTGAAACTATTGAGAAGTGGACATGCAAATCCTTGGACACTCTGATTTGAAGTTAAAGATTTTGACATGGCATCCGGCAGTTGATTGAATCATTGATGTTCTGTTTTGAACATCCATTTGTGTAATGTGCATAGAACCTGAATAAGTTCATGATTGAGCCGCTTTATACACATTTCTGCCAAGTATCCTTCGAGATGTTTACATGACATGATCTATTCTTGGTCTGAGATATTATTCCTATGATATATGACTGTATGGATATGATGATGTTGATTATTGATGAGCACATATGAATGTTGCCTTAGTATGATATCTACCATGATGAAAGGTCTGTGACGCAATCAAGGTTGAGTATGATGTTGCCACCATGACTAGCTATGAGCAGGATGCAGAAGCTCCTCAAAGAGTTGTCTAAGCATGATCTGGATATGAGATGGATACATTGCGATAATAAAGAATGGGATCCAATTAGCAGAGAATCCCATATACATATATAGTTGGGATCACGATACTCTCATATATTGAGACAATGAAATTATGCGAGACAAGCTTAGGATTGTGGTTGGCACCTCCTTGAGAGGGAGGATGATTATGGTATCCTCTTGTGATTTATATGATTTATATTGATTCTCTAACATGATATTTGATTTGATGTTTTGTATAAATAGGAGACAACTACTGACAAATGATGATTACTATTGATTTGTGGTAGCATCGGATGTGCTCTAGCCATGAAAATTGGTGGAGAGACTAAAGCACATGAGATATCTATGACCCAAAAATGGTTTGGGGTAATTCCACCTAGTTAGAGAGATATTAAAATAATTAATATTTTTAATGGGATTCCTAAGTCTAAACTTAGGAAAATTAAAATATTAATGGGTATTAATGTAAAACTAGGTGAGAATGTTCTAAATGACATCGATCATGCCAAATCTAATCTTATCTATTTATTAGAGGTTTAATCTCGGCCGTTTAATACTCAACAAGAAATGTATAAGAGGAGGCTTGAGGGTCAGTTGGAGATACAACAAGATTGATCAGTCAGTTCGATTTTTTGGAGCGAGGTTTGCTGAGAAAATTCGAACAAGTGATATGTTGTAGCAAGGGGCAGTGAGTACATAGTAGAGAGGCAGACATAGTTCCTGAGGGTGAGTGTAGTGACCAAATAGGTTGATGTAGAGGTGGCCAAAGCTACAAAAAGGTAGCAAGAGCCACAAAGAGGTAACTAGAGACTGCACAGAGGCTGAGGGGCCTGTGTGGGTGACGTAGAAGGCCAGAGAGTTGATGCAAAGAAACAAAAGGCTGACACAGAGGGTTCTAGAGCTACATTGAGGCTCGCAAGGCTGGCACAAAGCCTTGGAGAAGCACCAGAAGGATTTTTGTGGGGTAGACTTGCTGAATATCTGTCTCTGAGAAGAGGTATTACTGCTATGTAAAAATATATGTTGGGTGATCCAATTTGGCACCCTAGTTGTACTCAAGAAATCGGCATAATAGTAAAACCCTCATAATTGCTGCACTAGTTTTCTCGCAATCGGTTTTTCTGAGGATGATTGTCTAAAAGTAACGGTGTCCCTTGTGTGTTTGTCTAGTATTTCAGTTGTTGATCTATATATGAGTTAAGGCTGCATTTGTGTTTATTTTCAATATTTATATGTATAAATAACTTGTTAATGTAATAAACAAGTAGGTGAAATAAACCAAATAATGTAGTGGAAATTTTTTATGTGTCAGACTTAGAAATTTCAATAATTACTTGATACAAGTACAATGATATGAGCATGATGAGAGCAGCACTAATCGAGGACTCTGAGCCAACTCTTCCTACCTATTTGAGCTCCCAAGGTGAGGAATCGAGATGGAGGGCTCCTAGAGTTGAGGGAACTTTGGACAATAGGGAATTACCCCTATCTGTTGTCCATAGGGTTGGAGCAGTAACTCACACTATATTGGACTTTGCAGAGAATACCCCAGTTGGCCTCATACCCACAAGCAGGATTTGTTGGGAGCATTTCTCCTAGTTTGGCCAACGAGTTGAGTGTACTTGAGGGCGTAGAACCCAAGGCGATTATGATGTAGGTGTTCTACCACTTGACTATTCAGGGTCATTGCTGGGAAGATCAATAGGAAATAGGATGGGTTGAGTAGTAGCTCCCTTATTTCACCTATTACTCGATATGGGTTGAGTTGTAGCTCCCTTATGACATTTCCAGGTAGTAGCCTAATGACATTTACGAGTTGTAGGCTGATGGTGTTTCTGGGTAGTAGCCCAATGACATTTCTAGGTGTTGAAATTTCTAAATCTGACACGTTAGAAATCCCCACTGCATTATCTGGTTTAATTTTTCTTACTTGTTCATTCCATTAACAAGTTATTTATAAATATAAATATTGAAATAAACACAAATGTAGCCTTAACTCATATATATATTAGTAACTAAAATAACTGGGACAAACACACAAGGGACACTGTTATTTTGGACAATCGTCCCTGGAAAAATCTAATGCAGTAAAACCGATGTAGCAGATATGAGGGTTTTATTATTATGCAGTTTCTGAATAAAACTAGGGTGCCAGAAATGGCTCACCCAATAGAGAATGCCCTCGGTAGTAGTACCTCTCCTCAGAGATAGATATTCTGACTAGTCACCAGATGATCGATCCCATAGTAACTATGACAACTCCTTAGCTAGACAATAAAAGCTACTTCAAGCTTCTCCACTGCTCTGACTTAGCTAGGGACTGCGTCACCCTTCACAGCTCACCAGCACTCAGTCTGCCCCATGAAAATCACCCAGTGTTGCCTCTTGGTCATGCATCAACTGTGCTAGCCTCTGCGTAGCTACTGATGCCTCTGCGTCAGCCCCTTGGCTCTTTGTGTCAGCCCTCTAGCCCTCTACATCACCCACACTAGCCTCCTCAACCTCTGTGTAAGTCCCAACTTCCTCTGCATCAGCCTCCCTAGGATCTATGCTCTCTCTGGCACTATCTCTGCCTCTATGCTATGTATTCTCAGCCTCATGCCGAACTACCCCTCCCTGCAACAAATCACTAGCTTGATTCTCTCAGGAAAACCCCACTCCAGAAAATCAAACTAACTGATCAATTTGGTGTATCTCCAACTGACCCTCAAGCCTCCTCTTATACTTTTCCTCTTGATGATTCAATGACAGAGATTAAGTCCCTAATCAATGAATAAGATTAGATTTGGCTTGGTCCTCATTATTTATAACTTTCTCACCCATATTATATTAATACGCATTAATATTTTAATTTTCCTAAGTTTAGACTTAGTAACCCCATTAAAAATATTAATTATTTTAATATCTCTCAATCCGGGTGGAATTTCCCCAAATGCTTTCTAGGTCTTGGAGATCTCATGTTCCTTAGCCTCTCTACCAATTTTCATGGCTAGAGCACATCCAATGCTACCAGAAATCAACACTCTAGTAATGTTTGATCATGGAAACATCACACTGATCCTCCGCACCGGTACCTGTGTTGTTGCATGGTCTGCTGCCTCACATCATCTGCACTACTGCTTCCTATACTATTGCCCATAACACTGCCACTACCACTACTACATCTATACTACAAATCCCTCTCAATACACTGCCCATGCTGCCCCTAGCACTGCCACTACTAACTACTGCACTACAACTCAGTTACTGAGAAGTAGGTAACTGACTTCTCCCAAACACTGACATCCCAGTTAGTCTATAAGTCCCATGAAACTGAAGTTGCCTATACTACTATTATGTGCTCCCTTTGCCGCCACTATGTTGTTGCATATAGATCTGTGCCTCTCGCACTGCTACAACCTACACTACGCTGCCTCAGATTTCGACACCCAAGCACTGCCTTGCTACGACACTACACTTTGCTCCACTCGACCCCTATCATTCTGCTACTGTTGTTAAGAGCTCTCATATCTGGATATGATAAAAGAGGTTGGGCAACTCAAGGATCCTACCCATATTATGTATTCCTCCTAACTACAACTCGATGTCTCCCCACCTCTTCTCTAGAGGTGCATGTGAACTCATGGCATAGTTGTCACTAGTCTTGACCTCTTTCTCCACCTTAGCTGAAGCTGCCTTAGAATCAAAATCCTCTCCCTTGTTTTTCTTCTTAAGACACTGTGATGCATAATGTCCTAGCTCCCCACAATAGAAGCATTTCACCTTGGAGATATCCTTCTTCTTCCTCTTCCCTTGTTGTCTTGCAGATGTTAGAGCTGCATCCTCCTCCTCTTTCTTGATTCAACTTCCCTTCCCACTACTCCCCGCCTTGGTTAACCTCCTGATCTCTTCTTGGTGAAGAGCTGCCCACATCTCCTCCCAACCTAGAAGAGTAGCCCTGCCCAAAATAATTTAGACATATGTCTCCCACTCCTCACAGACTACATTCAAGGTAGTCTTGACCATAAATTCTGGATCTGGTGTAGACCTAATGAAAGTAAGCTGGTTTCCAATCTCCTACAACTTGAGAAGGAATGGATCTATCTGCTCTCCCTTCTACATCTGATACGAGTGAAATTGACTTTTCAATAGAATCTTTCGCTACACAAAAGTGCCCTGATACAAGGTCGTCAAAGTATCCCACATCTCCTTTTTTGTGTTCTTTTCAGCAATATGTTGTATGACATGATCTTTGACCCCATCTAAGATCATGCACTTCACCCTCACCATTGCATCCTCATACTTCTCATTCTCAGCTGGGTCGACTGGGATAGCTTTAGCTCTCAAGGCAAAGTCCTTGATGTGATGTCGATCCATGACTACCAGGATCCTGCTGTTCCAGATGACAAAGTTGGAAGCCCCATCCAACCTATCCTGATCCCTTAGTTTGTTCACTACCATTTTAAATCCTCTTTTGGACTCCTTCTGAGATTCAACTTCCCTAATAGAAATCTCCCTCTAAGTCCTTATTTCCCTCTTGGAAATCCTCTAGCCAGATATCAAAACGCTCCTCTCTAATCCTCCTTGTAACTACAACTCGGATCTGGATTTCTTGGCTAGAAATCCATTAAGGCAGTGACTCCCTCTACCTTGATTCCATCTCCTTAGGTACTATTCTATTCTTATAGAACGAACACCCCACCAGCTTCTCAATCGCAATCTTCCCACAACTCCCCAAGCCCCAACAACTAAAGAAATTGAGCCTTTCAGGCTCTATGCAATCTCGGCGACGACTGAATCTGCACCTCCTGACCACAGCATCGATCTTTCCTGGCTAAGAAAGATGATCGAGCATTACGTAGGTCTGATCTGCCTCCCTCTGCCTCTGCGCTAACCCTTTTCCTGGCTCAAAATGATGATGCAGGCCCTCTACGTCAACTGTCTCTCGGGACAACTGCTACTGCTGCAAATTCTTTAGATTACTATTGGTGCCTTCAGTTCTCCTATGATCTACAACGCTCTGATACCATGTTGAAATTTCTAATTTTGACACTTTAGAAATCCC
The DNA here is from genome assembly GCA_000404065.3 of Pinus taeda. Classification (NCBI taxonomy): domain Eukaryota; kingdom Viridiplantae; phylum Streptophyta; class Pinopsida; order Pinales; family Pinaceae; genus Pinus; species Pinus taeda. Next base: position 311,165 of record APFE031304247.1, on the reverse strand, counting down.
TACTGCATTATCTGGTTTAATTTCTCCTACTTGTTCATTCCATTAACAAGTTAGTTATAAATATAAATATTGAAATAAACACAAATGTAGCCTTAACTCATGTACAAATCAACAACTGGAATAACTGAGACAAACACATAAGGGACACTGTTATTTTGGACAATAATCCCCAGAAAAATGAAATACGGGAAAACCGGTGCAGCAGATATAAGGGTTTTATAATTATGCAGTTTCTGTATACAACTAGGGTGCCATAAATGGCTCACCTAATAGAGAATGCCCTTGGCAGTAGTACCTATCCTCGAAGACAGATATTTCAGCTAGTCACAAGATGATTGATCCCATAGTAACTACAGTAGCTCGTTAGCTGGACAACGAAAGATGATCTAAGCTTCTCCACTGCTTTATGTCACACAACTAGGGACTGCGTCACCCTTCCCAGCTCACCAACACTTAGTCTGCCCCACAAAAATCACCTAGTGCTGCCTCTTGGCCTTGCGTCAACTTTTCTAGCCTCTGCGCAGCTACTGATGCCTATGCATCAGCCCCTTGGATCTCTGTGTCAGTCCTCTGGCCCTCTACGTCACCCACATTAGCCTCCTCAGCCTCTACGTAAGTCCCAACTACCTCTGTGTTAGCCTCCCTAAGCTCTGTGCATCTCTTTGGCACTATCTATGCCTCTCTACTATATATTCTTGACCTTGTGCCAAACTGCCCCTCGCTGCAATAAATCACTTGCTCGATTCTCTCAGCAAAACCCTGCTCCAGAAAATCAAACTGACTGATCAATTTGGTGTATCTCCAACTGACCCTCAAGCATCCTCTTATACTTTTCCTGTTGATGATTCAATGACTGAGATTAAGTCCCTAATCAACAGCTAAGATTAGGTTTGGCTTGATCCTTGTTATTTAGAACTTTCTCACCCATATTATATTAATACACATTAATATTTTAATTTTCTTAAGTTTAGACTTAGGAACCCCATTAAAAATATTAATTATTTTAATATCTCTCCATCGAGGTGGAATTCCCCCAAACGATTTATGGGTCATGGAAATCGCATGTGCCTTAGCCTTTGCACCAATTTTCATGGCTAGAGCACAACCGATGCTACCAAAAATCAACACCAGGTAGTAGCTCGATGGTGTTTCCAGGTAGTAGTCGGATGACATTTCTAGGTAGTACCCTGATGAAATTTTCGGGTTGTAGCCCGATGGTATTTCCAGGTTGTAACTTGATGGTATTTCCAGGTTGTAGCCCAATGGTGTTTCCAGGTAGTAGCTCGATGAGATTTCCAAGTAGTAGCCTGATGAATTTCTAGGTTGTAGCGCGATGAATAGAGGGTGGTAGCTTAAGCTCCCCTCAAGTGGCAAATTTTTATTCTTCTAGATTCAAGAATATTCAGCATATGAGAAGGAACAATCGACAAATAAGTAGGAATAAGCAAGAGATATACATTGATGATCTGAGATAATGAGATGCTTGCGATGGGATGTGTTGACCACTGGAGTGGCACCTGATGATTATATGAAAACTCCATGCCCAAGGATGATACAAAGAACACTTGTACCATCAGATATCGTCAATCAACATAATTTTTTAACTCTACTTCTATCTTCTCATCATCTTTCTTGTGCCCAAATGCCACACCCTACGGTGAATTGTAATAAGTGATACTAGTAATGATGAGTTTTGATTTTGTAACAGGCCTATGATGTTGGGACTCGATCAGCAAACAAGTACACCTTGGAGAGTTTTTCTTATCATGTTAATTATCCCTTCTTTTTTAGAGGCAAATAATTTTCTAGGTTTTTTTACTCACGTTTTATCCCAAAGCCGGGGTGATACTTTGAAGATTGAGCCCCTGACACATCTTAGTGTCTAGAGTCGATGTATATTATCATACTAGATCACACAAAACTTAATGGGATTTGGTTAGGTCTAGGTAGTCATTTTTAAAATTTTTAGATTTCCCGCAGGTCAAAAATTGCAAATAAAATTGTATTTAAATTGTAATAAGTATAGTCTCGAGAAGTTGTATGGGGTATTAGTAATCAAAGTTACACATCTCACCCTCAACTTTCTACTCTGACACACTCTGAGTGGTTAAAAATATGTTTTCGACCCTCAAAACCCACTTTTCCTAAGTTTAGTGGGAAATTTGGCAATTAATAAAGCCAGAAATTAAATAAATGAAGAAAAATAAATATCCACACATGCTAAATGAGGTGGAAAATTATGGGGGAGTTAAAGTGAAGTCCCAAGGTGATGTTGATGCCTAAAATCAAGGAAATGACATGTCCTCAAATAAAATCAAATTTCTGGCATTAAATGAAAAAGCTACTTGGAAATTCGAATTTGTGAAGTTAATTCACATTTGGAAGGATTTGGGAGAATATTTCGTGGATATTTTTGTGGGAAATTGTCCCCACATGGGTTACCACCCATATACACTTGTCATTCCACTATAAAATTCGAATGTGGCACATAAGGGAAGAAGAAAATGATGTCCACTTGCCAGAATTTGATTTTTACACTTGGCATTGGAGCTCCATTCAACAAATTTGAATTTATCTTTGGAATTGTCACCTCATTCCACTTGTTTAATCACTTCTATATTGGGATTGACTCCAATGCCATTGTCATTCTTCATTGAGATTTGCTCCCAACTCTCTATATAATAGAGGCATGGGCTCTCGCATTGTATAATATTGTTACTAGCTATTGTGTTTGCGGAAGCACTGCTGCCTTACACTTTTAGAAATATCAATAAAGACTTTGGGGTTTCATTCATGAGGTGTTCCTCCTTTTTGAGTGTGATGAATTGTTGAGCATTGGTATAATTCTCTTTACTCATGCTTTGATCTAATTTGCTTCTATATGCTCTTGTAGATTTGTTAATGTAGAGCTATCTTGCATTGACATTTGATTTAGAAGTATGCTCTAGGTAAAGAATGCTCTAGTTGGTTTTAAATAAACATCTAGAGTTTATTATCATTGTTTATTGCTAAATCTATATGGAACTAATTCTTGATTGAAGTTTTGTAGAAGGAACATCTTGTTGGGATTACATAATCAAGCATGAGGGGAAGTCTTTGGAGAGACCAACCCACTCTTGATACATTCTTAAAGGAGCTCTCATTTGTTCTTTGAACCTTCATAATATTATCTTACAAAGTGGCTTTACAGGGATTTCGGCACATAGCTTGTACACAAGCCGAGAGATTCTAAATTTAAATCTCTTTTAAACAAAAGCATTGTACTTCATTTCTTTTATTTGCTATCTAAGAGCTTGAAGATGGCTAAGAAAATATGAGAGTTTACTCTCACTCTTTAGCTTAGCCTTTTGTAAATTATAATTGTACATATACATTTTATCTTGCTGATTTTTCCATTAACACTTAACTTATTTTGCAGCCATTGTTTGGATTGTTTGCTAACTATTGTGTGGCATATTTTGAAGGACAACTTCCCGCAACATCTAATTAGTGTTTGTAGCACCTTTGGCAAGTGTTGGGGGTTCAATTTTCAAGGATGTTGTGAGCCCTTTTGAGGCTTATTTTGGCCAAGTCGAGTTCACTAGAGGGCTACCCATTTTCCTCTTTAAGCTGTAGGCATTTGGAGGAAACTCACACCTTGTTTCCCTTGCATATGTTTTGTGAGATCTTGTCACTACTTTCTCAAGAAAGGAGGTCTACTTTCCAAGTTTCAAGCAATTATTGTGAGGACTCTCCTTGAAGTTTAGTTGAGGACTTTGAAGTTGTTGAAAATAATACTGAGAGGGGGGGTGAATCAGTATTATCTAATTCTTTTACCAAATATTCCTTATTTATACTTTGAATTATTTTTGCATACGAATACCATAAATAATGAGCATGAACAAGAAAACCAGACAGTCACATCAAAGAACACCAGATATAAGGTGGAAACCCAATGTGGGTGAAAACCACCTGCTGCACTATGTCTCTATCTTCTTTCAAATTAGAAACTCCTTTTACAATGGTCTTGTACTGGTGCAGTCCTTTACCAGTACGCAGGCTGCAACCTGCAGAGAGCTACAACTCTCTCTCGTTTTCCAGTCTCTCCTGGAAGGGAGCTACAACCCCCTACTTCTTTTCTTTCAAGGACCACTTTTCATAAATTTTCAAACTGGATCCATAAATATCAAATGATCATCAAGTACCAGTAAGTCACCCAGATAACCAGATCCACAATAACAGAAAACTAAACCCAGAACACCTTCTGTGGCGTCTCCTGCAGCGCCTCCTGCGGCGTCTCCTGCGGCGCCTTCCTGTGGCGTCTCCTGTGGCGCCTTCCTGCGGCGTCTCCTGCGGTGCCTTCTGCGGCGTCTCCTACAGCGCCTCCTGCAGCGTCTCCTGCGGCACCTCCTGTGGCGTCTCCTGTGCCGCCTTCCTGCGGCGTCTCCTGCGGCGCCTCCTGCGGCATCTC
>APFE031304247.1:285642-299565 GCA_000404065.3 Pinus taeda | reverse complement strand
TTCCAAGGACTAACTACCATGGACCAAAGGTAAGTTTTCCCACATGAAATAAACTTTTCTTTGCATAAAATTTCGTGAGCTTTTCTCCACATGAAATAAACCTTTTTTTTTTTTTAATTCTCATCATATTGAGAGCCATGCCATGGGTGTTGCCATCAAGTACAACATCTGTAACATATAGCCATACCAGAAACATAATGCCAACAATTTTGGCCAAGTCAAGTTCACTAGAGGGCTGCCCATTTTCCTCTTTAAGCTGTAGGCATTTGGAGGAAACTCACACCTTGTTTCCCTTGCATATGTTTTGTGAGATCTTGTCACTACTTTCTCAAGAAAGGAGGTCTACTGTCCAAGTTTCAAGCAATTATCGTGAGGACTCTCCTGGAAGTTTAGTTGAGGACTTTGAAGGACCCTCTTCTCTTTGTAATATTAATAAAAGATCTAGTTTGCTTGTGGGAGCTTAGGATTTCTCCCATGGAATCCTATCTCCCCATTTAGAGGGAGGCTTCTCTTGGGAGGATTTACATTTGCATGGTTTAAGCTTTCATATTTCATTGACTTACATGCAGGCTTTAGTTGGGAACTAACACAACCTCACTATCATGTTTCATTAAGTTAAAGTTTGTTACAATTTCATTTGATCTTTGCATTTTCTTTTTCATTCTTTCTTAGAGCTACAAGCTTACACTTTACTTTGGGCAATTTATCATTTACATGCAAGCATTTTATATTCTTAACAAGCTTTGATTCATTTCCATTTACCTTGGTAAATTGTTTCATGAGCACTTGAATACATGCTTCAATTTTATGCTACATTGTTATCTTGAATATTGGAGCAATTTATTGTCATTGTCAATTTGAAATAAATTTTACTTTCAAGCAAATTACTTGTATCATTTTAATTCATTGATGAAATATGTGCAACACTAGTAAGCTAATTTTATTCCTCCAATTGAAGTTATAATTGCAACTTATGTTGAACACTATTTAATTTTCAAGCATTGCAAATCAATCTCTTTGAAGCATTTGCATGTATCATTATTTTAATTTGGGGAATTAACACAACTTGCATTTCATCTAAGCATTTCAGTGTAGGAAGGCCCCAAGGCTCATTAAATTTTACCTCCAACATAATTTGGTTGAAGTAGATATCTTAGGGATCCTCTACTCCTCTATTGACTCCTCACTATGAGATCCATGTCATTGGGCGAGGGTGAGGTTTGAGGATTGAAGAGTTAAATTGTAATCCTGTTGTAGAGCTAATTAATAAAATTAACCAAGAGAACTTTCCATTACATTTACTTTGCTTGTCTCTTAATGGTTTGAGTTTTCATATGCAAAGTCTATTCCAAAAGCAAATATTGTAATCATTTCAAACAAGTGTTTTCTTTTCATGTTTCAAGTCTAATTGCATATTGATGTCTTGGTTTAGCACTTCCTTTCTTTTACATTTCCAAGTTAATTACTAATTTTTGGGTTTTGGCAAGATATGTTTCAAATGTTTTGATTTAAAAAGTTGATTATCTCAAAAGCATTTTGTATCTTACATATCTTGTGTTAACAATTCTTATTTACATTTCAGGATTACTTTATTTTCTCTTTTGAGAGCATTGCATTTTACTTTGAGAAAATATATCTTTAAATTGTTGAGAAAATTCCTTATAAGGCATTGGTTTTATGGTTTTTAATCATATTAATGATTGACATTGTTATTTCAAGTTGCTCACTTCATATTTGTGCATAAATTCTTAAAATTAATCCATTTTCACTATAACACTCTCCTAGAAACTCACATCTTTTAACTTAACTTTTCATTAGGGACCACTCCCCTTAGCTAACCTAGGAGATAGCTCAAATGGAGAGAGTCGGGATTAGTATGACATCCTCTTCTCTGAGTTCCCTGCCACCAACCAAAACTTGTCGGGTTGAAAGCTTTTTCTCACTGACTTGTAGGTAGGTGTAGGCGGGAGGGTCAACAGGATGTATGTCATGTTGATCGATGGTCTGATATTGGCAGGTGGAATTCTCCCTAGCTAAGAGGAAGTGTTAAAAGGTATGTAACTACAGTCAAATTCTACTTTTGACTACTCATTTTATGGTGATGATGATGGCATTAGATTCCTCTTTCCGAGAAGACCAAAATCGACCTAAAGATCACCTCATTTGGACAAGCGGAAGTTGGGTTATGAATTATTTTATTCATACATATATTTTAGACTAGGTCGGCCCTATGCACATGTACCAATTGTTGATTTGAGGTAGCATCGGCTGTGCTCTAGCTATGAAAATTTGTGGAGAGGCTAAAGCACATGTGATCTCCAAGAATCAAAATTTTTTTTAGCAGACTCTAACTGGTTTGGGGGATATTAAAATAATTAATATTTTTAATGGAGTTCCTCAGTCTAAAATTAGATAAAATAAAATATTAATGGGTATTGATATAAAACTGGGTTAGAAGGTTCTAAAAGACATGGATCAAGCCAAATCTAATCTTAGCCATTGATTAGAGATTTAATCTTGTCTGTTGATGGACCAACAAGAAAAGTATAAGAAGATGCTTCAGGGTCAATTCGAGAACACACCAAAGTGATCAGTCATTCATTTTGCTAGAGCGGGGTTACTAAGAAAAGTTGAATCAACGATCAGCAGTGAGGGGCAGTAACTACGAGGCAGAGAGGCAGGGACAATACTAGGAGACCAGCATAGAAGTGGAGAGAGCCAGAGCAGCAGTCAGTCCAGGCTATGTAGAGCCCAGTAGAGGCAGTGTAGAGCCCAGAGAGACTGCGTCATCCACGGAGAGGTAGAGGGAGTGACGCAAAGGTTCCCAGAGGTTGCACAGTGCCTTAGAGGGCTGATGAAGAGAGTCCTGGGGCTGACGGATGTCAGCAGGAGGCTGACATAGAGGCGAGAAGGGCCAGCGCTGAGCTTCATTTGTGCCAGAGAGGGTTTCGTGGGACAGGTTTTTTGAATAATTATTTATGAATATTTGTCATGTATTTTTCTCTGTTGGGTGAGTCGGTTTAGGAACCCAATTGTACTCTGATAAAATGCATAATAATATAACCCTCTGAATAGCTGCACCAATTTTCTTGCATTGGGTTTTTCCGGGGACATTGGTCCAAAAATAACAGTGTCACTTGTGTGCTTGTTTTCTTTTAGTTGATGATATGCAGATGTTAATATTGTACTTGTGTTTATTTTCAATATTTACATGGTAAATAACTTGTTAAGTGATTAAAAAAGTAGGAAGAAACAAACCAGATAGTACAGGAATAATTTCTAACAGGTTAAACTTACAAATTCCAACATGGTATCAGAGCATGATTGCAGATCACAGGAAAACTGAAGGCATCAGCTGAGCAGAGCATTTGCAGCAAATTTAGTTGTCCCGAGTGACAAAGTTAATCCTTGCGGAAGGCAACAAAGGAAGGAGTGACGCAGAGGGATTGCGTCATTATTCTAGGCTAGAGAAAGATAGCACAAAGGCTAGAGGCAGAATCAGGCTCATGTAGAGCCACGGAGAGGCTAGGAGGGTTGACACAGTTGGTTGGGGGAGCTAATTTTCTGGTGTCGGGATTACACAGAGCCAAGTGGCTCAATCCTTCAGTTTCTAGGGTATAAAAGGTTGGGGGTAATTTACGAAGTGAAGCTAGTGGGGTACTGTTGTTAGAATATTACCTAACAGGGCAAGACCAAGGTGGAGGGAGTTGTTGCTGAAGCAGAATTCTAACCAAGGAATCTGGATCAGTGGTGCAGTTACACAAATAATCAGAATGGGGCAACTTGATGTTGGCAGAGGGATTTCTAGAAGGGAAATCGAGAATCAGAGGGAGTTGAACCGAGAACTTCCAAACAGGAAGTTGAGAGACTCAACAAGAATTGAATAGAGGACTTCCAGGAGGGAAGTAGAGAGACTTAGAGGAGTTGAAAGAAGAGCAGCGAGATGGCTATGAATGGGCTGAGAGATCAGGATAGGTTCGACGGAGCATCCAACTTTGTGGTCTAGAAGGCTAGGATATTGTCCATTCTAGATAGACATCACCTCAAGGGCTTCGTCTCGAGAATGATAGCTATCCGAGTTGACCCGGTAGCTAATGAAAGGTACGAGGAGGTAATGGCTAAGGCTAAGTGCATCATCCTTGATGGGATCAAGGATCATGCAGTACCACATATTGCTAAGAAGGAAACGACAAAGGAGATGTGGGATTCCTTGAAGACATTGTACTAACATACTTCCATGCATAGGAATATGCTCCTGGAGAATCAGCTAAGGGCATACTAGATGTAGAAGGGAGAGTAGATAGATGTCTTCCTCAGTCGCTTGAAGGAGATCCATGACCAACTAACTTCCATAGGGGCCACTCCAGATGAGGAATTGATGGTGAGGATTGCACTGGATGTAGTTTCCAATGATTGGGAGGTATTTGTCCAGAGCATACTGGGCAATACGAGTCTTTCAGTTTGGGAAGAACTGTGGGCGAGTCTTCATCAAGAAGAGATCAGATAGTTGACCAAGGTAGGGGGTAGCGGAAAAGGGGTCAGAATCAAGAAGGAGGAAGAAGAGTATGCAGCTCTAGCATCAACAGGAAAGTAGGAGAAGAGGAAGAAGAAGTATCTCTCCAAGGTAAGTGATTCCATTGTGGGGAACTAGGTCATTTTTTGAACTAGTGTCCTTGGAAGAAGAGCAAGGGAGAGGCCTTGGGCTCGAAGGCAGTGCCTGCAAAGGCAGAGAATGAAGTTGAGGAGGAGGACAATTGTGCCATGAGTGCTCATGTTCCACTTGAGAAGAAGTGGGGAGACATCAAGCTATAGTTAAGAGGACTACAAGCGATGAGGGGTAGGGTCCTTGTGGTACCCAACCTCTTGGATTATACCTTGCTACAAGAGCCCTAAAGAAGAGTAGCAGGACTAGCGGATGTCAGTAGAGACGAATGCGGATGGAGCGATAGAGAGTGCTACAGTGCAAGAGTCCTAGGACAACACGAGGCAAGTAGGCTGCAATAGTGCAAGAGGCATGGGAGTGTTGCACCAGTGCAGTTTGGCACAGAGAGGTGTGCAACGATGCGAGATGCAGGGGGTTGTTGCAGCAGTGCAGAGGTCAATAGAGTGAGCACTTGTTAGCGAGAGAGGGAGCTTTAGCATCAAGAGTGTTTCTAGCCTAAAAGGGATGTCATAAGTTCGGTGGATCAGTTACTTACTTCTAAGTAACTGAGTTGCAGTGAAGTAGAAGTATGTAGTAGCATGATGCAACATGGTGAGAGGGGATGGAGTGCAGATGGAACGTTGGGAGGATGGACTAGCAGTAGCACAGGTGCAGATGAAGTTGTCGTATAGATGCAACAGTGACAGTGGCAGTGCCATGGGCAGCAGTGCAGAGGATATTAGGTGTGGAGGCCTAACATCAGCATAGGGACCGATGTTGGATAATCAAGGTGATGCTCAGTGTGGAGTATTACTAGAGCACAATCCTCGCTAAGAGGGAGTGTTGATTTGAAGTAGCATCCGACATGCTCTAGCCATGAAAATTGGTGGAGAGGCTAAAGCACATGAGACCTCCAAGACCCAGAAATGTTTTGGGTAGATTCTAACCAGTTTGGGAGATATTAAAATAATTAATATTTTTAATAGAATTCCTAAGTCTAAACTTAGGAAAAATAAAATATTAATGGGTATTAATATAAAACTTGGTTAGAAGGTTCCAAAAGTCATGGATCAAGCCAAATCTAATCTTATTCATTGATTAGAGATTTAATCTCGACCGTTGATGGACCAACGAAAAAAGTACAAAAAGAGGCTTGAGGGTCATTTGGAGAACACACGAGAGTGATCAGTCATTCATTTTGCTAGAGCGGGGTTGCTAAGAAAATTTGACTCAGTGATCAATAGCGAGGGGCAATGAGTACGAGGCAAATAGGTAGTGACAATACTATGAGACCAACACATAAGCGGAGAGAGCGAGAGCAACAGTCAGTCCAAGCTACGCAGAGCCCAGCAGAGGTAGCGCAGAGGCCAGAGAAACTGCATCATCCATGCATAGGGTAGAGGGAGTGATGCAGAGGTGCCCGGAGGCTACGTAGTGCCTTATAGGGCTAATGAAAAGACTCTCGGAGCTGATGCAGGTCAGCAGGAGGATGACGCAGAGGCCAGAAGGGCAAGTGCTGAGCTTCAGTTGTTCCAGAGAGGGTTTCGTGGGACAAGTTTTCTGAATACCTATTTCCGGATATATAGGTATTGTTGTCGTGTATTTTTCTCTGTCGAGTGAGCCGGTTTAGGAACCCAATTGTACTCTGATAAACTGCACAATAATATAACCCTCTGAATAGCTGCACCAGTTTTCCCGCATTAGTTTTTTTGGGGACATTGCCCCAAAAATAACGGTGTCACTTGTGTGCTTGTTTTCTTTTAGTTGATGATCTGTAGATGTTGATATTATACTTGTGTTTATTTTTAGTATTTACATGGTAAATAACTTAATACGTACTTAAACAAGTAAGAAGAAATAAACCAAATAGTACAGGAAGAATTTCTAACGGGTTGAACCCAAAAATTCCAATACCAATGGACAGGTCAAGTGGACCCTCATGCAAGCCTATAAATAGAAGATACCTCAAGCTCATTTGGACACACACATCAAGGTATATTCTCCTCTTCCATATTGTCTTGGCTTGCACAGGTCCAACGGAGGAAGCTCGCTTAAGGGTCTGAAACTTCAGGATGAAGCTCGCACTAAAGTAGGGTTTTCTGATTCAAAGTCGCTAGCACAGAGTGGTCATAAGAGAAACTTTGGATCCTTGGTCACCGGAACAAGGTCTACATGAGAGCGACCGAGAGTTTGGGTCAGTTTGGTCCTCAGTCGCTCGCACTTAATGGTATGGGAGCGACCGAGCTTCCATAGTCGCTATCTTGTTGTTCACAGAGAGCGACCATCATTGTCGTAATTGCTCACACAACTCCTCCTTGCGACTGAGACTCCTAGATGATATTCTAGTATTCCAAATATTTCTTTCAGTGACAAAAGTGTTTAGCAGTAGACTACAGGCAATGACAGTACATCACAGTTATCTGAATCAGAGTTCTGATGTTTTAGATGCTTTTCATGGATATTCTAGTTGTTGTGAAGATATGGATCATTTTACTCTATTTTGCTGAGTTATTTGATGACAATCTATTAGAAGAAGATTTGTAAGGGTTTCCCCATAATGGATTTTGCCCTGGTCTCCAACCAATCCTGGTGTCTCTATGTGTACATGATTTTCTTCTCTTGTTCCTTTATGTTCTGCTGCAGTGATGATGATGTTATTGTTCCTTTTACATAGTTGCATATGCTGATGAATAATGATGTAAATATATATAATGTTATGATGCTATGGGGTAAATTTAATGTATTGATGAAGAAATGCAATTATCAAAGCAAAGAAAAATAAAACCTATGAAAAATTAAAAAACCACTCACCCTACACACATGTCAACCAGCATGGGTTATCGCAGGGGAAGGTGAACGACTCACCCTGTACATAGCGCACTAATAGGGGAAGGCGAACTACTCACCCTGTGGTCACTCATAACTCAATAATTACTTGAAGCCCCCAAGAGCTCGCAGAGCTAAATATTCAATATTAACCAAAGATCCCTTCATATAGAGAATAGTGTCAAGCTACATTCTGAAAATCAAGACTAGATCGATTGGACCCTCATTGCTCCATTCAGTGGCATATAGATGTATATACAACAAACATATTGATTTACAATAGAGGTCAATACTTAGCAATCTTTCTGCTTCTTGTATAGCCTACTGAGGAAAATATTTAACTGTACTTACTCCCTCTTACTCAAGGATACCACAAGCTTGAACTTGTCTTTCCAAAGTGTTGAAGTTCCTAAGTCTACCAATTAGAACCCTCCATGCACTTTACTGATTTATTCCTACCTACTTGTTCCATTACTTAACAAGTTATTTACAATTTAAATACTGAAAATAAACACTAGTGCATGCTCAACATATACAGATCATCAACTGAAGGATATAGAAACAAGCACACACAATGAAAATGTTATTTTTGGACCAATGTCCCCGGAAAAAACCCAATCCGGGAAAACCAGAGCAACTATCTGAGGGTTTTCTTATTAAGCAATTTCAGAGTACAATCTGGGTGCCAAATCCAGGTTACCCAACAAAGAATTTCCTTGGAAGTAGTACCTCTCAGTCTGAGACAAATTTCCTGGCTGAAACCTCGGATAAACCCTCTGGCAGCTCCTTGACTCCAATCTACCCCAGAAACCCCAGTGTTTGCCTCTTCGGACTGCGTCAGCCCCTCTCTGCCCAGCGCTAGCTCTGGGTCACCCTGAATCTGCTTGCGTCAGCCTCAAGAGGCCCTGCATTAGCCTTCTAGCCCTTTGCGTTAGCAACACTGGCCTCTTTGAAGCACTGCGCAGCTCCTGGCTGCCTTTGCATGGCCCTGCATGAGCCCTAGTTGCTACTGCATCACACTCTTTGGCTCCTGTGTTGATCTCCAGGAACTATCTCTGCCTCTTTGTCTCTCTATACTCAATACCCTTCAGCTACAACTCCAATCACTGATTCTACCTCTCTTAGCTAACCCCGCTCTATAGAATAGAATGACTGATCATCTAGTGTACTCTCCAAGTGACCCTCAAGCCTCCTCTTATACTTTTCTCGTTGACATATCAATGACTGCAATTAAGTCCCTAATCAATGGATAAGATTAGATCTATCTTTATCCATGTCTTTTGGACCATTCTAACATAATTTTATATTAATCCACATTAATATTTTAATTTCCCTAAGTTTAGACTTAGGGACTCCATTAAAAATATTAATTATTTTAATATCTCCCTAACTGTTTAGAATCTACCCAAACCTTTTCTGGGTATTGGAGATCCCATGTGCCCCAATCTCTCCACCAAATTTTGTGGCTAGAGCACATCCAATGATACCTCAAATCAACACTCCCTCTTAGCGAGGACTGTGCTCTAACAAGACTCCTCATTGAGTATTACTCTAATCATCCGGCATCGGTCCCTGTGTCGATGGTAGTCCTTCTGCCCACCATCCTCTACACTATTGTATCTTGTACTACTACCCATGGTTTTGCCACTGCCACTGCTACATCTGTAGGACAGATCCATCTGCATTTGTGTTTCCGCTGGTCCTTTCTCCCAACAATGCATCCGCACTACAACTCCTCTCATCATGTTGCATCATGCTGCCCACTGATGCACTACAACTCAGTTACTGAGAAGTAAGTAATTGATCTCCCAACTCTTACCTCTCTATTGGGCTAGAGACCCTCCTGATGCTGAAGCTCCATTTGCCACTAACAAGTGCTCCTTCTCTAACCTATGTGCTGCTGGAACAACTCTCTGCATCTCACACCGTTGCACACCTCTCTATGACATCATGCACTGGTGCAACAATCTCGTGCCTCTCGCATTGTTGCAACCTACTAGTGTTGTGTTGTCTTGGGAATCCTACACTATAACTCTCTCTACCACTTCATCCACATCCGTGTCTACCCACATCAACTAGTCCTGCTACTCCTCTTCAGGGCTCTCATAGCAAGGTCTAATCCAAGAGGCTGGGTACCTCAAGAATCTTGCCCCTCATCGCCTGTAGTCCATTTGACTACAGCTCGATGTCTCCCCACTTCCGCTCAAGTAGTGCATGTGCACTCATGGCACACAAAATAGAAAGGATCCTAGCCTTCCAGATGCCAAAGTTGGATGCCTTATCCAACCTATCCTGATCTCTCAGCCCATTCATGGCTATCTCTCTGCTCTTCCTGTTGACTCCTCTGAGTGTCTCTACTTCCTACATGGAAGTTCTCTGTTCAAATCCTGCTGAGTCTACTTCCCATCTGGAAGTTCTCTATTCAACGCCTGATGAGTCTCTCCACTTCCTATCTAGAAGTTCTTGGTTTGACTCCTACTGAGTCTCTCCACTTCCTGCCTGGAAGTTCTTGGTTCGACTCTTGCTGAGTCTCTCTACTTCTCATCTGGAAGTTCTCTTCTAGACTCCATCTGTGTCCCGATTTCCCACATGGAAATCCTTCTGCCAATGTCAAGTTGCCCCTCTCCAATCGTTTGTGCAACTGCACCACTGATCCGCATTTCTCGGCTAGAAACCATCAGTAGAAACTCCCCCCTCTTGGCCTTGCCTTGTTAGATATTGTTCTGACTACAGTACCTCACGAGCTCCACTCTGTAATTTTCTACAACCTCCTAAACCCCAACAACCTGAAGGTGAGAGCTCCTAGGCTCTGCACAATCCCAACACCAACAACCCGTCCTCCTCAACCAACTACATCAGCCCTCCTAGCTTCTGCGTGGCTCTACGTGAGTCTCCCTTTGCCTCATTTAGCCTTTTCGCCGCCTCTTCCTGGCTCACCCTTGATGATGTAGCCATTGTGTCACCCTTCCCTTATTGCTTCTCTGCTAGAAACAACTTCTATCACTCGAGACAACTATTTTCTGCTTCTATTTCTCTGCTCGGCTGATGTCCTCAATTCTCCTGTGATCTACAACCACCCTTTGATACCATGTTGAAGTTTTTAAGTCTACCAGTTAGAAGCCCTCCATGCACTTTAATGATTTATTCCTACCTACTTGTTCTGTTATTCAACATATTACTGAAAATAAACACTTGTGAATGCTCAACATATTACATATCATCAACTAAAGGAAACAAAAACAAGCACACAAAATGACACCATTATTTTTGGACCAATGTCCCCGGAAAAACCCAATGAGGGAAAACTGGTGCAGCTATCTTAGGGTTTTCTTATTAAGCAATTTCATAGTACAATCTGGGTGTCAAATCCAGCTTACCCAATGGAGAATTTCCTTGGTAGTAGTACCTCTCATTCTGAGACAAATTTCCCAGCTGAAACCCCAGATAAACCCTCCAGCAACTCCTCAACTCCAATCTGCCCCAGAAACCCCAACGTCTACCTCTCTAGACTGCGTCAGCCTTTCTCTACCCAGCGCTAGCCCTACGCCACCCTGAATGGCCTTGCATCAGCCTCAAGGGGCCCTACGTCAGCCTTCTAACCCTCTGCATCAGCACCACTCGCCTCTCTGAAGCAATGTGCAGCTCTTGGCTACCTCTATGTGGCCCTGCGTGAGCCATGGATACTACTGCGTCACTCTCTCTGGCTCCTCCACTGATCTCCCGACACTATCACTACCATTTTTCTCTTTGTATTTAATGCCCCTCGGCTACAACTCTGATCACTGATTCTATCGCTCTTAGCAAAGCCCGCTCTAGAGAATAGAATGACTGATCATCTAGTATACTCTCCAAGTGACCCTCAAGCCTCCTCTTATACTTCTTCTCGTTGACATATCAATGGCTGAGATTAAGTCCCTAATCAATGGCTAAGATTAGATCTGGCTTGATCCATGTCTTTTGGACCATTCTAACACATTTTTATATTAATCCACATTAATATTTTAATTTTCCTCAGTTTAGACTTAGGGACTCCATTAAAAATATTAATTATTTTAATATCTCCCTAACTGTTTAGAATCTACCCAAACCCTTTCTGGGTATTGAAGATCTCATGTGCCCCAATCTCTCCACCAAAGTTTGTTGCTATAGCACATTCGATGCTACCCCAAATCAACATATTGTGCACAGTACCATCTAGCAAACTCCTCAACATAAGATCCAACCTCTTTGTAGATAAAACATGCCATGATACCATATAAAGTGGTATCTGTTCTTAATATGTAAATTCCAGAATTCTTTGGATCCTACTCAACTATGGAGATTACTTAAATGGCCATGCTAGATCCTTTACTCATTCAGTCTTAATGGAGTTCCTAGAGTCACAAACTTCAGTCTAGCAATGATAATAGAGTCACAGGGATATCTCAGTGAGAAATTATCCAATATGTGAGGCTTATCCACAAACATAAATGGGGATCCACAAGATATATGAATGTAGACCAATAGCTTTTAAGTGCAAGGAATAGTGTAAAGGTTAAGTCTTTCCTCTTGACTTCAAAAGTTAGCTCCCATTGAAGAATAGCTCCTTCTGAAAATTTGAAAAGATACCTTGCCCAATGAGTTGTTTGCAACCAGTTATTAGTCCTTATTACATGGACAACCTTCTTGAAATAATCAATGAGAAAGAGGATCTATTAATCCATTCAAATATTTTTGCATGAAGACGAGCTGACACATAGCTTTTCCCTTTTTTTTGAAATACTTCTACTCCCTTTGATCTTCCATAAGATATGGTTGAGAAAGGGTGGAGGAAGACTGTCATCAACTACTGCGCAGGTTCAATCGCACCATCATAGAAAAAAGACAAGATAATTTCTACCATCTCCTTTCCTTGGTGAAGCTTGTAAATGAAGGCTTGAACAATATCTACTGAAAATATTTCTTGATTGATTCAACTCTTTTTCTTTGAATTCCTCCAGAGATTCGGATATAGATACACCCACTAGACGATAAGGGTCTATCAAAGATTGAGTAAAGTGCACACCCCCATTTCTTACTATCTTCTTTTGTACTTCATGGAAAGGCTTGAAATGAGATGCCAAGATCTTGATCTTCAACAAATAATATTCCTAAGGTACTTCTCCCCTTATCCAGGATGCCAAAGTCGAAGGTACTACAATAGATAGTGCATATAAGAACTGAGTATACAGGTGCAAAAATATTGTTGACCATCCTCAATTTGGTTCAACAGGGTTCTAGCTTTAGATCATGAATACTATTATTTAGGAAATGCCTTGCCTTGAGGTGTCAAACTGGAGATTTATTAAGATCATAATAGGGATGATTAAATTTCTAAGCTAACTCGTTAGAAATTTTCCTGTACCATCTAGTTTATTTCACCTACTTGTTTCATTACTGAAAAACTTATTTAACCATGTAAATACAGAAATGAACACAAATGTTGTCTCAACCATCTACAAATCATCAACTGAAATAAATAGACAAACACACAAGGGACACCATTATTTTTTGACAATCATCCCCGGAAAAAACCCAACTTGGGAAAATCGGTGTAGCAGTTATGAGGGTTTTATTATTAAGAAACTTTTCTTGAGTACAAATAGGTGCCAAACTAGCTCACCTGATAGATAAATCTATCTGGCAGTAATACCAATGTTGCGAAAATCATGATCAGGATTAAATTGGCAAGGGGAAACAATCAGAAAAATTTGTAAAAATCAGGAAAAAAAAATTAAAAAAAAATCATAAAATACAAAAAGATCTAAAGCATCTACAACATAAAATAAATACATTGACACATAAATATGATAAAATAACTAATATATAAGATGTGTAATATCATTTCTAGTGCTACATCACACATAACAGTGAATCATGTCCTGAATAGTAAGTCCCTGACTCCTAAGTCCCAACTCATCCTCAAAATATCAATAAAAAATATAATAATGTATCTCATATCATGAATCATAATGTCATATACAATGAAATGAACCAAATAACTAATACTACTGAGCAAGAAAATGTAATAGCTTTCTCTTTCACTCTAGATGTAGATGTCGGTGGAGTTGGTAGGTGTTATGCTCTTAACCTGCAAATGATACCCAAATATAGAATATGCGAAGAAAAGATACCCAGAACACAGAATATGCAAAGAAAAGATACCCAGAACACATAATAGCAATGATTTTATTATTCAGAGAGTAATGTTCACTTGCCTCTTCGAGGGGGCAACCTCCAATAGAGCAGAGCTCGATTACAAAATAAGACAAGATGCTCCTCGCAAGGAGTCTCTATCCTTTATATATGACTCATACATGCAATACCACGGGCCAATACCATGGTATTACTAATACCATGTATCTAATACTACGGCCCATTTGCAACTAACTGTGGTTCCGTTATTAATTGCGGATTAACCATTTACAATTATTAAT
>APFE031304247.1:228921-269507 GCA_000404065.3 Pinus taeda | reverse complement strand
AAATGCATGAGAAGGGTTTAAATACTACTAACTATGTCTAAAAATAACTTATTTACAAAAATTTAGGATACGGTTTAAATGATCGTCCTGTTTCTAGGAAAAATAAAATAAAACTATTTCTAAAATTAAATCTAAAGTTAACTATTTATGTATTTTTTCCTTTATATCGCAAGCATTCAGAATTTTCTTGAGCAAAATTGGTTGGCGGACCTCATCCTTTAGTTGCCCTGTGAAAACGGAAACTACTAGAGTTGGCACCATCTTTTCGACAGAATTTATGTTGTTTTTGAGAGTCATCCTCTTCGAGAGATTTTTCCTGGCGATGTGCGATTAGCGCTAAGTGCTAATTGCGCATCGAAAACTGCCTCTGTTTTTCAGTCTGGGTTTCCTTGATGCATTTTCTGCCTCTTGCGTGCTTTCTTTTGGCGGACTGGATTTCGCTACTATTCGACGCAGAATTGGACAAGCTAAATCTGCAACTGCGTTTCTGTTACATGCAATGAATGTGTATAAGGGCGCCATTTCTTTATCTTCAGATACCAGAGCCTCGCCTATTCTTCACCATAATTTCTTGTACACTGCTTTGTATAATATTTTGTCCTTCGTTCCTACAGTTACAAGTGAAGTGAGAGTAATGATAATACATAATGACGGGAATGCTTTGACTGCTGAAGACATATAAAAATATGCCACCTTACGTGAATTGACTCTTTGATAAACTCAAAACTATATTTCATTAATGAGCATTAAAGCACATAACTAGTCTCGTTTAACATTTTTTCTTGAACAATGAACCAGACAAATTTACGACAGGATGATTTTGCGATTTGCTTTGCAATATCGCAGATTTGTTACATCGCATATCGCAAGATCGCATGATTTTTATTTTGTCTTATCGTAATGTTGTTTTGACGCATTATCGCAATTTCGCAGTGTCGCACGATCGCAATATCGCAATATCGCATGATTGTAAGATGTGCATATTTTGTGTTCAGCAGTTTCTTTGCGAGGTGCGATTTTGCGATATGCACTATCGCATATCGGCGTTTTCTGCAGTTTTTTATCATAAGTATGCTTTTAACATCTGCGATGCGATATATGTTTTATCTTTATGCAATTTCGCATCGCATTCTCGTGGTTTTAAATTTTAGCTCGTAAGGAGGCATGATGTTGTCTTTTTTGTGATGCGATATCCTTTAAGGAGTGATTTTACCTTCCTTCATCAAAAAACTTAAGTTTTTAGATTTCGCAAGGGTCTTTTCTTAAGTTCATGATAATAAGTTTTATTGAAAAGGAAATACAATCACTAATTGATTTTTTTGAAATTTTTTGACTAAGGGTCCCCTTTTATTTAGTATTAGTAATAACACTAAACAAAAAAAGGGGGGTTGTTGGTGGCCACAACAGAGCCCTGTAACAAATTGGGAAGAGATCATCCTGGAGCAGTAGTAGAGGAAGACTCAAATGAATACTTGTGGTTATCGCCCTGATGGAACAATGGATTTTGGACTCCCTAGAAGGGGGTGAATCATTATTTATGCATGGGGGTGAGTGCGGGCGCCTATGGACTCCTAGTGTCGAAAAATCAAGTAGTTGTTATTCAGTGGGATTGGGAAAGGAGGTCCTCTGGAGACCATGGTTTAGTAGAAGTTGGTGTGCTAGTCGTAGAAGCAAGAAACCCCCTAGACTTTGGAATCTAGCTTGGGGGTGATGACTGCAAGTAAGTGTGGCTACATTTGTCTACGGTTGGGTGGAGAGTCCTTTTCCTAGAATCAGTTCCCCTAAAAAGCTCAAAGATAAGTATTTTTGTGTGTCATTTATCTTCTAATGAATCATGAAGTATTATAGATTATGGTTTTGGATTCAGGGACTTCACTGTGTTGATTATGTTTGCATATGTGGTACATCTATGTGGATATATGTTATTGATATGTATATACATATATGTGTTTATCATATAGATACATGTGTGTGTCAAAGTTTAAAGAACTAATTCATGAAATGATTGCTAATGATAATCACAAAACATCTGAGGCATAGTAGGCATACTAAACTGCATGATAACAAAGGCTAAGATACAATGCTGAGTTGAGCCTAGACCTACATACATGTTTAATAACGTGGAAAGCAACACATAAACAAAGGCTAAGATACAATGCTGAGTTGAGCCTAGACCTACATACATGTTTAATAATGTGGAAAGCAACACATAAACTAATTACATGTCACGAATGAGCTATCAGAGCTTGGATTAACACTTGAAAAATAGTGGGTTTTGAGACCCCCTTTATTATTATGAATATTACATGGAAGACCCTTTGCATAATAGGGTTTGTATTCACTTATATATCATTTGTTGTTAGGTTACAAGTTGTCTGTTTTACATGGTAAACAATGCATTAATGGCAAGGTGAGTTTTCCCTTGGAACGAGTTGAGCTGCCAACTTTTCCTGAATATCCTTCATCCTAGCATTTTAGCAGGCTAGATACCTGTTGTTGGCATCGTAGGGTGGTTTCCGAGGCACCCAAATGGTCTATGTAACGTTGTGGAGATACTAGTATGCTCGACACATGGTACGGTATCATGATCATGTGGCAAGAGAGGTAGGAATGTCTTAGGAGTACACACCAAGCTTGTGGGAGGTAAGTCATGCAAGAGCTCCTATGTTGCCTTGGGTGGCATTCTCTCCTAGTGGGAAGGGAAGACTCGTGGACTAGGAACCCATTGTAGAATCTATCACCCAAGCTTAGGAGGGATAATTTTCTAGACAACCCTAAGTAACCAAGGGCACCAACATGAAACTATGATACACATCTGGGAGTCTACCAAATCCCTAACATAGATCCATAGTCAGCAAGAATGACTTGAAGAATCTTGTACAATGGTAGAGCTTGTAGTCAGGGAGGTTGCAGAGCTCTCTATCTAAGACATTACATGATGTACAGTTGAGGTCCCTTGACTGAGTTATGATGGGAATAAGGAGGAAGGTACTGTTGCAGCGCAGAGGAGTGATGCCATGAAATTATAGGAAAGTGTGGGCTAACCTTATATTTCGGTCTGTCAAAACCCTAGTCAAGGGAGGCCTCTTATTGGTGGAACCAAATTCCCCTCAAATTATAGGTCATAATGACAGGGAAAAAATTCTTAGATCTGGAATCCCAAAGGATGACTTAATTTAGATCTCGGGATGCAATGGTAAAGGATGTCAAGGTTTTGTCAAGAGATGGCGACATAAACTTCTTCCGCCACCCAGATTCGTCAAGTCGGGAAGTAGTTGAAGGTGGCCACCCCAGAAGCTCGAGAGATCAAAACCATGAAGCATTATGAGAATGTGTTCTTAAAGGGATCCAAATTCGATGGTTCCCATTTACTAAGTAAATCCAAGTGCGAAACTAGTCGCCAAGGAATCCCTTTTTCTTCTTAAATCGGATTTATGATGACTCATCCTTAGAGTGGATATTACATTAGCATGAATTATTGAAGAACATGTGGCAAGCATTTTGGGAGTTTTGGGTACCCAAGGGAGCCACACACGAGTGACACATGGACCTCTTGCAGGTCGACACATGGGGTGGATGACAACGACATGACATCACATGGGTTATGATTAGACCCCGGTGGTCGGAAACCTCATAAAAGATGGATGATTGTCTTGGGGAACCATAGGTACTAGGGATTATCATTTGATGATGCATTAGTTGACGAAGAAATTCTCTATCACTTAGGGTCGTTAACTCGGAAGTAGTCGAATATAGGTACTAGGGTTATGGGACCTATAAGAACATCGACGGATAACGCATGGAGAGTCATGTGGCATCCTAAAACACCAAAAGCCCAAAACCATCATGGAAAGAAACATCAAAAATTTAGTTTCCAGGGGACGATGGCCTCACTTGAGAGCTTGAGATATTCTAAGGGCCCCAAAGTCGTGACTGGTAAGCCAAAAGGTCAAATTTTAGGGGGATGTCTCAATTTAATAGTTGAGATGTCATGAGGGCCCCAGAGATGGGACATGCCATCCAGAAGATCGAGATTCTAGAGGGGACTATTAATTGCAATCTTAAGGTGCGTTGGGGTCCTAGAGACGCATCGAATTAGCCAGCAAAGAAAAAGAAAATTTATTACCCCATTACTCAAATGTGAAACAAAAGGGTTGGGTACATTACTATGGGGGAAAGTTGAGCCTCCAAAATTTCCTTCATTTTGATATTTATCTCTCAGTTTCACTCATTTTGTCTCTTATTCCCATATCATTACACCTCTACCTTGAGTTAAAAGCCATCAAAGCTACATAAATGCATAAATAATGTTAATGTCCATTATCATCTCAAACATATATGTTTTTCTTTATAAATAGGTTTGATTATACATAAGCTATTGAATCTTGCATATTCTCCAGCTTCTCTAACAATCTATAATTGATTCAAAGGTTCTATAGGATCTCATGTGTTATAAATCAATTGGAGTATGTGGAAAGTTTCAAAATGTTACCAAGATGGTGATCAACCTATCAGCCATAGGTGGAGTTTTACAAGTTCAACATATCATTCAAGTCAAACCCTCTGTCAAACCAGTCATGATGCACTTGTAGGAAGAAAAATATTAAGCGAGTGAGGTATATAATCAAGCAACCGAGATTCAAGAATAAATATTTGATGATTTGGATAGATTGAAGTTGATAATATTTCCTCTCATGATTCACTTCTTCGATAGCTAATCGTGAGAAGAAATATTCATGTTTAACTTGAGAAATTGAGATGTCAATTTATGTTATGCTTCTTAACCTGCAAAAGATACCCAAATACAGAATATGCGAAGAAAAGAGACCGAGAACACAGAATGGAAATGACTTTATTATTCAGAGAGAAATGTTCACTTGCCTCTTCGAGGGGGCAACCTCCAATAGAGCAAAGCTCGATTACAAAAATAAGACACGATGCTCCTCACAGGGAGTTACTATCCTTTATATATGACTCCTACGAGTAATACGACGGGTCAATACCGCTTATTACTAATACCATCTATCTAATACTACGGCCCATTTGCAACTGACTGTGGTTCCGTTATTAATTGCGGATTAACCATTTACAATTATTAATATGGGCTTTATTGACTCTTGACTATGACGTGGTCCCATTACATAGATAAGGGGGTTAGGGTGAGACCCTAACAGCAGGGAACCCTGTTGTACTCTAGAAGCTAAAGAACTAGGAGCTATAGGAGGTAGACCACGTCCTTTACTAGTGGCAGGGGTAGCCTGGGTAGGTGGTGTCACCTCCTCCTCCTCCTCCTTCTCCCCCTCTATGCCTTCCACTACCTCCTGCTCTAACCAATCATTGACAGACTCCATGAGAGGCCTCTCAGCCTCAACCCTCCATGCAACAGTGATGTCAATCCCATCCAATGAAATGGCCTCCATATCAGGTTCCTCTCAAGTTGCCTCACCCACAATCGAAGATTGTAGTAGATGTAGACCATGTCATTAAGTCGTTGGGTCTCCAAGCTGTACAAAGATCATAATATAGTAATTATAAAAAAGCAATATTATTTAATGAATTCAAAAAAATAATTGGAAATTTGGAATATTTTAAGTTTTAAGTTTAACCTGTTGCACTTCTTGTTGTGTATTTTTCAAATACACTCCAGTTGCGCTCGCATCCTGAGGAGCTACATGTTTGGCTGAGGATTCGAATGGCAAGATTTTGCAGGTGGGGTACTCTGGCACCATAGAAAGTCCACCATGCATCTAGAACAAAATTACAAATAAGATAAACATAAGAAAAAAAATGAAATTTGAAGTTGAAGCAAAGTATGAAGTTATGAACCTGAAGAGACAATGAAATTTGAAACAAACTAAAAAATACCTGGTACTTTAGTCTTCCTATCAACCACAACCATCTAACCATCCTCTATGTTAGGTTGGGGCAAATGAGATCTCCAATACCCGGAAAGGGTTTGTGCAGATTCTAAACAGTTCAAGAGATATTAAAATAATTAATATTTTTAATGGAGTCCCTAAGTCTAAACTTAGGGAAAATAAACTATTAATGTGTATTAATATGAAACTGTGTTAGAATGGTCCAAAAGACATGGATCAAGATAGATCTAATCTTATCCGTTGATTAGGGACTTAATCTCGGTCGTTGATATGTCAACAGGAAAGGTATAAGAGGAGGCTTAAGGGTCACTTAGAGAACACACCAAAGTGATCAATCATTCTATTCTTTAGAGCGGGGTTTACTAAGAGAGATAGAATTAGTGATTGGGAGTTGCAACTGAGGGGCATTGAGTACAGAAGAACAAAGAGGTAGAGATAGTGCCCGAAGAGCAATGCAGTAGCTGAGGAGAGTGGCGCAGTAGTAGCCATAGCTCATGCAGGGCCATGCAGAGGTAGCTAGGAGTTGTGTAGACATTCAGAGAGGCCAACATTACTGACACAGAGGGTTGGAAGGCTGACGCAGTCCCATCAGGCATGACACAGGGCTAGCACTGGGCAAAGAGGGGATGACGTAGTCCAAAAAGGACAGACGCTGGGCTTTCTGGGGCAGACTGGTGCTGAGGAACTACTGGAAGAATTATCTAGGGTTTCAGCCAGGAAATTTGTCTCAAACTGAGAAGTATTACCACCAAGGAAATTCTCTATTGGGTACGCCAATTTTGGTACCAAAGATTGTACTCTGATATTGCTTAATAAGAAAACCCTCAAATAGCTGCACTGATTTAGCCACATTGGGTTTTTTCAGGGACATTTGTCCAAAAATAATGGTGTCATATGGTGTGATTGTTTATGTTTCCTTCAGTTGTTGATTTGTAATATGTTGAGCATGCACTAGTGTTTATTTTCAGTATTTACATTGTAAATGACTTGTTAAGTAACAGAACAAGTAGGTAGGAATAAATCAGATAAAGTGCATGGAGGGTTTCTAACTAAGTAGACTTAGAAACTTCAACATGGTATCAGAGCATGATTGCAAATCACCGGAGGTCTAAGGACATTAGCCGAGCAGAGCAATAGCAACAGAAAACAGTTGTCTCGAGGTGACATAAGTTGTTTCTAGCCAAGCAGAAACAAGGGAAGGGTGATGCGGTGCTTGTGTCATGAAGGGTGAGCCGAGAAGAGGTAGCGCAAAGGCTAAGGAAGGCAAAGGGAGCCTCACGCAGAGCCACGAAGAAGCTAGGAAGGCTAACACAGTTGGTTGAGGATGCTGGGTTGCTGGTGTTGGGATTGCACAAAACCTAGAAACTCTCACCTTCAATTTGTTGGGGTTTAGAGGGTTGTGAGAATATTGTTGAGTGGAGCTGATGAGGTATTGTAGTCAGAATAGTACCTGACAAAGCAAGGCCAAGAGGAGGGAGTTGCTACCGAGGGTTTCAAGCTGAGGAACCCGGATCAGTGGTGCAGTTACACAAGACGATTAGAGTAGGGGGCATCTCGACAGTGACAAAAGTATTTCCATGAGGGAAATCGACACTTAGAGGGGGTCTAGAAGAGAAATTCCATACGAGATGTAGAGACTCGGAGGAGTCGAATAAAGAACTTCTCGGAGAGAAGTAGAAGAGCATCATGACACTATACGGAGTAAGAGAGTAGGATAGACTGGGCGGAGCATCGAACTTCGTAGTTTGGAAGGTCAGAATCTTATCTGTACTTTACAAAAATCATGTCAAGAACTTCGCCTTGAAGGTTATAGCTATCCCAGTCAACCCCAATGATAATGACAAGTACGAGGAGGCAATGGCGAGTGCCAAGAGCATCATCCTTGACAGGGTCAAGGATCATGTAGTACCACACATTGCCGAGAAGGAAACGTTGTTATGATATGTGGGAGGTGTTGGAAATAATACTAAGAGGGGAGGGGTGAATCAGTATTATCAAATCAAACACTTTTTCCTTTTCATACTTAAATATATATACGCTACTTCAGTTATGGGAACACGCAACTGTGTTTAAAGAAACTAGCATATATCCAGTAAACTTATGATTCAGTTAATCCATTAAATGTTGATATTTAATCAGTGCATCAAAATTTCATTAACCATAAGAACAATTAAATAGGCGCAGTAAAATATAACAGAACATCACACACATGAAGACAAGATATAAGGTGGAAACCCAATGTGGGTGAAAACCACCTGCTTCAATTTGTCTCTATCTTCTTTTAATAAGAAACTTCTTTTTACAATATTTCTGTACTGGTGTAGTCTTATACCAATACGTAGGCTTCTACCTACAGAAGGCTACAACCTTCTCTCGTTCTCCAACTTCTCCTGGAAGGGAGCTACAACCCCCTTAGATCTTGTACTAGCTGATGTACTAGTATGTAGGTTCTAACCTGTAGAATGCTACAACCTTCTCTTTTCTTCCAGGGACCATGTTTCATAAATATTCAGACTGGATCCATCAATCAAACAT
Source organism: Pinus taeda (assembly GCA_000404065.3). Taxonomy (NCBI): domain Eukaryota; kingdom Viridiplantae; phylum Streptophyta; class Pinopsida; order Pinales; family Pinaceae; genus Pinus; species Pinus taeda. The sequence continues at coordinate 261,093 of APFE031304247.1, read as the reverse complement.
CAAATGTATCTACATCAACCAATCTCCTTTGCACCAGACAAAACATAATCAAACAATCACTTCTCTGAATGTTGTAACCAGAATATAGTAACAGTAACTAGAAACCAATCCTGAACCCGGAACACTGCAGCAATAAATAGAAGTAGCTAAAACATATTTTATGAGACATATGTTAATTCAATATATGGAACCTGTGTGCATACGCTACTGTATTAAGGAAAACCTGCGTATATGTTGTTTTTAAATACCGAACCAGCATGTATACGCACCTTTGTTATGTCGAATCTACGTACAGATCTATAAAAGATAATTTACCCTTTTCAATTATTCAGACATCAGTTATACCCAGACTTATAGATCAAGTCATGCGCCAAATATAACAAATTAAAATCACACAAAGATACATCTCTTCAAGCCTTGAGATCTTAACCCATCAATAGAACTTCTCCTCCTTCTAGTGCTCTGTTTCGTCCTTGATTCAGATCTAGCTATGCATCATAGCCCAATAACCAGTATTCTAGATCTTTCTATTCATAAGATATTCAATACTTGAGTATCTTTGCCTAATGATCTCCTTCCCCTTTTATAGTCTTAGGCCTTGCTCAATACCATAGTCCAAAACCACTTAGAACCAGTACCTGGGTCCAAATACCTGGGCTCAATACTTCAGATGATATACCATGGTCCAAAACCATAGGTCCAAATACCAAGGATTAAATACCATGGAGTAAACAACAAGTGTTCCCACATGTACGCACTTTTCCTTTCATGAAAGTGTGTGCATACGCATATGTGTCTTTTGATTGGCTATCCCGTGTGTATACGCAACTTTGTTAAGTGGAACCTACATATATCTCTTTTTCCTTCATTTTGAGAGCCTGAACTGTTATCTGTCATCTGAGTGAGTTGCCATCAAGGAAAACACCTATGTCATCGTTCCAAACCTATGCCATAATGCCAACAATCTCCCCCTTTGGACTTGATGGCAACCCCAAGTCACTCAAATTCATTCTCCCCCTTTGTCATCAAGGGCAAAGGGTTATGCTCCCCCGAGTACATGCTGAAATCTCTGCTTTGTTGTGTTGTCCATGCTCCCCCTAACTATAGGCAAGGTCTGTAAAAAATTGTTCTACAAGAAAGAACATGACTCTATACATCATAAATTACCTTCCTATCACCAAAGACTCATACATACATCCATCTCCCAACCAGGTGGGGATGTACCAAGATTGACTCATCCACCCAACCAAGTGGGGATACACCAATAGTTTACACATTATAAAACAATAACATTATGTCATCCATCCCATGCATAGTGGGGAAACCAACATAGGCCATTACATGACCTTGATAATTGTAGAGCTATAAAAAGGGTCTCTTTCACCTCTAGTTACCTCACATTAATATGCCAATCCGTGAGCGTCTGGTTATTTCAAATAGTGTCTCAATCTGAGGCTTAGCACTTGTTAGAGTAATGCTTGTAGTACAGCTGTCTAAAAGATACAAAAGTAAATCAATGCGTATCTACAATTTAACTACTTCAAAAGACTAAATCACACCAAGCATTGCATCAGTCAAAGGTTCGGTAACGATAACCCATCCTTTCCATAACTGATGAGAACAAATCTGAGGTCTGGAAGCTAGGAAGCAGATGCTAGGGCTCACTACAGAATGGGATCGTCCTTGATGAATATAAATGAAATAGCAAGTAACAGAAATAGCAATGAAATAGAACAACACATCAGCCAAGGGTTCGGTAGCAATAACCCATCCCTTTCATAGCTGATGGGAGCAGATCAGAGGTCTGGGAGCTAAATAGTAGATGGTGATGCTCACTACAGCCTAAGACTATCCTTAAAAAATAGCAAATTAGCAATCTGGAAATGGAACAGCAAGTGCAATGGAACAACAATTAAAATGGAACAACAAATAAATGGAACAACAAATAAATGGAACAACAACTAAATGGAACAACGATTCAGAAATGGAACAGTAGTTGAAATAAGTAGTAACCAAGTTCATCAAGTTGTAATTCTATTTAATCACTCCAATCGAAACATCAATCCTTCAGTCTTAAAAGATGTACCCATGCTATGGAACAACACTACCGATTACAACCTTAGAAACACACCGTGCTTAATCTGCTTCTATTATTGATCTAAATAAACGCATACGATTGCATCTCCCGATGAAAACAGTAACATTCAATGATCATGTGAAATCAGACCTTTCAAGATAACTGTTATAATGCTAAACACAATCGTAATGAACTTTGTAATGGAGTGACAGTATCCTGTAGAGATCAATCAACACTTAAAGGATCGGTAACATGACACATCGTCAATATAAAGCTTTGGTCTACATGAACATGAAACGAGTTGAACATAACAGAGCATGTAATATAATGTTCTTAAAACACAGCAGATTACCAGATTACGTCTATGAACAAACCACACAGAAACCACGCGTAATGGTACAAGAGCAAGTGTCCTCCAGGGCCAGGCCCTTAGCCTCCAGGGGTACACCGCTTAAGATTGATCCAAGCTCAAAGATAAAAGAGTAACCAAGTTTGTATTAAGGCATGAAATAAAATTACAGGAACTCAAGTCTTCAACAAAACATAAAGATCACAGTTCTGATCTTCCTTAAAAGAAATTACATAAAACCCCTCCTCTCTCTAGCCAACAGTGCTATCCCTTTTATAAGGAAGATGGCGGAGATATCTAGATACAGAAAATAGATAAAATAGTGATCCCTCAGGATCTTAGATCCTGAGGGATTTGCAGATTTGTTAATCCTGCGTTACTTCTTTCCTTTTCTGTTCCGTGTTGGTATCTCTGCTCCCTTTCCTGGGTTGATCCATTTTGATCTGTGTTTCTTGCGGTCTCCCGTCAAAGGGACAGCAGTTAGCTCATCCTTGTCTTTTTCCTTGGAATGGCCACCTTCCGTTTTCCCTTCCTCTTGCACATAGGAATGACAATTATCAGCGTTTCCTATTAATCTCTCGTTATAAATTTTCATCATTATCTAAATTTCTAATGCAAAAGGCTTTTAAGTTCTAGTGAAAAGATACTAAAATAATCATCGAAACATACCTTCCTTGATACTTCACAATAATAAAATAAATACATGACATAGAGACTAAAATATCTAAGACAAGACTATGGTAGTCATCAGCAACTATCATCAGTAGTATCTACAATGGTCATCCAGACCAGTAACCATGATCTCCCTTTGCAACTGTTTCACCAAGATCTTCTAAGATAATGCCAACAATGCATTATTAGAAGTATATTCTCCCCTTGAACTTGTACCAGTGGGTCTTTGTCAAACCCATATTAGACTCTTTTCATCCTGAGTCTCGCCCACTGTTTTTCTTCAAATCAACATATATGTTATTGTATCCACATAAACAAGCGTATGTACGTGGATGATCTTCACGAAACTCATGTACAACCACTTTTCTCTAAAATAGATAAGTGTCAACAACAAGATGATGCATCAACTACTCCGAGCTTCTGTCTGAGGTATTCAAACGTTTCCCTAGGCAGTGGTTTGGTGAATATATCAGCAACTTGTTCCTTGGAGGGAACATACTCCAAATTGACCTTTTGTTCAAGCACTTGTTCCCAGAGAAAGTGATATTTGATAGGTATGAGCTTGGTCTTTGAATGCATGAATAGATTCTTTGAACTACTGATTGCACTTGTATTATCGCATAAGATGGAGATAGGTGGAGTACAAGTGATTTGAATGTCTAGAAATGTTTGCATCATCCAAAGGAGTTGTGTGTAGCAAGATGCAGCAGCCACATATTCTGCTTCAGCTGCAGATAATTCAATTGAACGTTGTTTCTTGCTACACCAAGATACTAATCTGGAACCCAGAAAGAATGCACCACCACTAATGCTTTTTCTGTCATCCACACTTCCTACCCAATTTGCATCTTTATATGTAAGAAGTGTTAAATCTGTATCTCTAGGATACCATAAGCCATAGTTTTTTGTTCCTTGAAGACATTTGAAAATCCTTTTAATTGCTTGATGCTTCTTTTGGATTTTCCTGAAATCTTCCAACTATTCCCACTGCAAGTATGATGTCTGGTCAGGTACTTGTTAGATAAAGCAGACTACCAATCATGGATCTATAGGTTGGTTGATGTATTGCTACTGATTCATCATTTGTGCTGAGGCTGCATCCTGTTACCATAGGGGTACATAATGGTTTTGAATCCTCCATGCCGTATTTCTTCAAGATCTGCTTGAGGTACTTGGTTTATGATAGAAAGATACTGTCTTTGTTTTGTTGGACTTGTAACCCAAGAAAGCATGTGAGTTCACCAAGCAGGGACATTTCAAATTCTTTCTGCATCACCAAAGCAAAGTTTTCACTCATGGCTTCTTCATTTCTACCAAAGATAATATCATCAAAATATACACAAGTATTAGTACTTTATCATTGTCAATTTTTATATATAGATTGCTATCTTCTCATCCTTTTGAAAAACCTTGTTGATGGAGGTATTTGTCCAGACAAAATACCAAGCCCTTGAAGCCTATTTAACACTGTAGAGAGCCTTTCTAAGTCTGCATACAAGTTTTGGATCATTTCCAAGGATGAATCCATCTGGTTGCTCAATATACACTTCTTCTTCTAAGTCTCCATTTAGAAAGGCACATTTCACATCCATTTGATATACTTTGAACTTCTAAAAGCTAGAAAGAGCAAGGAACATTCTTATGGCTTCAAGTCTAGCAACTGGTGCAAAAGTTTCTTCAAAGTCAATACCTACTTGTTGAGCATACCCTTTACAAACAAGTCTGGCCTTGTTTCTAATAACATCTCCATTTTCATTTAGCTTGTTTTTGAATAATTTGGTCCCTATGACATTCATATCATTAGGTTTAGGAACTAATTCCCAAGTGTTAATCTTTTCAATCTGCTCAAGTTCTTCATTCATGGCCTTGACCTAGCATTCATCTTTGCATGCTTCACTTAAAATTCATGGTTCGATGGAGGAGAGAAATGCTAGATAGCTTGAATCTTCTATAATAGTTCTTCTTGTTTGAACACCTGCCTCTTTCTGCCCCAAAATTTGAGTCTGTGGATGATTCTTCTGTACGTACCTGGATGGAGTCTTTTCTTCTACCCTTATCTGTTCTTTTGGTGCCTCATAAGTTTCTTCTTCATCATTAGCCTGATTTGAAGTTGAAGGATAGTCCTCTTCATCTTAAAAATCTTCGGTTTTTATCTGCTTTGGATTTTCGCTTGCTTCATCAACCACCACATCAATACTTTCAACAATTTTTCCAAGTCTTTTATTGTAGCACTTATATCCTTTACTTCGGGAAGAGTAACCAAGGAGGATGCCTTCATCTGCTCTAGGTTCAAACTTGCCAAGATTTTCATCAATCCTTTTGATGTAACATTTTCTTCCAAAAATTTTGAAGTATTTTACCATAGGAGACTTACCATACCAAAGTTCATGAGGAGTTTGAGTGTTGTTTACCCGGATGTTTGTTTTGTTGAGAATAGTAACAGCAGCAAATGCAGCTTCACCCTAGAAGGTTGCAAGAGTTCCAGACTCATCAAGCATAGCATGAGCCATTTGTTGAACCGTTCTGTTCATCCTTTCCACTACTCCATTTTGCTGAGGAGTCCTTGCAGTAGAGAATTCCCTTCTTATTCCATGTTCTTCAAAAAAGTTGAAAAATTCATCTGAGGTAAATTCCCCTCATCGATCAGACCTGAGGCATTTGATTCTGCGATCTGATTCATTTTCAACCAAGGCTTTGAATGCTTTGAACTTTTCAAAAGCTTCGTCTTTATGCTTTAGAAGTCCTATCCAACACATTCTGGAAAAGTCGTCAATGAACAATATAAAGTATTCTTCTCCTCGAGGTGACTTTTTCCTTGATGGACCACATATATTAGTATGGACAAGTTCAAGTGGCTTAGTAGCTAATCCTTCCTTCTCAGGGAAATGAGTTCTAGTTTGCTTACCAAACTGACATGATTTGCATATTGTATTGTTTAGAATTCTGATGTCAGGGAGATCACGAACTGAGATGATGGTCTTGTAGGCAACACATTGAGAAGCTTTGTGTCCAAAGTTATGACATTAAAAACATTGGCCATTAAAGAAATTCCTACTATTATCAAATCTACCATCCAAGCGATTGTAGTTTCCATTGACATTCATTCTTGAGGCAAATTGAGAATGATTTACCTGCAGTTGGTTGTAGCTTCTGTTCATCCTTGAAGTAGTTTGACCCCGATTTACTTGGTGATCTTTGTTCATCCTTGAAGTAGATTGACCCTGATTTACCTGGTGATCTGCTTTATGACTTTGCTGGCGATTGTCAACCTGTTCAATTCTCCTTGCTGCATCAAGATAACTTTTGGAGGTGGATGGCTTCTGTGCTTGAGATGCTTCTTCAGTATATCCAAGACCTATCATGATTAGAGGAGAACGCTGCACTTTGATAATCTCATCTAAAGTTTCAGATCCTTTAGCAAATCTAAGATTAAGATCTTTTGTTTTCTCAATATCTTTTCTAAGTCCCACAATTTCACATTCTAACTTTTCATTGTGTTTTTCCCTTTCAGCAAGTTGGAATGTCAGAGTATCTATGATCATACTCTTTTCTTCTAAACGGATTTTAAGTTTATAAATTTCTTCATAGAGATCATCTTCATCTATAGCATCCAAGAAATCATCATCTTCGAAAGCCATCAAAAATCTATAATCATTACCATGTTCATCTTCATCACTATTTGAAAGTCCATCGCTATCTTCATGAGCAAAATAACTTTTCTTACTTACATTCTCTTTTCTGTTCCATTTAATTGGTTCCTTACCTTTATCAAGCTTATCTTTATGAGGACATTTGGCTGTATAGTGACCAACTCTTCCACAAGCAAAGCATTTGAAAGGTAGCTTACCTCGGAATCTTCCAGAACCCCATTGAAGGTTCTTGACAAAGTTTGATTCTTCCTCTCCTTCTGACGTATGCCCTGACTCATTGTATTCTCCTTTTCTTGAAGCTTTGAATGCGGCTTCTCTCATGTCTGATGGTCCCCCTTTTCTCATTTCGAAAGTAGTTAGGATTTCGTGCAGTTGTGACATAGTAATACTATGAAGATTCTACTTTTCTTCTATGGTAGAAACTTTTGATTCAAACTTAGAAGATAAGGATCTTAGAACTTTTTCAACTAAACTAACTTCTTTTATTTCTTCACCCAAGTTTTTCATGCGATTAACAATCTCATCTATATGCAAGAAATAATTAGCCACACATTCATCATTTTGCATTCTCAGAGTTTCATATTGAATTCTGAGATATTGTAGTTTTGCATGTTTTACCTGATCGTCTCCTTCATAACTTAGAATGATCTTGTCCCATATTTCTTTGGTGGTTTTGAGCTACATAACCTTGACAAATTTTGATTGAGATAGACTACCCAATAGAGTATTGACAGCCTTTGCATTTGTTTCATACTGCTTTTTACCAGTTGTATCTGTAGGAGTTGCTGATGGAAATGTGTATCCTCCTTCCACGATATCCCAAACTTCTGTACCAAGAGATTGAAGATAGGCTATGGTTCTTACCTTCCAATAGATGAAGTTGCTCCCATCAAAGATTGGTGGCCTAATGGATGCCTCTTTTTCATAGTTTCTCATGATGATAGATCTTCCTTCAAGCGATCAAGCTTCTTCTAAAGGACCTGCTCTGATACCAATTGTTGGAAATAATACTGAAGAGGGGGGGGGGGGGGGGGGGGGTGGTGAATCAGTATTATCCAATCAAACAATTTTTCATTTTCATACTCATATATATATATTCTACTTCAGTTATGGGAACCCGCATATACACACAACTGTGTCTAAAGAAACTATCATATATCCAGTAAACTTATGATTCAATTAATCCATTAAATGTTGATCTTTAATCAGTGCATCAGAACTTCATTAACCACAAGAACAATTAAAAAAGTGCAGTAAAACAGAATAGATCATCACACACATGAACACAAGATATAAGGTGGAAACCCACTGTGGGTGAAAACCACCTACTGCAATTCGTCTCTATATTCTTTTAATAAGAAACTTCTTTGTACAATATTTTTGTACTGGTGCAGTCTTATACCAGTACACAGGCTTCTACCTGTAGAAGGCTACAACCTTCTCTCATTCTCCATCTTCTCTTGGAAGGGAGCTACAACCCCCTTAGCTCTTGTACTAGCTGATGTACTAGTGCGTAGGTGCTGACCTATAGAAGGCTACAACCTTCTCTTTTCTTCCAAGGACCATGTTTCATAAATTTTCAGACTGGATCCTTCAATCAAACATCAAATGTATTTGCATCAACCAACCTCCTTTGCACCAAACAAAATAGAATCAAACAATCACTTCTCTGAATGTTGTAACCAAAATATAGTAACAGTAACTAGAAACCAATCTTGAACCTAGAACACTGCAGCAATAAACAGAAGTAGTTAAAACATATTTTATGAGATGTACGCTACTTCAATATATGGAACTTGCATGCATACGCTACTGTATTAAGGCAAACCTGCATATACGCTGCTTTTAATTACTAAACCAACATGTATACGCATCTTTGCTATGTCGAACCTGCCTACAGATCTATAAAAGATAATTTACCCTTTTCAGTTATTCAGACATCAATTATACCCAGATTTATAAATCAAGTCATGTGCCAAATATAACAAATCAAAATCACACAAAGATACTTCTCTTCAAGCCTTGAGATCTTGACCCATCAATAGAACTTCTCCTTCTTCTAGTGCTACAACTCCTGCTTGATTCAGATCCAGCTATGCATCATAGCCCAATAACTAGTATTCTAGATCTTGCTCTTCATCAGATATTCAATACTTGAGTATCTTTGCCTAATGATCTCCTTCCCCTTTTATAGTCTTAGGCCTTGTTCAATACCATGGTCCAAAACCACGTAGAACCAATACCTGGGTCCAAATACCTGGGTTCAATACTTCGGACGATATACCATGGTCCAAAACCATAGGTCCAAATACCAAGGATTAAATACCATGGACTAAAAAACAAGTTTTCCCACATGTACACACTTTTCCTTGCATGAAAGTGTGTGCATATGGATACGCATCTTTTGATTGGCTATCTCACGTGTATACACAACTTTGTTAAGTGGAACCTCTGTATATCTCTTTTTCCTACATTCTGAGAGCCTGAACTATGATGTGTCATCTAAGTGAGTTGCCATAAAGGAAAACGCCTATGTCATAGTGCCAAACCTATGTCATAATGTCAACAGGAGGCCCTCAAGAAATTGTACCACCATAATTATGTGCAGAGAAGGACATTACTAGAGAATCAATTGAGGTGGTATTAGATGAATAAAGGAGAGTCAATTGACACCTTCCTCAGAGGACTAAACGAGATCTGAGATCAGTTGACTGCTAGAAAAGCCGTGCCAGATCAAGTATTGATGTTGAGGACGACCCTGAATGTAGTCTTAGAAGACTGGGAGGTATTTGTCCAAAGTATATTGGGCAAAGGGACACTTCCACCTTGGGATGAGATGTGGGCTGCTCTTCACCAAGAAGAGATCAGACGACAGTCGAAGATGGGTAGCAGCAGCAAGGGGATCAAAGTTAAGCAGGAGGAGGAAGATGTTTCCCTAGCATTTGAGGGAAAGTAGGAAAATCAAAAGAAGAAGGATCTCTCCAAGATCAAGTGCTTCCACTATGGGGAGTTGGGTCATTATGCGACCCAGTGTCCAAGGAAGAAGAGTAAGGGAGAGTCTTCCAAGACTAAGGTACCACCAGCAAGGGCAAAGAAGGAAGTTTTGACAGACGATGACTGTGCCATGAGTGCACATGCACCACTTGAGCGAAAGTTGGTAGACATCGATCTGTAGTCAGGCGAACTACAAGCGATGAGGGGCAGGATCCTTGAGGTACCCAACCTCTTGGATTAGACCTTGCTACGGGAGCCTCGAAGAGGAGTAGCAAGACTGACTAATGTGGGTAGAGACGAATGTGGATGGAGCAGTAGAGAGAGCTATAGTGCAAGAGTCCCGAGACAGCGTGAGGCTAGTAGGTTGTAGCAATGCGAGAGGCATAGGAGAGTTGCACCAGTGTAGGATGGCACAGAGAGGTGTGCAACGGTGAAAGATGCAGGGAGTTGTTGCAGCAGCGTAGAGGTCAGAGAGGGATCACTTTTCAGCAGTAGAGGGAGCTTCAGGATCAGGAGGTTCTCTAGCCCAACAACGAGGTCAGGTTGGGAGATCAGTTACTTACTTCTCAGTAATTGAGTTGCAGTGCAATAGTGGGTAGCACGATGCAACATGATGAGAGGAGGTGCATTACAGATGCAGTGCTGGGAGAAAGGACTAGCAGCAGCACAGATGCAGAGGGAGTTGTCGTACAGATGTAGCAGTGGCAGTGGAAGAACCATGGGTAGCATTACAAGATACAGTATTACAGAGGATGGTGGGCAATAGGCCTAGCATCAGAATAGGTACCAATGCCGAATGATTAGAGTAATACTCAGTGAGGAGTATTTCTAGAGCACAGTCGTCACTAAGAGGGAGTGTTTATTTGGGGTAGCATCGGATGTGATCTAGCCACAAACTTTGGTGGAGAAGTTGGGGCACATGAGATCTCCAATACCCAGAAAGATTTTGGGCAGATTCTAAAAAATTTAAGAGATATTAAAATAATTAATATTTTTAATGGAGTCCCTAAGTCTAAACTTAGGGAAAATAAAATATTAATGTGTATTAATATGAAACTATGTTAAAATGGTGCAAAAGACATGGATCAAGTTATATCTAATCTTAGCCATTGATTAGGGACTTAATCTCGGCCATTGATATTTCAACAGGAAAAGTATAAGAGGAGGCTTGAGGGTCAGTTGGAGAACACACCAGAGTGATCAATCATTATATTCTCTAGAGAGGGGTTTGCTAAGAGAGATAGAATTAGTGATCGGGAGTTGTAGCTGAGGAGCATTGAGTGTAGAAGAACAGAGAGGCAAAGATAGTGCTGGTAGAGCAGCGTAGTAGCTAGGAAGAGTGACGCAGTAGCAACGAGAGCTCACGCATGGCCACGCAGAGGTAGCCGGGAGCTTCCCAGAGCTTCAGAGAGGCTAGCATTGCTGACGCAGAGGGCCAGAAGGCTGACACATACCCATCTAGGGTGATGCAGGGCCAGCGCTGGGCAGAGAGGGGCTGACGTAGTCCAGGAAGGGTGGACGCTGGGGTTTCTGGGGCAGATTGGTGCTGAGGAACTGCCAGAAGAATTATCTGGGGTTTTAGCTGGGAAATTTGTCTCAAACTGAGAGGTATTATTGCCAAGGAAATTCTCTGTTGGGCAGGCCAATTTCGGCACCCAGATTGTACTCTGATATTGCTTAATAAGAAAACCCTCATATAACTGCACTGGTTTTCCCACATGGATGTTTTTGGGGACATTGGTCCAAAAATAATGGTGTCATATGGTGTGATTGTTTATTTTTCCTTTAGTTGTTGATCTATAATATGTTTAGCATGCACTAGTGTTTATTTTCAATATTTACATTGTAAATAACTTGTTAAGTAACGGAACAAGTAGGTAGGAATAAATCAGATAAAGTGCATGTAGGGTTTCTAACTAAGTAAACTTAGAAACTTCAACACTCTAAACACAGGTTAAGAATCCATCCATGATCTCAGCATCAAATAAGAACCCACATGGGTAAGAAAATGCGGGGTTCAAGTAGATCCCTGCAGCATGAATGGGATGATGGAGTGTGTTGTTCCATCGTTCATCAATCACTTCCCATAGGAGGAGTTGTTTCTGAAACCCCTCATCTCCCTTATCATCATAGTAGGCCTGAATGGATTCTTTGGCCCTATCCATGGCCTCATACAAATAGCTCATTGTGGGCTTGTCACCATCAACTAATCGAAGAACCTTTACCAAAGGTTCAATGACGTTGCACAACTCTTGCACTCCCGCCCAGATGTTTTCCTAGTATGAAACTAATCTACATATGGCCTCTCCCTTTGGTTTTCGGCTAAATGTCAAAGCACGCCACTCATCTAAAAGAAACATTATCTTCACATCCCACATAGAATTCAAGAGGGATTGAAGAGATATGAAAATGGTGGAAAATTGTGTAATGGTGGTGCGCACCAACCCCTTGTTGTTGTTGAATTTTCTCATCAAGCTAAGCATAGATGCATGATTATATATAAATTTTGTAATTCCTTTTGATGAGTCAACAATATCTTTGATAAAGGAAATTTTTCCTATGTCCTCCAACATCAAATCAATACAATGTGCAGCACAAGGTATCCAAAATAAATGTATATTCCTCTCCATAAGCATATTGCCAATAGCAACATAACTTGCAGCATTGTCCATTATGACTTGGACAACATGTTTTGCACCCACCTCCAAAATAAACACATCCAGCAAATCACATAATAATTTTGCATCTTTGATATGTGAATATGCATCAATAGATTTCATAAACATTGTCCCCTTGGGATAGTTAACCAAGAAGTTTATAAGGGTTCTCCCCTTTTGGTCGGTCCAATCATCCGACATCATAGTGCATCTTGTTTGTGCCCATGATGCCCTAAACTCCTCTAATATTTTGGTGTAGTCAACCTTTTCATCTTGAAGAATGCATTCTCTAAAGTCATCATAAGAAGGGATTTTGTGCCCTGGGCTGACAATTACAATAGCATTAACAAGAGGCTGGAAAAATGGATTATTCCTTGCAACGCTAAAAGGAATTTCACTCCAAAGGATAAACTTGCCCAACAACTTATCAATTTGTTCTTTCTCCTTTCTTTTAAGCATTGAAGTGATAGATGGTTGTGAACCATCTGTGGTTCTAGGAACAAAAAATGATGAGGTAGCTACAGGATTGGTTGTAGACAATGACACTGAAGTAGAACCAGTGCTACTTTCATATTCACCTCCTAGCACTCTCCCTGCTAGTTGCTTCCTTTGATCTACTTTGGACACTTTGTCTTGCTCTAATTCTTCCAATGATCTGAGGGCTCTTCAGATGATTTCCGCATTTGTATTGGTGCAAGGCCATACCTCATGTCTAGGGATTTGTGTGAGGTGACACTTCAATCTATAAACCCCTCCTAACATATGATGCCCACACAACTTGCAAGACAAGTTTTATCTATCAAACCCTCCATCAGGTTCACCAAATTCCCACAGAGGGTCCAATTTCCTTGGCATGCTTGTAACTTGGTTGAACTCTTGAGTTTTAATGTAAGATGAAGTTTGAAGTTGAACCTATGGCACAATAAAAAATGATGCAAAAAAAAAAATTATATACATGACACAACACATTGAATTTTTGAAAAAAAAAAATACCTCAACTCAATCCAACAATAATAGAAAAAATGCACATCAAACCCAATAAAAAATGATGCAAAAAAGATAGAACAAAAGAAAAAATTAAACTAATAAATCTAACAATCAAGTTTTTCGATTTTTGACCAAAATGAACCTTCTCCACTCTATGCAACAAAAATGAAAAAAAAACACCATCAAATCCACTCAAAAATCATTGATAATCAATGGATTATATAAACCCAAGAAAAAATAAGAAAAAAACCAAAACAAAATGGCCAAATTTGGTGCCCATAGTTGGAAACCATGGTTTTTCGAAGAAATTTGGTCCAAACACGAAGTTCTCTTGCTTGGGATGCTAAAATCTCCCATTTCTCTCCTCCTCTACCCTATTAGATGCCTTCCTCTCCTCCTCAGCTCTCAAACAAGTCTTTTTTCTACTAAAGATGAGAAATAAAACTTATCAAACTGCTTATAAAACGCATTGTCCCAATGCCCCATGATTTCTTCCGCTTGAATCCCAATTTTTTAAGGAAAAAAACTTTATAAAAATCGGGTGATAACATCAGCTGATTCAAAAAATTGTGATTAAATCGCAATGTTCGCAACACTGAGTAATACTTCTCTTCAGAAGTAGATATTATAAAAGTTTGCTCTACAAAAATCTCTCCAGGACCTCTCAGCATCAGCCCTCCTGGCCTCTGCGTCAGCCTAGAACCCTCTACGTCAGCCTCCTAGTGCACTGCGTAGCCTCTCTGACCCTATGCATCTCTTTTGCAGCCTCTACATCACTCACGCAAGCCCTCTGTCCCTCTATGCAGTCACTGTTGGCCTCTACATGGCTCCTGTTGGCTCTATGTCTGCCTCTCTGCCTCTGCGCTAGTCTTTTGGCACTATCTCTACCTCTCTGCTATGCCCTCACTGCCCCTCGCTGCAACACTAATCACTGATTCAATTTCTCTTAGGAAACCCCGCTCTAGAAAATCGAACTGGCTAATCACTTTGGTGTATCTCCAACTAACCCTCAAGCCTCCTCTTATACTTTTTATGTTGAGTCTTCAACGACTGAGATTACATCTCTAATCAACAGCTAAGATTAGATTTGGCTTGATCCATGTCATTTAGAACCTTCTAACCCAGTTTTATATTAATACCCATTAATATTTTTATTTTCCTAAGTTTAGACTTAGGAACCCATTAAAAATATTAATTATTTAAATATCTCCTTCACTGGGTAGAATTTCCCCAAACCATTTATGGGGCTTGGAGATCTCATGTGCTTTAGTCTCTCCACCAATTTTCATGGCTATAACACATCTGATCCTACCCCAATTCAACACCCCCTCTTAGCAAGGATTGTGCTCTAGTAATACTCCACCACTGAGCATTACCCTGATCATCTGGCACCGGTACCTATGCTGATGTTTGACCTTGCTACCTAACATCCTCTACAATGTTGCATCCTGTACTACTACCCATGGCTCTAAAACTACCACTGCTACATCTGTATGACAAATCCCTCTACATTCGTGTTGCTGCTAGTCCTTTCTCCCAACACTGCATCGGCACTGCAACCTTCTCTCCTCATGCTGCATCGTGCTGCCTATATCACTACCACTGCTACTGTTGTGCTGCAACTTAGTTACTGAGACGATGGTAACTGATCTACCCAACTACTGACATCCTTGTCAGGCTAAAAACCCTCCTAATGTTGAAGCTCTCTCTACTACTATCTTATGCTCCCTCTACTACCTCTGCGTTATTGCAACACCTCTCTGCCTCTTGCACTACTGGAAACACCTTTGCGCCTTCCTGCACTGCTGCAACCTCCTCTATGCCTCTCACACTGCTACTATAGATCCCTACACTCTAGCACTCTCTGCCACTCCATCTGCATCTTCTTCTACCAACATCTTCCATCCTACTACTGTTAATTGGGGCTCCCGTAGCCGGATATGCTCCAAGAGTTTGAGTACCTCAAGGATCTTGCCCGACATCTCTTATAGTTCTCTTGACTACAGCTCGATGTCTCCCCACCTCTTCTCTAGAGGTACATGAGCACTCGTGGCACTATCATCATCATCCTCTACCTCCTTCTCTGCCTTAGCCGGCAACTGCCTTGGAGTCAAACGCCTCTCCCTTATTCTTCTTCCTAGGATGCTAGGTTGCATAGTGTCCCAGCTCCCCACAGTTGAAGTACTTTATCTTGGAGAGGTTCTTTTTCTTCCTCTTCCCTTGCTACCCCATAGATGCTAGAGTCGCTTGCTCTTCCTCCTCTTTCTTGACCCGGGCTCCTTTGTTGCTACTTCTCGCCTTGGTCAGCTGTCTGATCTCTTCTTGGCGAAGAGCTGCCCACAATTCTTCCCATCCTGGAAGAGACACTCTGCCCAAAATACTTTGGACAAATGTCTCCCACTCATCGAATATTACATTCAGGGTGATCCTCACCATTAACTCTTGATCTAACATCGCCGCTATGGAAGTCAGTTGGTCCCAAATCTCTTACAACCTGCTGAGGAAGTGATCTATCTACTCCCCCTTCTGCATCTGATACAACCGCAGTTGATTCTCCCGTAGCATCTTCCTCTGCATGGAAGTGCCCTAATATAATGTCATCAAAGTGTCCCACATCTCCTTTTCCGTATTCTTCTCAAAAATATGCTGAACTACATATCCTTGACCGCATAAAGGATTATGCACTTTGTCTTGGCCATCACATCCTCATACTTTTCATTATCAGCTGGGTCGACTAGGATAGCCATGGTTCTCAAGGCGAAGGCCTTGATGCGATTTCTATCTAGAATAAACAGGATCCTGGCCTTCCAGATGACAAAGTTGGATGCCCCATCCAACCTATCCAAATCCCTCAGTCCGTTCATGGCCATCTCTCCTCTTCTTTTTGACTCTTATGAGTCTCTAATTCCTTCCTGGAAGTTCTCTCTTTGACTCCCTCTGAGTCTCTACTTTCCTCCTGGAAGTTCTCTTCTAAACTCCCTCTTAGTCTCTATTTCCATTCGAGAAATCCTTTTTCCAACAGTCGAATTGTACCTCTCTGATCCCCTTTGCTCCTGCAACCCTGATATGGATTTCTTGGCTAGAAATATACCCAGGTAGCAACTCTCTCTACCTCAGTTTTGTCCCATTAAATATTGCTCTGCCTCGACAGCAACAGCACCCCACTAGCTTCACACTCCACATTCTGCCCACACCTTCCTATGCGCTAGCAACAGAAGAAACTGAGCCTCTTGGCTCTATGCAATCTTGACAGGGTTGAATCACTCTTTTGGCCAACTGTGTCACTCCTACCAGGCTGAGTAGGATGATGTGGTTCCTTGTGAGCCTCTGCTGCCTTACTCTGCCTCTGCATTGGCCTCTCTCTGGCTCGAAATGATGATGCAAGCACTTCTATGTCACTCCTTATCTGCTGCTTTCTACTTAGGAATAACCTCTATCTCTCGAGACAGTTGTTTTTGCTGCAAATTCTTTGATTCATCTGGTGCCTTCAGCTCTCCTATGATCTGCAATGCTCTGATACCATCATAAAATTTCTAAGTCTAAAATGTTAGAAATTTTCCTGCACTATCTGGTTTATTTCACCTACTTGTTTCATTACTGAACAAGTTATTTAACCATATAAATACTGAAATAAACACAAATGTAGTCTCAACCATCTACAGATCATCAACTGAAAGAAATAGACAAACACATAAGGGACACAGTTATTTTTGGAGAATCGTCCCCGGAAAAACCCAACTTGGGAAAACCGGTGCAGCAGTTCTGAGGGTTTTATTATTAAGCAGTTTTTCTTGAGTAAAATTGGGTGCAAACTAGCTCACCCTAAAGAGAAATCTATCTGGCACTAATACCTCTCTTCAGAAGAACATATTCTAAAAGTCTGCTCCATGAAACTCTCTCCAGCACCTCTCTAGGGGTCAGCGTCAACCCTCCTGGCCTTTGCATCAGCGCAGAACCCTCTGCCTTAGCCTCCTGGTGCACTGCGCAACCTCTCTAACCCTCTATGTCACTTATGTAGCCTTTGCGTCACTCACGTAGGCCCCAATCTCTCTACGCAGTCACTACTGGCCTTTACGTGGTTCCTGTTGGCTCTGCATCTACCTCTCTACCTCTGCACTGGTCTTCCGACACTATCTCTGCCTCTCTGCTATGCACTCACTGCCCCTTGCTGCAACTCTAATCACTAGTTCGATTTCTCTTAGCAAACCCTGCTCTAGAAAATCAAACTGACTGATCACTCTAGTGTATCTCCAACTGACCCTTAAGCCTCCTCTTATACTTTTTCTGTTGAGTCTTCAATGACCGAGATTACATCTCTAATCAATGACTAAGATTAGATTTGGCTTGATCCATGTCATTTAGAACCTTCTAACCCAGTTTTATGTTAATTCCCATTAATATTTTTGCTTTCCTAAGTTTAGACTTAGGAACCCATTAAAAATATTAATTATTTTAATATCTCCTTCATAAGGTAGAATTTCCCCAAACCATTTCTGGGGCTTGGAGATCTCATGTACTTTAGCCTCTCCACCTATTTTCATGGCTAGAGCACATCTGATGCTACCCCAAATCAACAAGGGATACAGTTTTTCCTGCAGATATTGATTCATAAATCTTTGCCTAATGTTCACGTTGTTACCATTGTCATATTGATGTCACCTTGTTCTATCAATTCTCACACAAGAGCACTGACATCAAGGAGTAGAGATAAGTGCATCATAGATGTATATCATCATAATCTAGGTTATTTCCTCTCTATCATAGTCTATATCGGTCCTTCTAGAAAAACAATGCCCTAGAGTACAAGAAATGAAACCTATGGATAACAAATGTACAACAAGGTTTCAAATGAACAAGGTTTTAGTTGTCCCCCTTTTAGTTCTTGAATTTCTAAGTACAAGGTTACTTCAAATTTTTAAATTTCACAAATTGTTTATTGTAAGCAAGATAAGAACCAATAAATATATATATCTTGTCTCAATGTTTCGAGCTTTCCAGTTGAGTTCTATTTCTCCTCCTTTGCGACCTCCGACTTTTAGTTCACCCTTGTTATTTTGTTACTATTTGATGAGACTTCCTAGTGACAATAGTTTTCAAGACTATGTTGGGCAGCTCTGAAAATCATGCCAACAACCAATTTTAATTGCTTCAAGTCCTTTAGGTGCTTCAGAAAGAATGACATTGCCTTTCATATGCATCAAACCCCACACATTAGATAATTCAAAAATAGCACATTGGATAAACTTATTGGAACTTGCCAAACTCCAAGAATGAAGGAACATAAATGGAATTAGAAGCACATATTGTAAAGGTTATAAAAGCCATTTCTTAGTCACGGTCAAAGGTACCTTGTTATTCAAGAAACATTTTAATGCTATAATACTTGAAAATGATGCTATAGTACGAGGCCATCATACATGTATTGCAGAGATACATTGACTTGTAGTGAGGATGCCATACATGAAACATAGAGATACCATTCGCAGAGGATGTTGTACATGACGTAGAGATATTATACGCAATGATACCATAAGCAGATGATGCCATACATAACACAAATATGCCATATGATACATACAGTGAAGTGATAGCCATGCAAGATCATAATCAAGACCCTACAAAGTGAGACCTTCTACAAATGTGAGATCACAGAGGTCGAAACCATATTCCATTACAGTGAACCATATGATATTATAGCCATTACAATGAGACTATATAGAGCAAGATCATATGCCATATCATTCATAGTCGAGTACGCAATTATAGTGCTACCTGAGTGCGAGATCACAATGTGAGAGACCTGTAGCAAGAGTGCGAGTCCTGCAGTGAGAGTGCAAGTCATATGCGAGTTGTAGTGCCTCAAACATGCGAGAGAGAATACCTCTATTAGTGAGTTCATATAATTTCAAAGAGCCATCATTCTACTGAGATTTATGACTGATCATGAGACCATACATGAA
This sequence comes from Pinus taeda, assembly GCA_000404065.3. NCBI lineage: Eukaryota > Viridiplantae > Streptophyta > Pinopsida > Pinales > Pinaceae > Pinus > Pinus taeda. The sequence continues at coordinate 241,747 of APFE031304247.1, read as the reverse complement.
GAAGATCCTGTGCCAATATCACGCGAAGGTAAGCCTCATGCAAACATAGACTCTATATTAACCAAGCGAAGATGTCATAGAGAGAAATCCATAACATCTCCATCCTTCGTAAAACTATCACTACTATGGGAATCTTCCATTTTTGTGAATTTAGGTTATTCTTACGAGCTTTTGGAGATTTATGGACTCTCTCGTCATCAAATAAGTGTTCAATCCCTTCTTATGTAGCTAGCACATATGTTCTTGTTGGTTTGGGGTAGCATCGGATGTTCTCTAGCCACGAAATTTGGTGGAGAGGTTGGGGCACATGATCTCTCCAATACCCAGAAAGGGTTTGGACAGATTCTAAACAGATCAGGAGAAATTAAAATAATTAATATTTTTAATGGAGTCCCTAAGTCTAAACTTAGGAAAAAATAAAATATTAATGTGTATTAATATGAAACTTTGTTATAATGGTCCAAAAGACATGTATCACGCCAGATCTAATCTTAGCCATTGATTAGGGACTTAATCTCGGTTGTTGATATGTCAACAGAAAAAGTATAAGAGGAGGCTTCAGGGTCACTTGGAGAGGACACCAGAGTGATCAGTCATTCTATTCTCTAGAGCAGAGTTTGCTAAGAGAGATAGAGTTAGTGATCAGGAGATGCAGTTGAGGGGAATTTGAGTACAGAGAGATAGAGAGGTGCAGATAGTGCCAGGAGAGCAGCATAGTAGCTAATGAGAGTGATGCAGAGCCAGCCAGGGCTCACACAGGGCCACGCAAAGGCAGCCGAGAGCAGCGCAGAGCCTCAGAAAGGCCAGCGTGACTGACACAGAGGCCCAGAGGACTCACGCAGGGCCTCCCAGGGCTGACGCAGGGCCTCCTAGGGCTGACACAGACTCATCTGAGGTGACTCAGGGCCAACGTGAGGCAGAGAGGGGCTAACATAGTCCAGAGACAGGCTGACGTTGGGGTTTCTAGGGCAGATTAGTGCTGAGTAGCTGCCGGAAGGATTATCCAATATTTCAGTCAGGAGATTTGTCAGAAACTGAGAGGTATTACTACCAAGGAAATTCTCTATTGGGTAGGCTAGTTTTGGCACCCAGATTATATTATGATATTTCTTAATAAGAAAACCCTCAGATAGCTACACCAGTTTTCCCACATTTCATTTTTTTAGGGATATTGGTCCAAAAATAATGGTGTCACATGGTGTGTTTGTTTATATTTCTTTTAGTTGATGATCTGTAATATGTTGAGCATGCACTAGTGTTTATTTTTAGTATTTACATTGTAAATAACTTGTTAAGGAAAATAACAAGTAGGTAGGAATAAATCAAATAAAGTGCATGGAGGATTTCTAACTAGTAAACTTACAAACTTCAACATTGTATCAAAGCGTGATTGCAGATCACATGAGGACTAAAGGACATCAGCCGAGCCAAGCTATGGCAGTAGAAAATAGTTGTCCTGAGGTGATAGAAGTTGTTTCTAACAGAGCAGCAACAAGGAAGGGTGACACAGTGCCTACATTATTAAGGGTGAGCTGGGAAGAGGCAGTGAAAAGGTGAAGGAAGGCAAGAGAAGCCTCATGCAGAGCAATGTAGTAGCTGGGAGGGCTGACACAGTTGGCTAAGGAGGCCAGGTTGCGGTACTGGGATTGCGCAGAGCCTAGAAGCTCTCACCTTCAGGTTGCGGGGGTTTAGAAGGTTGCGAGAATATTACAAAGTGGAGCTGGTGAGGTACTGTAGTTAAAACAGTACCTGATAGAACAAGGCCAGAGGAGTTGCTACCGAGGGTTTCTAGCTGTGGAACCCGAATCAGTGGTATGGTTGTACAAGATGATCAAAGTAGGGGGCATCTCGACAGCGGCAGAAGGATTTCCAGGAGGGAAATCAAGACTCAGAGGGAATCTAGAAGAGAACTTCCAGATGGGAAGTAGAGACTCAGAGGAGTCGAATAAAGAACTTCCAGGAGGGAAGTAGAGAAGCATCATGGCACTACATGGAGTAAGAGACCAGGATAGACTGGATGGAGCATCGAACTTCGCAGTCTGGAAGGCCAAAGTCTTATTCGTAATTGACAGGAATCGTGTCAATACCTTTGCTTTGAAAGTAATAGTTTTCCCAATCGACCCTAATGATAATGACAGGTATGAGGAGGTGATGGCGAGGGCCAAGAGAATTATCCTTTATGGGGTCAAGGATCATGTAGTACCACACATAGTCGAGAAGGAAACAACATTTGAGATGTGGGAGGCTCTCAAGAATTTGTACTAGCATACTTCTGTACAAATAAGAATGCTGCTTGAGAATCAGTTGAGGTCGTATCAGATGAAGAAGGGAGAACTAATTGACACCTTCCTTGGAGGACTGAATAAGATCCAAGATCATTTCACTACTATAGGGGCGACACCAGATCAGGAGTTGATGGTGAGGACAGTCCTGAATGCTGTCTCAGAAGACTGGGAAGTATTTGTCCAAAGTATATTGGGTAGAGGGACACTTCCACCTTAGGACGAGATGTGGGTAGCTCTTCGCCAGGAAGAGATCAGATAGTAGTTGAAGATGGGTAGCAGCAGCAAGGGGATCAAATTAAAGCAAGAGGAGGAAGACGTGGCCCTAGCATCTGAGGGAAAGTAGGAGAAGAAAAAGAAGAAAGATCTCTCCAAGATCAAGTGCTTCCACTGTGGGGAGCTGGGTCATTATGCGACCCAGTGTCCAAGGAAAAAGAGTAAGGGAGAGTCTTCTGATACTAAGGCAGCACCAGCATGGGTAGAGAAGGAAGTTTTGACAGACGATGATTGTGCCATGACTGCACATGCGCCACTTGTGCAGAAGTGGGGAGACATCGAGTTGTAGTCAGATGGACTACAGGTGATGAGAGGTAGGATCCTCAAGGTACCCAGCCTCTTGGATTAGACCTTGCTACAGGAGCCCGAAGAGGAGTAGCAAGACTGGCTAATGTGGGTAGAGATGGATGCGGATGGAGCGGCAGAGATATTTACGGTGCAGGAGTCCTGAGACAGCATGAGGCTAGCAGGCTGTAGTAGTGCGAGAGACACAAGAGTGTTGCACCAGTGCAGGATGGGTGTGTAATAGTGCGAGATGCTGGGAGTTGTTGTAGTAGTGCAAAGGTTAGAAAGGGAGCACTTGTCAGCGGCAGAGGGAGTTTCAACATCAACGGGTGTCTCTAGCCCAACAGGGAGGTCAGATTGGTAGATCAGTTACTTACTTCTCAGTAACTAAGTTGCAGTGCAGCAGTGGGCATAATGATGCAACATGATGAGAGGAGGTGCAGTGCAGATGCAGTGCTGGGAGAAAGGACTAGTAGCAGCACAAATGCAGAAGGAGCTGTGGTACAGATGCAGCAGTGTCAGTGGCAAAACCATGGGCAGTAGTACAGGATGCAGCAGTGTAGAGGAGGTTGGGTAGGAAGGCCTAGCATTAGCATAGGTACCGATGCCAGATGATTAGAGTAATACTCAGTGAGGACTATTGCTAGAGCACATTCCTCAGTGAGGACTATTGCTAGAGCACAGTCCTCAATGAGGACTATTGCTAGAGCACAATCCTCGCTAAGAGGGAGTATTGATTTGGGGTAGCATCGGATGTGCTCTAGCCACGAAATTTGGTGGAGAGGTTGGGGCACATTAGATATCCAATACCCAGAAAGTGTTTGGGAAAATTCTAAACAGATCAAGAGATATTAAAATAATTAATATTTTTAATGGAGTCCCTAATTCTAAACTTAGGGAAAATAAAATATTAATGTGTGTTAATATGAAACTGTGTTAGAATGGTCCAAAAGACATGGATCAAGCCAGATCTAATCTTACCCATTGATTAGAGACTTAATCTTGGCCATTGATATGTCAACAGGAAAAGTATAAGAGGAGGGTTTAGGGTCACTTACAGAGGACACCAGAGTGATCAATCATTCTATTCTCTAGAGCGAGGCTTGCTAACAGATAGAATTAGTGATCGGGAGATGCAGCTGAGGGGAATTTGAGTACAGAGAGATAGAGAGGTATATATAGTGTCAGTAGAGCAGCGTAGTAGCCAAGGAGAGTGATGTAGAGCTAGCCAGGGCTCACGCAGGGCCACGCAGAGGCAGCCAGGGGCTGCATAGAGCCTCAGAGAGGCCAGCGTGACTAACGCAGAGGCCCATAGGGATGACGCAAGCCCTCCCAAGGCTAACAAAGACCCATCTAGTGTGACGCAGGGCCAGCATGAGGCAGATAGGGGCTAACACAGTCCAAAAAGAGGTTGGCATTGGGGTTTCTAAGGCAGATTGGTGCTAAGTAGCTGCAGGAAGGATTATCCGGGGTTTCAGCCAGGAGATTTGTTAGAAATTGAGAGGTATTAATGCCAAGGAAATTATCTATTGAGTATGCCAGTTTTGGCACTCATATTGTACTCTAATATTTCTTAATAAGTAAACCCTTAGATAGCTGCACCGGTTTTCCCACATTGGGTTTTTCTGGGGACATTAGTCCAAAAGTAATGGTCTCATATGGTGTGTTTGTGTCTATTTATATTAGTTGTTGATATGTAATATGTTGAGCATGCACTAGTGTTTATTTTTAGTATTTACATTGTAAATAACTTGTTAAGAAAAATAACAAGTAGGTAGGAATAAATCAGATAAAGTGCATGGAGGATTTCTAACTAGTAAACTTAGAAACTTCAACAGTTCCATCTCCTTCATCCCAAAAAAATTTGTATACAAGGGGGTTAACACTTTCTTTTAAACTCGAGGCATCCTAAGTGTGCCTTGCAAAAACTCAAAATCAAGTGTGTCTTACTTGTTGTCTACCATTGCCATGCCAAAAGTAGAGTCTTCTTCTTCTTGCCCTCAAACTTCTTAGGTCTTAGCTCTGGATGCAGAATCCAGCAGTGCTCATCATCATGCCCATCCTTCTTACAGTGAGTGCATGAAGACTTGCTTTTCTGTGTAGTGTTTGTCTTCCTCTCTTTCCATTTTTGTCTTCTTTTCTGCTTGTTTTTTCTTGTAGTGGGTTGGGATGATCCCCCAACTTCCGGGTTCCCATTCTTACCTCTAGCTTCTAGATGTGTAGCCTGAACGGACAACTCATCTATATTAGTGGGATTAAACATAAGGATGGTGTGCCTCATGTAGCTGTGTAGACCACCTATATACTTCAACAGAGTCTCAGGTGAGTCTAATGAAATTCCTAGAATCAAAGCTCTTTTGCTAAATTCTTGGGTGTAACCTTGTACACTTTTCCCTTTCAATTGGTGAAGAGTTTGCCAGCTCATCATGGCCTACTGCATGTAAGCTAGTGGATAGAACTACTTTTTGATTGCAAAAACAAATTCACTCTAGACAGAAAGAATCTTACCATGTTTCTTCATGTCAGCTTGCGTCCTACCTTCCAACCATACCAAGGCAGTGCCTCCAAGGCATAGGCTGGCCTGCTAAATCTTACTTTTGTCTGAGTCAATGCTTTGCACTCTGCAATAAACATCAATCTATCTGATCCAATTATCCAGCTTCTCTGCATTCAACTCTACATCATAGATTGGTAAATCAAATTTAACATCTAATTTAATCAAATGTCTTCTTTTTACTTTCAGGGCTATTAGGAGGTGTGAGAATTTTTTCTTCTTTCCCTTTGCCTTTAGAGTTGTCATGGAGGAGAGATTCTTCTACTCCTTTGTATTGTTTGGAGCTTTATGAATCTTCATCTTTATGTTTCTTAAAGTCCCTATACATTTCCTCCACCATTGACTTCAGGGTCATTAAACTATCCATGAACTGGGAATCTGATTCCAAGGGATTTTCTTCTGACATTTTCTTCTTAGAATAGACTCTTCGGATTCCCAGGTTAGTTTCAACCAACTCTCCTTCTCCTAATTTAAGTCTTGATCTAGTTAGCATTCAACAACAAAATCTAGCACAAGCTTGTCTAACCTTAATAACCTAGGAGCTCTTATACCACTTGATCTGAAATCACCCATAAATGACCTCAGTGAATTAATGAAGGTATTACAGACTCATGTGTTGGGGTGTGCCTATGTTATTTTATGCAACGGATCGATAAAATTTTGAAATACACAGACACTAAAATAGTAAGAGAAACATAGTAAGCAAACACATAAAAATACAACAAACTTAATAAGGAGTTCACCCAATCCTCCTGGGCTATGTCTCATGGTCCAGACTTTAGTGTTGGCCTTTCTATTGTGTCTTAAAAGCAGATTTTTTACAAGGATGAGCTCAATTTGAGTCTCACTTAACAAATGATGATCAGTAGGATTGTACTTGGATCCCCCAAGTCTCTAGAGTACATAGACTCCCCTTACTGAATCTCGACCTCAACTGGTCTCAGTGGCATGAGTCCAATATGGTACTCAATACCTGAAAAGTATACACAGAAGAGTTGCTTGAACCTCTCAAGCCTTCTCTAGAGTTCAAAGACTCTCAAACTCTCTCTGTCTTTGTCTGATCGATGCTACCTTTATCTGCAAGTCAGCTCGGCTTCTCTGTTCTCTGCAATTTGCTTCTCTCTCTTTCTACCTCATCTCTTACTCTCTGTCTGTTCATGACTTAAAGCCAATCTGTTCCCTGACTGTTCATTTCCACTTTCTGGCTCCCTGGATCTCCTATCTCTATCCACTTGAATTCCCCTACTCTAAATCATCATCGCTGTGTAATGCTTCACAGAGAGGTGGCCACTTGTTTCCTCATGAACTGAGTGTCAGTTCTCTTTGAACAGTCATTATTTCCATTGCTCTAAGATTGCCTGCGAAACTGATTCCTCTGCCAACTCATCATTCATACTAGACCTCAAATCTCATGTGACTCGGCCTATTTCCCCGTCGAATCTAGTCATCCATCGAATCATTTCTTTGCCATTGATCTGGAGCCTCCAGATCCTACGGTCTCCATCCATATCAGGCGGGTAAGTAGCATGACCTTTACTCGTCCGATGTGAGCGGTTTTCTTTCTCATCCGTTGGACGCGTGTCACCTAGTGTATGGCATTGGGTGGGACTTGGTCGAACCCGCTTACCGCTTGTAGCCCTTCCGATATCCTACCGGTTTTAGCGCAAAACCCACCTTCTGACGAAATCGGTGATTTCCATACGGTTTTATGATTTCCTCGTGACCGAGCGCTTGTGGGATTTCCTTCACTGAGGGGGACACCCTGCAGAAACCACCTCTGTTTCTGGATTTGACCTCCCATTTGTCAATTTGTGCCAGCGCGCAGTTACCATGGGCCAATGGTCTGCGTGCTTTGACCAAGGGTCCTCGTTGCTCCGCATTGACCACAAATTGCAATTGTTCAGAGGTTATTTCTAATAAGCTTGACATCCATAAGACTAAACTTCGGCATGAGTTTTTACAGAGTTCGGGAAACTTTAAGGGAGTTTAAGGATCCTATTCGGATCAACAGTCCTTTAAATACTCTGCTTGGATTTTCTCCGATGCGATGAAAGGTTGCGATGTGTTAAACTTTAAGGGATTTTATGTTTAAAAACACATTTTCCCTTAAGTCTCATTTAGTAAGAAAATGCCTCCTTTTCAAAGGAAAATGGGCAAATTTCTTTTTACAATAACTTCTTCATCCGAAGTCCATTTTCGCCCATTCAAATTGTGATAGATTTAGAATGAAGAGATCTATGCAATGAGACTATTTCCAGGAGCATCATTTGACTCCATTTTTGAGCATTTAGAAAGGTTGAGGATCATTTTCTGATCATCTACAATGGGAAGTTCTACATGGTATTAGAGCAAAGGTGATCAAGGTGAAGAATAGTATACAAGAAGGGAGAAGGGAGAAGTTTGAGGTTCCTGAATATAGAAATCAAGTTCTTATCACATCTCAATTTCACCAATGGCGTTTAGCAGTTTATGACTCGAGTATGCCCTTGATGGTAGCTCGAATTATATAGCTTAGAAGGATCGCATGGAAGCAGTATTAGATGAAAACGGTCTAAAGGACTTCATTAATCAAGAAGTCCCCAAACCAAATGATGTTACTCAATTGGCAAAATGGAATAAATGTGTTGCTAGAGCAAGGAGAATCCTTCTGGAGGGAGTTCGAGAACATATAGTATCGAGTCTCCATGGGAAGGAGACACCATTTTCGATGTGGAAAACATTGAAAGATCTATATCAGAACAGCAACGATCAGAGGAAGCTGGCGCTGAAAGACAAGCATCAGAAAATCAAGTGTGAAATGGGCAACACGATCTCTACATATCTGAAAAAGCTCGCCACCTATAGGTATGAGCTTTGAAGTGTAGGGATCATGACCGCTGATGATGACATGGTGAGTCATGCACTCCTCAGTCTTCCTAAGAGCTGGCATAGCTACTAAGACTCGATTAATGGAAGAGAAAAACTGCTAGATTGGGAATGACTTTGGTCGGATCTAATGCAGGAGGAAATAAGAAGAAACACTAGAGATGGATCCTCATCAAAGCAAGATGATGAGAATAATCTAGCCTTAGTGAGTAAGGCAAGGAAAGAGAAAGGGAAGGTGTCCCATCCCAAATCTGGTTCTTCCCATCGTGGGAAGAAGTTTGACAAATTAAAACTATGATGCTTTCATTGTCATGAACTGGGCCATTATGCTACAAATTGTCCACAGAAGAAATCTAGTAAGGGTTCCTCAAAGTGATCTGATGGTGAGGCACTGGCCTCACAGTTTGAGCTAGATTTCTTGCTTATCGCATGCATGGTTTCATCCATGGTGGGATGTGTGTGGTACCTAGACAGTGGAGCCTCATTCCACATGTCAGGTGACAAGAATATTTTTAGTACCTTGGAGGAGAAGGATCTCCAGATATGGATCAAGATGGGTAATGATGGAAAGTACCATGTTTCAAGTGAAGGTATGGTTGTGTTTTAGAGGGAGCATGGAGCTCCCCTCAACCTAATTGACGTAAAGTATGTACCATGTCTGAATAAGAATCTTGTGTCTATCACTATGCTAGAAGATAAAGGCTATGATGTAGTCTTTAGTAAAGGAAATGTATTCCTGAGGCATATCAGTACATGACAAACAAAGTAAATAGGGATTCGAGTAAAGAATATCTACAAGCTGGAGGTAGACGACTGTGTTGCATTGAGTTCCAAAGCTGAGATGGTGCAGAGCCAAGATGTTGGCGAGCTATGGCATAGAATATTGGGCCACTTGCACCATGGAGCCCTAAAGATCATGCAACAGATTTCTACCAGACTATCCAAGGGAAAACTTGAGTGGACGAATACATGCAAGGGTTGTACCTTAGGTAAGTATGTGAAATCTTCCTTTCCGGATCAAGACAGTAGAGTTGGAGCAATCCTAGAGCGAGTTCACCCAAATGTTTGTGGACCATTCTCTACAGCCTCCATCGCTAAACAAAGGTACTATGTTATTTTTATTGATGATTTTTCTCGTAGATTCTGGATCTACTTTATGCAAAAGAAGGATTAGACCTTCTTGAGGTTTTGTGAGTTTAAAGCCTTGGCAGAGAAAGAATCTGGAAATAAAATAAAAGCCTTACATAGCGACAATGGTGGAGTATGTCTCCCAACAGTTTAAGGACTTCTGCGCTGCAAAAGAAATTAAACAGGAGTTGACAACACCCCATAACCCACAGCAGAATGGGGTGGCCAAAAGGAAGAACATATCGATTGTGGGAGCAGCTCGAGCAATGTTGCATGACTAAATCCTACCATTGCATTTGTGGGTTGAGGCATGCAATAAAGTAGTATACTTGCAAAACAGAAGCCTACACCGTATACTAGGAATGAAGACACCTATGGAGGCCTTTTCTGGCAAGCTACCAGATGTGAGTCACTTCTAAATCTTTAGATCATCAGTTTACTGTCATGTGGCCAAAGATGCCTGGAAGAAGCTGGATCCAATAGATAAGTTGGGAATACTTGTGGGGTACACGAATACACCCCACAACTATTGGGTGTGCCTACCTACTAGTCATATGACAGTGGTATGCAGGGATCTGAATTTCAACGAGTAGAAAGCCATGCGATTATCACTTGAGAGGGAGCTCAAGTTGCATGCAGAGGATGAACTTTCAATTCCTAAGGAGGAGGAGCCTTATATTGATGTGGAGCAGCCACATGCAGAGGATCCGGGAGTGGAGACATCCACTCATGCTAAGACTTATAGAGATGGGCAGAAATGCTCAAGGGAAGTTGATAGGTTGATGCTAGATGCGCGGGAGAATGTGGGACAACCATATTTTCAGTGGAGACAAAGGAGGTCACCTGAGCGATACACTAGGTACATGGCCCTCGTTGGGAGTGTGTAGATACCGAACCTTCTTCATTCGACGAGACAGTGCAGCAACCAGTCTAGGTTGATGCAATGGTAGAGTAGTACAACTCTAACATTTAGAACAGTGTGTGGGATGTTGTCCCAAGATCTCAGGGTAAGTCAATGGTGAGTTCCAGATGGCTTTACAAGGTAAAGGAGGCAGCTGATGGTAGTGTTGAGAAACATAAGGCAAGTTTTGTTGCCTAGGGTTTCTCATAGGTCAAGGGGATCAACTGTTAGGCCCCTATACTACTAGTGTAACCCCTTATTGTTATTAGTACAACCCACTTATTATATTGATGTACCAAGGTAGTTCCCATATTGTTACTATTGTGCCCCATAGAAGCCCACTATTGTTATTATTGTGCCCTTACATTATTATTGTTATGTCGGCTCTGATTATGTTATGACCCTTAGACTCCTATATATATAGAAAGGAGGTCTTTTCATTTTGTATCATCCAATAATTGTTCACTTATGTAATGTAAAGGAGTTTGCCCCCTTGAAGAGGCTGAATTCTAAGGCGTTTATCTATCTTTTCTATCTTTTCTTGAGCTGGTTTCATAACATTTGGTATCAGAGCTTTGGGTTCTAGGGTTTCGCTGCTCCAAATAGGTTATCGTGGAATTTTCGCTATAAATTTTTTTCTGCAACATTTCATAAGCTAAAAACACGACCCATTTGAGAATAAATCACGTTGAACCTCAGGTCCAAATTTTAGAGCTTTTCACGCTATATTTGCGGAGATATGATCTAAGGAAGTTGATCTTTTTGCAGACTCCTGAATTACATTCCAAACAGGTGACCTGGGGAAAATCATCATAACTTTATCTCTGAGAATCAGATTGAAATTTCATAAGAAGGTACAAAAATATGATGGACTATAGTTTCTTGTAGATATTTTTCAATGCCAAAGGTCAAAACAATGACTCATGGAACATCGTACAAGTTCGCTCTACTGAACTAGTCTATAATCAGGTCACTGTGGGAGATTTCGCATAACTCTTCCTTGGAGAATCCAATTTGGATCAGACTGGTGGCATTGGAAAGAGGATGCAGAGGGATACTACATTCGCAATTTTAGAACTTAAATATCCAAAAGTACAAAATTACAGTCATTTCAAGGTCGAGCTCCTAAAATCAAGGAAAAACAAGATGAGGAAGTTTGATGGCAAGGATCCGGTAAATTGGATACTTCAGATGGAGCAATATTTTGATCTACATGGTGTACCATTGTTACAAAAGGTATGTATTGCATCTTCATATTTAGAACCGAATCAATTTTTATGGTATGAAGGGCTTTGTTCTCGTAAACAACTTGTTACGTGCTCAATTTTCATGGAGGAAATGATAGCATATTATGAGGATACAAAGAGAAACACCTTCTTTATAGAAACACCACAACAATTGGAAAGAGTAAAAGAGCTTTGTGACATAGTGGAAAGCAAAATTATGGAAACCAGGAAGCATACTCCTCACAACTATAAAGATGGAAGTGTTGTTTCTCCTAGCCTTCCACAACCTACAAGGGTTACACTACAACAATTGGAAGAAAAAAGAGGAAAAGGGCTTTGTTACAATTGTGATAGCAAATGCACTAAAGGTCATAAGTGTGCTGAGAAGAAGTTATTTTACATAAAACATGAAGAGGAGGAAGAAAAGGATCAAGAAACATCAAAATGGATATACGCCAGGACCCCACCCCAGAGAAAGAAGAAATGAATCATACCATATCTTGTAAAGCATTGGCATGAATTACCACTCCTCAAACTCTCAAGATAGAAGGACATATCAAGAAGAAAAAGGTGTAAGAAGTGAAAGATCACATAGAGAAAGAAGAAATGAATCCGACCATATCGTGTAAAGGATTGGAAGAAATTACCACTCCTCAAACTCTAGAGATAGAAGGACATATCAAGAAGAAAAAGGTTCAAGCAGTGAAAGATCACATCGAGCATCAACAACAAGTTCTCCAACTTTTAAGGGATAATGCCACTTCGGTGCAAAATCAAACGAAACACCAGGTAGATCAACATCATAGTGAAAAATGTTTTGATGTAGGTGATTGGGTATTTTTACTGCTACATCTCAAGCAAGCTATTTATGAGAAGGAAATGTTGGCGATACTACATGCACTTAAAAAATGGCGACCTTACCGAATGGGAAGACTCTTCAAGGATGAGGATGTGGAAGCATTGTTTTGTGCTATTTCTATTATCCAACCAGATTGGATAAACAAAGCAAGGATGAATGGAAGAGGACGAAGAAGTATGGCCACTTATTCAAAAGTTGCAAAAGATCCCAATTCAAACAATATTGCCAGAAATTGAAGAGGAAATAAAAATCGTATTGGAACCTAGAGCAGTCACAGAAACAAGAACCTGACAGCTACGAAATCGATCAATTTCAGAGTATCTCATCAAGTGGAAGAACTTACCCGCTGAAGATTCCACATGGAAGGACAATAATTTTATACAGAAGCATCAAGAACTACTCAAGTGTTGAGGACAACGCTTTTTGAAGGAGAGGGGCATGTTAGGCCCC